>JAXQQM020082482.1:0-192710 GCA_034641835.2 Pinus albicaulis | reverse complement strand
GAGTGAAAAACACCATAAAAATAGGGAAAACAGAAAATGGAAGAGAAACCCTAGGGTCTGAAACAACTGGATATGCAGGAATATATAAAATGACAGCGGTCGCAATAGAAAACCCATGTGGAGTCGCCAATTGTTAGTATGAATCTTTCGTCGTAAAAGATCACTTTAGCTACGCATAACAAATAGCCCTAACATCGATTATGGCTACAAAATATCTTTAAGTTTGCTGCACAAATTCAGATCTAAGCACAAAAGACATTAAGCAGATAAAATATAACATGGCTCCATAAATCCAATGGAAAAGACAAGAAGAATGTATTTAAAAGAATTTTGTATTATATTAAAGAATGGGGCACCTGAGAGGAAAACAAGAAAGGTGTCTTCTGGTTCTCCTCAGTGGGATGGGTTCTTGAAAGTCCTCAGTGTTTCAGATCTAACATTTCTCTCTCTTATGGGTGTAGAAAAGAAAACATAGAACTCAATGGGAGTTCACAAAGAAAAATGGAAAATGGTGACCAAGAGTAGATCCAGAGTGATCTAATGCAATGAAGGTGACTAATGAATGGGGCAAACCCCCCTATTTATAACAAAATATTGGGGCGGTCTAGAACTCGGTGCATGAATAAAATATTATTAATTGAATTCTAGAAGCACCTTTGGGGAATATTTTATTATATTTGTTGGAGGGAAAAGGATTCTTGACTTGGGTCAATTCCTTTATTTATAAATAATAAATAAATAAATGATTTATTTATCATTTTGGGGGAATGATGGGAATATAATTAAATAAATAATTGTTTATTTAATTATTTATGGATGATTTAGTCAAATTTAACTAAGAATATTATTTAAATAAATTTTTCTTAGGAAATAATTAAATAAATAAGGACTTATTTAATTAATTTCCTTGTTTTGTGTTAAATATGACCAAATAAGTTATTTTATATGGTGAAAGCAATTTTACTTAGGGTAAAATTGGTCTTACATGGTGCACTTGGGTTCATCTAATAATAATAGGTTAGATGACCAAAAAAATGGTGTAACACACTACTCCTTAAGGTAAATTTCATATGAATATGAAGGATATATGTGTTGAATGACTTGCATGCAAAAATCTGCCATGCTGGCCACTTGTTTACACTTTTGCTGAAGCTGCTCTTGTAGTGCTACATTCTCTGCTTGTGCCTTCTGAAGTTTCTCCTTCAAAACTGACTCTTTGAGCCTACTCAACTACTTTTCCTTCCATGACTCCTATGTCATACACTCCTTCAAATGTGGCAAGCTTCATCCAATGATGTGTGTGTGCCCTCTCTTCCTCCAGCTGATAAAACAAAGGAATTGTGAGCTTTTGGGGAATTAATCTACCCCCCTCAATGTATGTGTAGTAAGAGTTGAGATTGGGTTGAGGGCCAGGGTTTGGCACTATTGAAACATCTTTGAGTATTTATTTTTATGAGGTGGCCTCTTCCTTATCATATTTTCCTCCCTCTTTATCATCATGTTTTTCCTCTTGTGTCTTGCCCTCAGCTTCCTTGACCTCTTGCCCCTATGTGGTTGTCTTTTCCTCTTCAACCAAGGCCCTTTTCTCAAAATCTGTGCTTACTGGAGTTTCCTATAGAAAAAACAAATTTTCCTATAGAAAACTCCGTTTTGCTTTCTGAAGACCCTCTTTTCCTTGTTTTTCACTCTTTTTAGTCCTTGGAGGGTGTGTGGTGGTTGCATGAGGTGTATGGGATGATAATCTGGCTGAATTTCTTTTGATATATGTTACAGGGGTCCTTATGGGTGAAGTGACCTCTTGCACCCTTCCTTCCTCTAATATGATTTCTTCCTCCTTCTTTGGTGAGTCTTCAATGGTAATAAGGCTCTTGGTGGGATTTTGTGGTTTTCCCTACCTCACCCTCTGGCTCTTCCTAGTTCTGAAGCACATAGGCATCTGCCTCTTCTTTGTTTTTTGATAGGTGTGCTTAAAGTAGTTAGGGTAGAAACTACCTCTTGATATGTGATTTTTAATGACATGCTAGTGCCTTGAGGGGAGGTTTCACTGCCTAAGATAGGGCCCACATCTTCCTTTTCCTCATTCATTTCTTCCTCCTTTCCCTCAATTTTTTCTTGCTCTCTCTCTGTTGTCTCTATGTTTTCAGCCTCAATTTCCATCTCTTCTTTTTCTCCTTTGTTTTCTTCCTCCTCTTCCTCTTATTCTACCTCCTCTTCTACCTCCTCTTATACCTCTTCTTCTTTTTATTTTTCTTCTCTTTCTCTAAGGCTAGAAACAGAGGTTTTCCCTATTTGGGTAGCTATAAAGGCTTCCCTATCCATGTATATGAAAGAATACCAAGATACAAGTAGGTTCAACCTTATAAAAGTATCATTTACAATTAATTTTATTAGGAAATGATGGGCCAAGTGTTGATATTTCCTTTGCCTCACTTTATGGCTCATGCCTGTTATGGAGTTTAGGAGGAAGTGAGGGACACTTAATCTTTTTACAAGTGGGAGCTCTCCTTGAAACCTTAGTTCATTTAACAATATGAAATGATACCCATATACCACACTAAGTCTACCTTCACAATAAATAAAATTCATGATGTGGAAGGCTACATAATGCCAGGGGTATGGAAGGCTTTCTCTCCTCACTCCATTTTTATCTTCAATGTACTCCTCCCCTAGTAGAAAGAAATTATTTTTGGTTGAAATGCTAGAAATTCTTTCCTTAGCCCATCTGACTCCTAAGGGCAAGGTTGTATCTCTTCTCATGAGTTTAGGAGATAATGTGATGGGTGGTGGCCCTCTCTTATGAATGTGACTGCAGATCCACTGCAAATTATTTAGCTATCTCATCATCAGAACCTTTAAATAGATCAAAGAACCTAACCATTGGTGATTTCGGAAGATTTCCATATCCTGAGGGTGTTGCCTAATTCTCTTAATGTAAGTAGGCTCTATATTTTTGAATCCCCCTCCCATTTTAATGTATGTGATATGAAGGTGGTGAGAGGTTTAAGAGTTATGTCTTCAAGATGGATATCTTGAAACAAAATGCAAGAAAAGTTTCTTTTACCCTTTAACTATCAAATTTACTTTGTTGAGTGTGAATTGTATGGAGAAATTTCAGTGTTGGAGGATGGAAATCCACCTACCTTGGTCCTCTGGTATTTTGGTTTGAGAGATGCAGGCTTTGGGAACCCAATTCACCCACAGGTGACTCTGTGTTGTCTTATGAACCCTTGTCGATCTGCTCCTGAAGTTGCATGTAGCAAAACTCTGTTTCTTGTAACATGATGGTGCATGCAATATCAAACCTTTATGTTGCACATTTCATGGCTCTGACTACTCTCCTACTCTTACTGCTCTTCGAAATGCTCAACGTAATGGTGAAAATGAGACAAATCTTACCTTTATTGGGTTTTTAACTAAATATGGAGTGATGTGGTGACTCGTACTTAACACGAGTTTCTTCTTTGAGACCATTGGCCCCACTTTAGTTAATCATTTCTACGCCTTGTCATCACTTCCCTTCGTACCCATCCACTCTTACTTGACTCGGTTTGACTTGCTCAGGTGGCATGCACTTTCACTTTTCCTTCAGTTTCACTTTACGAAGGTGGCTAAGTTAACTGGCCACATTTTTTCCTTTTAAATTTCTAAAACTCGACATTCAACTAATTTTGCCATTATGGATGTACAACGAGAGGTGAGACGCCATACCTGAGCTTACCTGGTGTTGGTGAAGTGATGAAGGAGTTGGTGCAAGGAGCTGGAGCTGGTGGTGGCAGCCTTAGTCTTTTATTTGTTGTGTCTTCATTTTTTTATTTGTTTTCTGAGTGAGCTGCTTTTTCTAAGTGAGTTGTTTTTTTTTTTTTTTGAAGGCGATGCATGGAGGGCTTCAGTTGCCATGGGTATATTGATTTTCCTTATAGATTTTTATGATGGTCTCCTAAAGTCATCCTCATCAGCTTTCCTTTATCTTTTGGCTTTGCAGTGCCACACATAGATTTGCTACAGGAAACTTTCTGATACATGTAGTAGTTTGTTTCTTGCCTCTTCTTGCTTCACTTTTCTTATAAATGGAAGGAAATGGTTCATGGAGGAAATGGAGGAAGTCATTGAATGAATGGAGTGGAGGATAGATGAGTGAAATGGGTCCCATTCCAAGTTTCCAATGATTTAGCTGCTAATGGTGCACCATAGGGTTTAGATAAGGGAACCTTGTGCATGGAGTGAAATAAGGGTTTGGGAATGGTAGGTATAGGCAATAAATGAATTATCATACCCTTATTAAAGTTCATAAATCCCTAGGAATCCTTTTTATTTCATGAATGAGTTTCTTGTAGCATTTACAAGAGTTTCCTGAAGTGTTACATGAATCCTGTAGTTTCCTGATTTGTCTATTGAAATTATAGTTTAGGGAAAAAATGAAATTGTTTCCTATATAATGGGTGAAATAGATAAAGGGATGTAGGATGGAGTGTATTATGGATTGTGGAAGTAGAGAATAAGAGAGAATGAAGAGAAATTTCTCCTCTGGATCCCAAAAACCATCTTTAATCACTAACCTGCAAAACAGAAAAACACATAAATGCATAGGTATTTCTTCTTTTTCATTTTCTTTTTTTCTTTTCTTTTTTCTCTCTTTTTTTTTTTGAAGGAAAGTGGGCTACCTCCACAGAGGTTTTCAACCCATAGGTCTGCCTTGGGCGCCTTAGAGAGGTTTTCACCCAAGGATCTTTTATTCTCTGCCTTTTTCTTTTTCTTTATTTTTTCTTGCTCCAGGACTGTGTCATGGAGGTTTTCAACCCTGGAGTTGGCCTAGGGCACCTCAGAGAGGTTTTCTCGCATGCCTCTTTATTTTTTTCCTTTTTTTATATATTTTTTTCTAGGAGGCACTAGAAACTATGGAGTTTCCCATGACACACACCTCCTTGTTTATGGAATCTATAGATTTTGCCCTAGACAGGGGCTTATTGTAAGCCTTGAGCCTGTAACCATTGAAAATTAGGGGAATTCCTTCCTCATATATGGTTCTTATCTGAACTGCGCCATTATCATAACATTTTTCCACTATTGGCCCTCGTTTTTTTATCTCTTTTTGTTTATGAAATACATCTTATTTAGCCATACTATCCATAAATTCACCATCATATCCACATTATGTTTACCAAAAGATGCATATACGTGTATTTAAATTATGTTTTTCAATTATTAGATGTTTTTGTAAAAATTGAAATTTAAGTGCATTTTTGGATAGCATCAGAAATTCCCATAATGGCCTTATGGTTTCCCTATGTGCAGGAAACTTGAGCTCGAGCTGGATATATTTATAGAAGGCTTGGGAACTAAGAATAAGTGTACACCTATTGGTACATTCAAACTAAGCTTTAATAGGCATGGTCAAAGGCAGTCAAACATGACCTGTCTGTTGGGAAAAATACTGAGAGGGGGGGGTGAATCAGTATTTACTGCATAATCAAACTTTTTACTTTTTCTTGCTTCTTAAAACCCATACGCTACTTTCCTGAAACAGACTCGCGTATATACGCGGATACCCTTTATGAAACTAGCGTATACTCAGATATCAAGTTATGTCATTAGTTCTTCACTTAAATCATTCCATCATTCATTCTTCAGATGTTCAATAACAGTAAACATGTGAAGTAATAACAGAATAAGCCATCACACAAAGCATCACACATGAACACCAGGATTTTTAGGTGGAAACCCAAATCGGGAGAAAACCACCGCTGCAGTTGCTCAGCCTTCAATATTTTATTAATAGAGAAAACATCTTACAACATATGTGCTGGTGCAGACTCTACCAGCACGCAGGCACCCACCTGCGCTCGTTTACCAGCCTCTCCTGGAAGGGAGCTCCAACCCCCTGACTCGTTTACCGGCCTATCCTCGAAGGGAGCTACGACCCCCTGATCTCGTTTACCAGCCTCACCTGGAAGGGAGCTACGACCCCCTGATCTCGTTTACCAGCCTCACCTGGAAGGGAGCTACAACCCCCTGACTGAAGGCTACAACCCTCAGCACCACCTTGGACCACGTTTCATCAATTTTCACACTGGATCCAACAACTTCAATAGAATACACCTTGTAGGCCACATTTCATCATATTTTCAAACTGGACCCTTTCCATACTTTTAAGCTCAATCAAACATCACCAACAGATACTTATCAATTCAGACAACACAGATCAGATACCAGAAAAACAGCAGAACAGATCAGATATTTCATACCCTTTGCTTCAGCAAACCCTAGTTTGCATACGTGCTTTCCTTTAACTGATGTCGCGTATATACGTGCTTCCGTCCACACCAACCAGCGTATACCTCAGTACATATTTCATTGCGCATACGCGCTTTCACTTCAGCGAAGCCGCGTATATACGCGCTTCCTCTTCGGCGAAGTAGCGTATAGATCTTCAACCATCATAGAGCAGCATACTTCTTCAGATCAGACATTCAGTTCAGATTTAACCCTTTACTTCAGATAGATGTTCGCCTCATCATAGATCTAATCACTCCATAAACAAATCTAGCAAATACAGATACATTTCAGATCTAGATATCCCGCTTCATCATTTCTTCATAGGTGCATCATAGATTCAGATCTATCATCAAACCTTTACCCTTTCCATATAGATATACTTCATAGAGAAGTATTCATTCATTCATTGACTCGAACATCTCCATCTTGCTCCCACATACATGTTGGCATAATGAATTTCATCTCTTTATATAGGTTTTTCCTTTTTCAATACCATGAGTATTTTTTTCAATACCAGGCAACCTTGAATATGAGCCCAAAACTACATTACTTGGAGTATTCCTGGACGAATCATTTTTGATACAGTAGATTAAAGTGTTGGTGGTTACCCCTGGTTTTTCACTTTTAGAGCGCTTTAGCCCATACGCGACTTTTCACGTTCTTTTCCGCGTGCATACGCGACTTCCCTTAGACAGTTCTGCGTATGCCTTGAGACATACTCTTTCACCATAGATTTAGCACAATCTGAATTCATTTCTTCACTGCCTTCTGTACTCGCTGTAGATACACCAGATTTACTTCATTAAGAACATATTCTATCAAGCACAACTTCATCGAGTAAGTTGTCATCATCTTCATCAAGGTGGGTTGCCATTCAAGAACAACTCTCTACATCTTATTGTCAACAAACATCATATCACATCAGATTTACATCATTTACCAAGTCCATCAAGTCAAGAATAACTTCATCAGGTGTATTTCCATCAAGGACAACACATGCCAACAATCTCATGTCTTCATCTTCATTCGGTGGGTTGCCATCAAGGACAACACTCTGCATCATATTGCCAACAATCTCCCCCTTTGGACTTGATGGCAACCACGATGGTGTTTGATTACCACGACGGAATGGAAATTCTGATGACACCATGTCACTCTCCCAATTCTTTGACACCATTATCTGATTCAAACACCATGTCCTCTCCCCCTTTGACATCGAGCAAGAGGCGGATCAAAACCAACACACTCTCCCCCTTTGACATCGAACGACGAGAGCGAGATCAAAAACCAACATACTCTCCCCCTTTTCTCCTCATGTAGAAGAAGCGTTACGCAGATCGATGCTTATATTCCGAAGTGACCAAGCTCCCCTACGAGTTCATGCTGAAAACATATTTTTCAATGAAGTACATGACTCTATGAACTTCCTATCACCAAAAAAAAGACTCATACTTACATCAAATATCCAACCAAGTGGATTTACATATTTCAACTCGGCTACCCGACCAAGTGGATTTACATAAGAGACTCAAGTACCCAACCAAGTGGGTTTACACATATCAATTCAACTACCCAACCAAGTGGGTTTACAAAATTTGACTCAGCTACCCAACCAAGTGGGTTTACAAATTTTACAAGTCCTTACATGACTAAATATTACAAATTTACATCATGGGTCTCAACATGACCTTTTCATCAAACTACAAAAATGACCATTTATGACCAACACCAGAAAGTCCTCAAGAAAGAGAACATATTTCAGAACCATCATAATGCCAACAATGCATTATACTCGGCCAACGCTAATGCTCCCCACAGATACGGCCATCCAAGCATCCTTTTCATGTGACTAAGGCTCCCCCTTAGTTTGTGCATCCTGAACACTTTCACCAACAAATCATCAAGGCATCTTCATCAAATCATTAGAAAAGGAATTATGAGAACTGGAACACCACCAAAGATACCAAACAGTATCAGATATACCAAACAGCACTGCAGCTGTGCTGAAGAGAGCTGACTCCAAGAAAAAATTTGTCAGCAATCAGACATACGCGGTTTTCTGTGCAGGAACTCGCGTATATACGCGACTGTGTTTCAGGAAACCCGCGTATCCACTACCATCTTCTATATTTTGACCAGATCTGATCCTGTGTAAGGAAAAGACAGTGCTCAGCTTCTTTCTGAGATATTTGACTCCTTCCCTGGATTACAGATGGATAGAACAGTGTAGTTGTGTCTTCAAGCGTCAACCAATGGTGGTAGCATAAGCGCATTAGTAACCAAGTCTTCATATTCCGTGAGCATCAATACATCCTTTCCAAGAGAGATTATTATACCAGAACAACATATTCAAATATGTGTCAAGCAATCATCCACGTGGTCATGTGGTCCAATATCATCAAGATCTTCAAGATTTAACATGAATTAACATATGTAGGCAAAAGATCTCAACCATAGTAACAAACTCTGCATGATCTATTCTTATTTCTGAACCAAACAACTTCCAACTCATCCATGTGTGAGCACAAAAGATACTTTTTTTCAGCAAACAGGGCTCAAAATCTCATCATGATAAACCATATACCAAGTCATCATCATTTGAGCATGAGTATCATAATAAGCAAGAATAAGCAGTCATATTGCCAACAATGCAATCATTAGTATTCAACTTTGCTACTGCTTTGGACTTGATGCTCCTTTCGGCTGAACACGTTCATCGGCAAGTCATCGACGACAATCTGCGCTGAACTACCCTTATCTCCAAATTATAAGACTTTCATCTCAACGATGAATGCTCTTCATCAAAGCAAAAACGAGAACTCATCCATAATATTCAACACAAGAACCCATGTATCATTTCATTATCATGAGTATAACCAGAATAATGCTAACAGTGCAATCATCAGCAGTCAGACTGATGCTCCCCCTGGACCTCTGCTCCAGATCTTCAGCTATAAGATAAATTCTCTTATCATTAATGCATACGCGACTGTGTCTGCTGGAACTCGCGTGTATACGCAACTTTTGTTAATAGAACCCGCGTATGGAAAGTGAAGCATAGAAATTTTCCACATTCCTTCATTTCCCACCTGTCTTCTTTATATCAGATGCTCTGTCAGAAATACGTATAACCAGAATAATCAAATCAACCATGAGATACATCATACATTGCTCCCTCCTGTGACGATACATTACTAAATCACATAATGTATCCCACATCATTCCTGCAGTCAATAAGAAAAGTCAGCTTCAGAAGCGGATGAGCGCGATAGGGTCGAAATTCCCTACATTTCTGTCGGTCCTCCATCTTTTTCCCGGATTTTTTTTGAACTTTCTATTTGTGTCTTGGAAGTTATCAATTTTTTCATGTACGATTCAACTGCATTCATTTTCTACATGTCCAAACTTATTCTGAGAATAACATTTCATGTTACCGAGAGAAATAAGCATAAGAATCATAATGAGTATTTCTAATCTTCCTCCTTTTACAATCAGCTGCTTTATGTCCATACTTGTTACATGAAAAACAATATCCCTTGAAGAAACCAGAGTACCTTTCTATGTAGGAACTGTTTGATTGAGGCTGAAATGATCTGCTCCTGCAATTTGCTGCAACATGCCCAAGATTATGACATCTAAAGCATTCAACATTATTGAATGATTTCCTTCGAGAATTCATGACTGTTGGTTGACCTTTTGTTTCTTTCAACACTTCAGATTTTGCATTGTCTTCCTTTGAATCATTAGCATTCCCTTGTGAGCTAGATTCACCTTTAACAGTTTCATGGAAACCAAGACCAAGTTTGATAGAGGGAGACCTTTGACTACTAAGAATATTATCCAGAATCTTAGAACTGTCTTGAAACCTCAAGAGTTTATCCTTTTCTTCTAATTTACCTTTGAGAGTGTTTACCTCAATCTCCAAGCTTTGGCATTGCTTTGTCATGCTTTCTTCTTTCCTTCTTCCATCTTCTACTTGATCCTTCAGATTTAGAATCTCTTCTTTCAACCAATTTTCGTTGTCTTCACATGTTTGTTGCAGCTCTTCATTCTTCTTGTTTGATGCTTCGAGATCTTCTTTGAGGGAGACGATTTCTGCTTCAAGTCTTGCATTCTTCTTGTTTGATTCTTCTAGATCTTCTTTGAGAGAGATGATTTCTACTTCAAGGCCTTCCTTTTCAAATGGTTGTAGAGGTTCCTCATTCTTCTTACTTGATGCTTCAAGTTTTTCTTGTAGAGAGATGATTTCAGCTTCAAGTCTTTCATTCTTCTTGCTTTCTTTTTCGAGATCTGCATTTTGATCGTTGATTTCTGCTTCTAGTTCCTTACATTGATTGGTTACATTGTCATACAACCTTTGATACTTGTTCATATGTTCTTTCATTCTAGAGATTAACTCTTTGGAGATAGAATCGTTTTCTTTATATGCTCTTAGTTGATCTTCAACTTTGATCTTGATAACTTCTTCTAGGTCGATAACATACTCTTCACTGTCATTACCATTCTTTGAACAAATAAGACAATCAGGACCCCAATCACTATCTGATTCATCTTCTTCAATTTTTGCTATACAAGTTTTCTGAGGCATCTTCTTTCTTTGAGTAACCTTCTTCTTTTGCTTCTTTCCCATTGAGACGGATCTCCTTCAAGCGATCAAGCTTCTGCAGAAGGACCACCCTCTGATACCAATTGTTGGGAAAAATACTGAGAGGGGGGGGGGGGGGGGTGAATCAGTATTTACTACATAATCAAACTTTTTACTTTTTCTTGCTTCTTAAAACCCATACGCTACTTTCCTGAAACAGACTCGCGTATATACGCAGATACCCTTTATGAAACTAGTGTATACTCAGATATCAAGTTATGTCATTAGTTCTTCACTTAAATCATTCCATCATTCATTCATCAGATGTTTAATAAACAGTAAACATGTGCAGTAAGAACAGAGTAAACCATCACACAAAGCATCACCCATGAACACCAGGATTTTTTAGGTGGAAACCCAATTCGGGAGAAAACCACCGCTGCAGTTGCTCAGCCTTCAATATTTTATTAATAGAGAAAACATCTTACAACATATGTGCTGGCGCAGACTTGACCAGCACGCAGGCACCCACCTGCGCTCGTTTACCAGCCTCTCCTGGAAGGGAGCTCCAACCCCCTGACTCGTTTACCAACCTCTCCTGGAAGGAAGCTACGACCCCCCGATCTCGTTTACCAGCCTCACCTGGAAGGGAGCTACGACCCCCTGATCTCGTTTACTAGCCTCTCCTGGAAGGGAGCTACAACCCCCCCGATTGAAGGCTACAACCCTCAGCACCACCTTGGACCACGTTTCATCAATTTTCACACTGGATCCAACAACTTCAATAGAACACCACTTGCAGGCCACATTTCATCATATTTTCAAACTGGACCCTATTCATACATTTAATCTCAATCAAACATCACACGCCAGAGATACTTATCAATTCGGACAACATAGATCGAATGCCGGTAATACGAGCGAGAAAAGATCGAGATGTTTTACGCACCCATGCGAAGACCAAACCTAGTTTGCATACGCGCTAACTTCCGCGTGTCGCATATGCTCTCGTGCTTCGAGTCCACACGAGCAAGCGTGTACCTCGGTACATATTTCATTGCGCATACGCGCTTTCACATCGAGAGCGCGTATATACGGCGGCTTCCTCAACGGTAGCGTATAGATCTTGACCATCATAGAGCGACGCATACTTCTTCGGATCGAGATATTCGGTTGATTCAACCCTTTACTTCAGACAGATGTTCGCCTCATCACAGATCTAATCACTCCATAAACAGATCTAGCAAATACAGATACATTTCAGATCTAGATATCTCGCTTCATCATTTCTTCATAGGTGCATCATAGATTCAGATCTATCATCAAACCATTACCCTTTCCATACATATATCCTTCACAGAGAAGTATTCATTCAAGCTCAGACATCTTGCTCCCACTTCTATGTTTGCATAATTAATTTCATCTCTTTATATAGGTTTTTCCTTTTTCAATACCATGAGCCCCCTTTTTCAATACCATGAGCCCAACCAATACCATGAGCCCAAAACTACATTACTTCCGATGGTATTCCTGGACGAATCATTACCCAATACAATGGGTCAATACCATGGTGGTTACCCCTGGTTTTGCACTTTTTGAGCACTTTTTCCCATACGCGACTTCTCACGTTCTTTTCCGCGTGCATACGCGACTTCCCCTAGGCTAATCCACGTATGCCTAGAGACATACTCTTTTTCATCATAGATTTAGTACATGCTGGGTTCCTTTCTTCACTGCCTTCTGTACACACTGTAGATATATCATATTTAGCTCATCAAGAACATATTATAGCAAGCACAACTTCATCAAGTAAGTTGTCATCATCTTCCTCAAATGGGTTGCCATTTAAGGACAACACTCAGCACCATATTGTCAACAAACATCATATCATATCAGAATTACATCATTTACCAAGTCCTTGAAGTCAAGAATAAATTCATCAGGTGGATTTCCATCAAGGACAACACATGTCAATAGTCGCATGTCTTCATCTTCATTCAGTGGGTTGCCATCAAGGACAACACTCTGCATCATATTTCCAACACTGTCTTTATGGGGGATCCCTAGAAACTAGGTCAAAACTCTTATTTTGTGGGATTTTATAGATTTTGATGGATTTGATGGATGAATTTGACTTGATTTGATAAGGTAAGGATAGTTTTTACTATAGGAGCTCTTTTAGATGAGTTTTTTAGATACTTTATTTATTTAATCCTCAAAATTTAAAGGCATTGATATGTAGAACTTGTGTGACTTAACATTATTATTTCTGAGACTTGGAGACATAATTGAAGATTTGTTCTATCATATTTGTTGTTTTTATATGGTGGTTTATTGTTTGAAGTTTTAAGTAGCTGAATTCACCTTCAGTGTGTGAGGCAAGGGTGGAGGGCCCCCACACCGAGCTAAGTGAAATTCTTAGTTTATTTGTAGTTGCAATTTCTGAATTAGCTTGCTTATGTTTAATTTTTTTACATTGATTATTCTGAGTATTTATGAATTTAATGATCGTTCTTAACTTTCATATGAAAGGAAAAACAAATTTTTAAGTTAAAAATTCTTTCTATCTAATTAAGATCTTTAGTTATAATTCATCTTTACATGCTTTTACATGCTTTTACACGCTTTCCTGAATTCCTATTTTTAACAATAGAATTACTGATAAATGAATATATGATGAAGGAAAACTAGGACCTCTTCAGTGAAGAGCCTCTTCAATTATTGCTTCATGTATCTTAATCTATTGTTCAATTAAGTAATTTTTTATTTCTAATTCATATGGTAATCTTGTTAGAGAAAGACAAACAAATCTATTAACTTAGGAGATACTTTTGCTTCTGATTACACATCTTAGTTTAGAAATTGTTTAAGTTAGATTTATATTTGTAATATCCATTTCCCTAATCATCAATAAACCATATTCTAAATTGACCACAACTGAAACCCATACACTTTGGGGATGCTTCTAAGTTTCACTAACTCGGATTGATAGTAAATACTTGTGTTAGTTTACAACAGTAAATTGACCCAAAATTTTGGCGCTGTTTTTGGGGAAGCATGTTCAAAACATTCAAGTAGGAAGATAAAAATATATAAAAAATATAAATCTCCAAAAACAACAAAAACATAGTTTTTCTTTCAAGAAATGTTTTCTTATGCCTAGAAATAGAGATCAGAAGGATATATTTGTGGAACAAAACCCACCAACAACTCATTCATCCACAAGAATCACAACAACAGTTGCTGGAAGACCTACTATAGAAGAGTTAGAGGAAAAAAAGAGACATGGATAGAGATTAACATTAGTTGAAAGACAAATCTTGTTAGACTTAGAGGTAAAAAGAAAGTAATCACCTAAAGAACCTCCTTCTGTATGGAAACAAAAAGATGCAAGAAAATCAACTGTTGAACAACTAGAGAAACCTGTCCTTAAGGAAATCAAAGTAGCTGAAGAAATAGAAAATCAACCTCATATAAAAACACTACAAATATCTGAACAAGAAATGGCTAAAGAAGGAGAAGGATCAACTAGACTAAACATGACTCTTGAACAAAGGCTAGAATATGAAAGATAGCAAAGGGAATGGTGAAGAAAACGAGAAGAAGAAAGAAGAATTGAGGTGGAAAGAAAGGCATAGGAAGACAAAAGAGCATAAGCACTTATAATAATAGAGGAAAAAGCAAGAAGAGAAAATAAAAATAGAAGAACACAAGAAAATAAGCAGGAAGTTAACAATGATCAGGAAACTACTTTTGGATTTCCAATCTTAGATGCAAGAGAAATACTAGGAGAAGAAATAAAAATGAAAAACATTCCACCTTCCATATTGCCTAATTTATATGGAATGTCAACAGAAGATCCTGATGCATTCATGTTTGAGTTTGATATCTTGTGTAGAACTTATGGATATACTGATGACACACACAAGCTTAGACTTTTTCCTGCTACTCTAAAAGCAGCAGCCTTGAAATGGTTCATGGGATTAGGAGAACATACAATTTCTTCTTGGGAGGATATGAAGAAATTTTTTCTTAAAAAGTATCTATCTTACTACAGGGCTAGAGACTTAAAAGAAGACATTTTCAGAATGATACAACAAGAAGATGAAAGTTTGGAAGAATATTTGGAGATATTTCTTTACAATTTACAGAAATCCAAACATCATTCTCTTAGTCCTGATACAATCTGCACCATTTTTCTTAAGGGTATTAGAGATGAGTATTTAGACATTCTTAACGTAATGAGAAAACAAGATATCTCCAATTTACCATTTGAAGAAATTGCTGAACTCTGTCAGAAATACTCTAGAGGAAGAGCAAAGAGTGGAAAGAGGGATATTTCATCAAAAGCTTCCAAATCTATAGCAAGTGCAGTAAAAAGAGCGGAGATAGGAAGCCTACTAGAAAATTTTAAAATAGATCTCTTAAGCACTTTGGGAACACAAGTAGATGTATTGAAAGCTAAGAAAAATAAAGAAGAGCAAGATGAAATCTTAGAAATTTTTTGTCCAAAGTGTAGGCAAAAAAATCCACTCAGGGAATGTCCTTTGCAAGGTATACAAGTGTGTGGACTTTTCACAGAAAATCATGCAACAGAAAAATGTCCCAAACTAAAAGAATTGCAAGGAGAACAAGTGCAAGGAGTAGATTCTCTCTACTATATGGCACCAAGGAGACATTGGTAACCAAGGATGCCACAACAATTCCCTCAAAAAAACCCCCAAAATTTTCAATATCCTCAAAATACATGGAATACACCAATGCCATGGCAGGCTTGGCCACCACAACAATATCAAAACCAACCTGCACAAGGTTGGAGGGGATATGGTTATGGAAACCAACCACCATAGCATATGTATCCCCAGCAATATCAATATCAACAACCATACCCTCCACAACCATTTCCTCAATATCAACAATTCCAGCAACATCAACCAATGCCATATCCACCTCAAAACCAACCAATGCTAACTCAATTGCAGCAACTTCAGCTGCCCACTAACCAACCACCTCCTAGACCAACACAATTGCCATCTCAACCAATAGCTAATCCAAGGAACGAGGTGGATAGACCAGCATATCATGTGGAAGAAGCAACATATTATCCTACTTATTCAATTCTTCCCATACAAGATGTCCACCTAAGGTCTGGGAAGGTGTTACAAAAATATTCTCCTCCAATAATTGAAGAAGAAATTGAATAAGGAGAACAAAGTCAACAATCTCAACTAGAAAAGAAAATTCAGAAAGGTAGATATATTATGATATAGACTCCACCATATCCAGAGAGATTGATACAACAGAAGATTCCATTACCTCTGCCTCAATTTAATATTCCAGATTAATCAAAGAACACATATGTTAAAATTACTTTGTTGCAGGCAATTAAAGACATTTTGATATATGCAAAAACAATAAATGAATTATGCATTAAGAAATCTGGCAGAAGAAAGAGGGATCCACCTACAATCCAGGTAATTGGAAGTCTATCAAGTCTCATGTCTACAAACACAACCATTGAAAAGTATGTTGATCTAGGAATTCCTATGGTTACCATTTCGATTAACAAATTTTCAGTGCCAAATACTTTAATAGACTTGGGAGCAGCTACCAATCTTATGACTACAGAGACTATGAAACATTTGAATCTGAACAACATTAGACCTACTACTACAGTTTTATAACTTGCTGATAGATCTAAATTTGTACTAGAAGGTATATTGGAAGATATCATTGTCTCTTTGGATTCATGGGAGTATCCTGTAGACTTCTTGATTTTGCAGCTAAAAACAAATTTGGGAGGGAATCCCTTAATTTTAAGTAGACCATGGTTAGCCACTGCAGATGCTTACATTGGATGCAGGCCAAGAAATATGGTTATTGTAGATGGAGATGAAAGAAAACATGTTACGTTATATCCTCCTTCTCAATCTCCTTCTTTATTATCATGGATTAATGGAGAAGAACCACAAGAGCTTCAATCTATTCTTAGTCTTAATCACGTTTATAATTTTAGAGAGGAGGAAGAAAATGAGGACTTATTAGATCTATTCATCTCAGAGCCAAATATTTCAGAGTAGCTTAGAGTAACTCAATATGAAGCTGTTAGTTATCTTTTAAATGAATGTTTTCAGGAAAATTTCACTATACAGTCATTGCAAAATACATTTGAAAGCATTTTTCTTGTAAATTCAATTACCAATTCAAATAGAAAAATCATTGAAATCAGTGCTCAGAGACATTTGAATATTGGTAATAACTTACAATCATCACAAGAGGAAAAGATAATAACATTGTTGCAAAAATATTCAAATTTTTTTGCCTGGGATTACAAAGACATGCTAGGAATTCATCCAAAAACATGCATCCATCACATTTACACTGATGATCAAATAAAACCTGTAAGACAACCACAAAGACAGATGAACCCCATGATGAGGGAAATAGAGAAAGAAGAATTACAAAAACTATTACAAGTCGGATTTATCTATCCTAATTTAGATAGTCAATGGGTTTTAGTTGTAGTACCTAAGAAAAATGTGAAATGGAGAATTTGTGTGGATTACAGAGAACTCAATAAAGCTACATTAAAAGATCATTTTCCTTTACCATTTATTGATCAAGTGTTAGATTCATTATCTGGAAAGAATTCTTTTCATTTCTTGATGGATTTAGGAGATATAATCAAATAAAGATAGCAATGGAAGATCAAGATAAGACAACATTCACATGTCCATGGGGAACATATGCATACAATGTATTACCCTTTGGTTTATGTAATGCACCTGCTACTTTCCAAAGAGCAGTTCTAGTAACCTTTGCTAATTTGATTCATGAGTGTGTGGAAGTTTACATGGATGATTTCACTGTGTATGGTACAACATATGATTATTGTTTACAAAATCTTGAAAAAGTGTTAAATATATGCATAGAGACAAATATATCACTCATTAATGAAAAATGTTTTATGATGTTAACTGAGGGGATAATGTTGGTACACATTATTTATTCTTCAGGGATTAAGGTGGACTGGGCAAAAATTCAAGTCATTGTGAATTTAACACCACCCACAACACAAAAAGAAGTTAGAAGTTTCTTGGGTTATGCAGGCTACTACAGGATATTTATTGAAAATTTCAATAAAATAGCCTTTCCATTATTCAAATTACTTGCGAAATATGTGGAATTCCAATGGATGAATAATTTTCAAAATGCATTTGAAAAATTAAAAGAAAAATTTTCAATTGCACCCATTCTGTGAGGACCTAATTGGTCTTTGTCATTTCACATTTCAACTAATGCATCTGATACATCTATTGGAGCATCACTTGGACAAAAAGAGAAACAGTTTAATTATTCCATATATTTCATAAGAAAAAACTTAACATCTACATAATTGAACTACACTGTTACAAAGAAAGAAATGTTAGTTGTAGTACATGCAGTTAATAAATTTCGACATTATATAACAAGTTATCAAGTTTATATCCACACGAATCATTCGGCCATAAAATATTTAATGAAAAAATCAATCACAAATGGAAAAATAACTAGATGGCTGTTATTAATGCAAGAATTTAATATTACTGTACAAGATAGACCAGGCAAAGATAATCAAGTTGCAGACTTTCTGTCAAGACTACATTCACCTGGTGATCAAAATCCAGTATCAGATAATTTTCTAGATGAACTTCTATTTTCTATAAATGTCAAAAATCCATGGTTTGTAGATATAGCTAACTATTTATCATCTGGCATCCTATCATCTCATTACACAAACAAGTAGAAAATAATAATAATTAGAGAAAGTTCTAGATATAGTTGGGTCAATGGAGATCTATTTTATATTGGTGCTGATCTAATGATTAGAAAATGTTTTAGAGAAGATTAGATTATTGAAATTTTGAAAGCATGTCATGATGAACCATGTGGTGGTCATTTTGCAGATAAGAGAACAAAATACAAAGTGTTGAAACTTGGCTACTACTGGCCATCCATATTCAAAAACTCCAGGGCATATGTGAAAAGATGTGATAGCTGCCAAAGAATTGGTAGACCAGTGGCATCAGATGAAATGCCATTAAAGCCACAAGTATTGATTGAACCATTTGAATAGTGAGCTTTAGATTTTGTGGGACCAATCAACCCTCAATCTAATAGAAAGAAGTACATCCTGTTATGTACAGATTATGTAACTAAATGGGTGAAAGCAAAGGCAGTAGCACGGGCAACAAAAGATACTGTTATGAATTTTCTGTTTGAAGAGATATTTATAAGGTATGGAGTTCCGAGACCGATAATAGTTGACCAAGGCACATAATTCACATCAAAACTTGTTCGAGATATTATGGAGAAATAAAAAATCAAACATAGAAGATAAACTCCATATCATCCTCAAGCAAAAGGACAAGTGGAATCAACAAACAAAGTCCCAGAGAACATCATGAAAAATACCGTACAAATGAATAGAAAGGACTGGTCATAGAAACTGAGAGATGCATAATGGGCATATAGGATAGCTTGGAAAAACACAACTGGGTTCATTCCATATTAGTTAGTGTATGGAAAGGAAGTCCTATTACCCATATAATTTCAAAAACATACATTCAATCTAGCAGCAGAATTGGGGATGGAATTGTTTGAGGCACAACAACAAAGAATTATGGAATTAAATCAACTAGATGAGATACGACAGCAGGCATTATAACACACATCTCTTATCCAAGAATAGAGAACCAAATAGCATGATCGATTCATAAAGAATAAAGTGTTTCAGAAAGGAGATTGGGCACTCTTGTTTGACTGCAAGTTCAAAGATTTCAAAGCAAAATTCATGACTCATTGGCTTGGGCCATATGATATTGAAGAAATAATTTACAATGGAGCTATCAAGATAAAAACAATTGACGAAGCATCTGTTTTGTTTGTTGTTAATGGACATAGGCTTAAAATTTACAATAAGCCTATAAAAAAAAGAGGATTTTCTGAGACAAATTTCGATAGATTCAGATATGGAACTAATGGGGAAGCAGAGAAATATGCCTCCCATAAGAACAAGAATGATAAAAAATTAAAAATAAAAAACGAAAATTAAAAAATAAATAAAATAATAATAATAATAATAAAAGAGTTTGGTTGTGAAAATCCAGGAAACTGGCAATACAAATTTGAATTCATATCAGAAAACCAACTTGTTTGGCCAATATGAATTCTCTTTTTGTTTTAATTTTATTGTACTAAAATATTTTTGCAGATATACCCTCCACGACATCTCAGACTTGAGGACAAGTCAAATCATCAGCTTGGGGGAAGGTGTGTAATAAAAAAAACTATAAAAATAGTTTCAACAGCTGAATTGAAGATAGAATATGAACTACAATTACAAAGGAACCTAGTACATAATTCAACATATACAGAAGGGACCTGAATTATTATTAAGAAAATTATTCAGAAAGGGACCTGTATCATTACGAAAGAAGATATTTTAAAAAATTATTGGACATTACGTGAGAAGGGACCTGAACATTATTGCAAATTATGCCAGAAGGGACCTAAAAATTTAAAATATCAGAAGGGACCTGAGCTACATCAAATGAAGATAATATCAGAAGGGACCTGAAATTTCAAACTTTAACCTACAGAAGGGACCTGAACAACATTATTCTAAATCAAATCAGATGCAAAGAAGAAATAAAGTCTCTACATAGTCTATAAGAATCGTCGTAACAATAAACACAATGTCGACCATCATGAAAATCAAATGGTTTGAGGGAATACAAGTACAGTAATTAAAAATTGCTCATAAAATTTCATTTTTTTGTGAAAATATTCTAGAATTGTAAAGCTAATTTAGTATTGGTTATGCATTTTTATCACCTACGTTTTTATCATCTACATCTTTATCACCTACATTGTCATCACTTGCATTTCATCATCTATGATTTTTAGCCCTATTCTATCCATATTCATATCCATACCACTATCCTAATTACTCAATAAAACATTCCATAATCTATCCATACCATACCCTATCCTATTTTTCTAAATAAAAGAATCATAAACAGAAGGCTAACATTAAACTCTTGGAGGACCTACAATAAACAAACAAGAGGTTAGTATCAAATGTTATAAATATTTAATTTTAAAAAATGATCATTTCATTGGTCAAGTTTAAAAATTAAATAAAAGAGAAAACCTAAAGTTCAAAATCATATGATAGCGCAACTATTTCAAACAACAACAAAAAATGCAAAGAGCGCAATCATAAATGGCGATAAGCTAAGGTAATAGAGCAAGTGCGCAATCATAATACAAACAGTGAATGCAAACTAACCTAAAGTATGATGCTATGACAAAAAAATGCATGACAATGATGTATGCTATGGATGAAACTATGATGAGACCGTAATACATGCAACAGTGGAGGAACAAAGAAATGATAGCATACGTTGATGTGAATACAAGCAATATGATGGCGCATATGCAATTGGAGATGATGTGTTTTAATGGATGATGGAAGAAGACATGGTCATCAATGAAAATCATGAAAGAAAAAAATGAAAGGGGTGGTCATGTAATAAGTGAAGCAAAGGACAAAATTTACACCAGAGTCAGCAAGATAGCCAAGGGAAAGCCATGCATGAACCGGTCAAGCGGTGGTTGATGAATGGTCAAAATAATTTCAAATGCCATATCACAACACTGTGTAAAAATTATGAGAACATTTTTTCCATTACTAAGACCTGAAACAACTGATATATGCTGTGTTTTTCACTATCATTGCCTTTCGAAGGCTTAGTGAGAGAAGGAGGGCATGCAATCAAAGCACACATCCATTTTTGCAACTCTATGAGAAACAAATAAACGTAGAAGCTAAGACAAGACAATGAAGAAAACTGTGAGCAGAATAGAAGAGATATAACGTAGTGAAGAAGTCAGGAAATATAGCAGTGAAGAGAAATGGAGAGATAAGGGAATTGACCGAAGTTTCAAGCCAAATAATCCAGAAATTTATCAAGCAACCACGCTATCAGGAGGAAAAATCTCGTGAAGGATAAGGTAAGAAGCAGGCTCATATTTGGTTGTTCAAAATAACGATGGTTGCATGAATAAATTTCGAGGTTATTAAAACGAACTGAGAGTTATAAAAGGAGTTCTCTATTTTTGATCTTTAAAGCTTTTCATTGTGTTATATTTTGTTTTTGACACCACTCATAAACACTTTAACACCATTCATAAATACTCTACCATCAGTCAGCAACTAAATCTTTTGTTGATTAAGTGAGTAAATGGTAATATATTGAGTGAGTATTTTGATGAGATTGGCACTGATTGAAACACAGATACCTCAGTTAAAATAGAAGGAAGAACATGAGGATCATTGCAAATATAGGTAAGCTTGAACACGTCCTCATACACAATCTTCTATTTCAAAATAAATGAGAACGGAGAATGGAAAATTCTGGTTTGAATTGCACAAGTGAATTCGTTTTAATTGAGTTGTGTAATAGATTAATTTTATTTTCACACTCAGTATAAGAATTCGAATCATGATTTGGGGAGGAAGATTGGTTTAGAAGACACAGTCAAACATGTTTTTGTATTTTTACATAGCATATGGTAGAGTCTGGTGAATGTTTGAAGGAAAATAGTGAACTCATTATGAGATTTTTGATGAAATGGTTGAGCTGTTCTCTTGCATAAACAATGAATTTATATTAGATACATCATGATATGCTTTTGGAAAAGAATTTTGTATGAAATCAGAGGGTGACAAGACACTATTGTATAAAAAAATTTCATATTTTTTTACACAGTCAAAATTTTTTACAAGACAGAGGCAGAGGATTATTTTTAAAAAAGACAGGGAATTAAATGGAAAGTAGGATAATAGAAACATGATTTTTTTTTAATGTTTTCTTAAACCTCTCTATCAAATCTTGTGTTTATTTTAGGTAGTAAGCTCACATTTTTCAAAGGAAAAACAAAGGATTGATTGGAAAGAGTAGTAAACAAGAGGTAAGCCTTACTACTGTGATAACATCTAGTACTTCAATTTTTGTTTACAAATATGAAGTTAATGACACTAGATGGGTACATCAAATGGTTTTAAGAGAATATGACTTCAAGAACAAAACTCGAAGATTTTCAAATTGAACATTGGAGTAGGGAAACAGTTGAGAAACTTTATCAGTCAAGCTTAATAGGCTTTCTTCAAAAATTCAAAGGGCACAATGAGGATGTCACAAGAGAATTTATAAACAATTACAAACAAGATGAAACCATGGTGGGTAGTTTACATATTCCTTTGACACTAGAATATATTTCCGAAGCTTTAGATTTTCCATAATCATGAGAATAATACCATAATGGATTTAATTTCAAAGACAAGATTTGGACATTCTTCTTGGATAAAAATAGAAAGGGTTATTTTGATAGGTCAAAGGCGATTCCAAGGGAGTGGCTCAATGAACCTTGGGTAGAGCTATTTTTGATAATTCAAAAGTTTTTCACCTGTGATAATAGACACAGTGTAGTACACCTATATCATGTTAGGTTACTACAACATAGTAAAGGAGATATCAGGATCAATTTGCCCTACTTATTTTATAAAAAATTGATAAATATGATTGAGAGTGTAAAATATGAGACCAAGCCCAAAGATGCGAAAAGTATTCACCAGGGACTCATAAAAATCCTTGTGGATTACCAGTTGAAAGTTAAGGGAATGGTTTGGGAAAATTTTCAGTTTGAAAATTAGTTTGTAGAACAAGTCATTGAAAACAAACTTAAACCAATACAAGAAACAAGAAATATTGTGCATTCACCTCTTTATCCTAAAACCAAGTCAAAGAAACATCAGGAGACAGATATGGTAGAGAGGGACACATCATTTTTAACCATTTGTAGAAGACAAAAATAGAGGAATTTAGTAGAACCAGAAGTGCAAGTCAGAGACATCTCCTTTTGTAGAAATTATATGCACTAAGCATGCATATGTCCTACATTCACCTGATCTCACAATATTTAACTTCTTGCAAAATACTGAATCATTCCACTGTTAATCTTTTGCAGATAATTAATTGCACACACATGTAAAGCATAAATAAAAATAATCGCACATAACACAGTTTTTAACCGGGAAAGCCTGAAGCTGAAAACCCCAACTATATATTATGTATCATGGAGATCATATGACAATCCTCATGAAAAGCTTATCAAGCTCTCATTATAGTACAATCATCATACACTAATCAAGAACAATATTGCAAATCCATGCACCGATCTCTGCCCCCTGCTAGTCTGCCTCCACTGTGCAATCCTGCTGAAGAATAGCTCTGAATGAATTCAAATTACTCTTTCCTTGACTGCGCAATCAATGCATCACTATAGTCACAACAGATAGTTCATCTTGCCCTTTCACCTATCTCTCCACTGGGTCTCCACTAAAACTTCCATGCACTGTAGTTAACTGCTATATTGTTCAGTTGATTAATGAGTTATTATTTTTGAATTAATTAACTAATTAATTCAATCCACTCTCACTAGTATATCATTCAGTTAGACTAGATACAACTAGCTCAACTGAGTCTAACTGATTTAAACTAAATACAACTCCATAAACTACTCTTCCAACTCTGTCATAACTCCGCCACTTGAGTTCTAACTGAGTCCTCCATGCATTAGCTCCAGTAAACCCTTGGGAATTGCGTAATTCCCTCAGTCTACTGATGTGCCACATCTGTGCACTGAAACAAAGTGCTCCAAGAGAATAAGTTGTTTTTTAGAGTCTGATTATTATTAAGAGCTAATAATAATTGACATGCATCTATTTTTAGATCAGCGATCTATAAATAGACTTCGCCCAATATTCTAAAAATAGAATTTCATCTATTTTTCCAACTTGATCAACCATCCACAAATAGCATCCTGCAACTTCTGAAATATGATCATCATGTCTAAAAATAGACAATGTCTAAAAATAGACTTGCGCCAAAAATAGCCTGCAAGCCCACTTAGTGAAAGCGACTCTTTTCACTAAGCTCATCATCTTGTTGAATCTCAATAATCCCTCTCAACAAGATAGGGATTATCCTTCACCCCGATCCTGCCTCTATGGTATTCAAATTTGCACATGGTGAGCGCCTTCATCAGAATATTTACATCCTAATCCTCCGTAGGAATGTACTGAAGCAACATGATCTTCGACTACACACAATCTATGATATGATGATACCAGATATCAATATGTTTAGATCTGTCATGAAACACAGGATTAACCGAGAGTTTAATGCAACTCTAATTATCACAATGTATCCTTGTGGGATCTAAATGTGAACCGAACAAACCAACCAGGATCTTCCTCATCCAGATAGCCTCACATGCAGCTTGACTTGTTGCCATGTATTCTACTTCCGCTAAACTGAGTTCCAGGGATATTTGTTTCCTGTTGTACCAAGAAATTTATGTAGATCCGATACTAAAAATCCCTCCTGATGTGCTCTTTCTATCTGTTGGGCTTCCTTCCCAATCTGCATCCATGAAGCCATGCAGCTTCACCTCATCTATCTGTCTATACCATAAACCATACTCAGATGTGCCCCTAAGATATCTCAGGACATGCTTGCTTGCCTTCCAAAAGAGCTTGGTAGGCTTAACCATCGCTTGTGAAAGTTGGTTCATCGCATAGCATATGTCCAGTCTTGTATTAACTAAAGACATGAGCGAACCCACCAACCGTCGATAAACAGTGGCATCCACTACCTTTGCCGATGTAGCATCCTCTTTCCTCCAATTTCCTAGAAGAGGAGTGTCGATAGGATTACAACCTTGCATGTGAAACTTCTCCAGTATCTCCCGAGCATACTTTCCTTGAGACACAAACATTTCACCTTCCCACTGCCATATTTCCAATCCAAGGAAATAATGAAGGAGGCCCAAATCCTTCATCTCAAACTCCTTTTCAAGATCTGCCTTGCATGAGTGTATCAACTGCTCATCACCTGTTAGTATTAAATCATCAACATAAAGTACATTGATTAAAAGCTTACCCTCCACCAATTTGGTACAGGTCCTAGACCGCTTCACTCTTGTGTGAAGCCAAGTCTCAGGAAATAGTCATTAATTCAGTGTAATTAAGTATCGTATGTTTGTTTGTACTCCATACAACCTCTTTTGAGCCTGCACACATGTGACTTGCTGTTGAAGATCTCAAATCCTTCAGGCTGCTCAATGTACACCTCTTCCTTAATGATCCCATTAAGGAACAGAGTCTTCACATCCATTTGATGAATGTGTCAACCCATCTGTGCTGAGAGAGCAAGGATGGTCCATATGGAAGAATACCGTGCAACAGGTGCAAAGGTTTCTTCATAGTCAATCTCCTCAATCTATGAGAAGCCCCAAGCAACAAATCTTTCCTTATACTTCTCGATGCACCCATCAACAACTTTCTTTACCTTGTAGATCCATCTTGATCCTACAACTGATTTTCCCACCGGCCTTGGAACAATCTCCCAAGCATTGTTTTCGACAATATTGTCATACTCCTCCACCATGGCATCTACCCATGTGGGCTCTTGCACTGCTTCCTCGAAAGAAGATGGCTCTGTCACGATACACTTGCTCATAAGAGCCATGTATCTAGTAAATCGGTCAGGTGACTGTCTCTGTCTACACTGTGATGTAGGAACTCCTACATTCTGTGCCGCATCAAGCTTTAGTCTCTCAGGTTCTGTGGTTCACTTTATGCCTTGTTAGATGTTTGGTTCTGCATGAGTGGACTCCTCCACTCCATGAATCTCCTCCTGTGGCTGATCCACATCTAGAGGCTCATCTTTGGGAACAAGAAATTCCTCTTCCGCATGCAAATGTAGCTCCCTCTCAAGCGACAACTTCATGGCTTTCACCTCATTGAATTTTATATCCTGTCGCACAACAGTCATTTGAATGTCTAGAAAATACACATGATAATTATGGCATTTTTCTGTGTACCCCACAAATATCCCAACTTCTGCAGTCGGCTCCAGCTTCTTCCTACCATCCTTTGTCACATGAATGTAAACAGGTGAGCCAAAAATCTTCAAATGAGAAATATCAGGCTTATTACCAGTAAAATATTCTTCAGGTGTACTCATTCCAAGTACTCTATGAGGACAACGGTTTTGCACATAAACCGCAGCGTTGCATGCTTCTGCCCACAAGTGCATCGGTATGCCCTGGTCATGCAGCATCGCTCATGCAGCACCCACTATCGTTCTGTTCTTCCTCTCCGCAACCCCATTCTGCTGTGGGTTATGAGGCGCTATGAGTTCTCTTCAAATTCCTTCTTTGCTACAGAAGTCTTTGAATCCACCAGAGATGTATTCACCACCATTATTGCTCCGTAGAGCTTTCACTTACTTCCCCGACTCCTTCTCCACCAATGCTTTGAACTCACGAAAATTTGAGAATGTTTCACTCTTCTTTTGCATGAAGAAGATCCAGCATCTACGAGAATAGTCATCAACAAATATAACATAATACTTGTGTTTTTCCATTGAAGCAACCGAGAAAGGTCCACACACATCTGTGTGAATTCTCTCCAGGATCATCGAAGCATGGTTCTCCTTCTCATGAAAGTTGGTCTTCACAAACTTACCCATAGTATATCCCTTGCACTGATCTGACTACGCAAGAGTACCCTTGGGAAGTCCAGTATAAATCTGCTGCAAAAACTCAAAGCGCCATGCTGAAGATGGCCTAATCTCCTGTGCCATAATTCGCCCTCATCTCGGCTCACTACTTCTTCTACTTTGCCCACCATTGCAGCGCAGCCATCTACCTCTAGCTTGTAAAGATTCTTAATTCTAACCCCTATCTTCTTGGTTTGACCCGTTGTTTTATGTCGAAGGAAGGCTTTTTCCTCACTAAAAACAACATCATAACCTTTGTCTTCCAGCATTGCGACTGAGACCAAGTTCTTCTTCAGACCTGGAACATGCATAACATTCTTCAACAAGAATGGATTACCAGACTCCCTCTCAAAGGTAATGGTCCCAATGCCAATTGCACTGTACTAACCATCATCACCCATCTCTATATGCATCTGGAGGTCCTTCTCCTCCAAGTCACTAAACAACTCTTTGTCTCCCGTCATATGGAAAGATGCACCACTATCAAGATACCACATCGATCCCATATAGCTTGAAACCAAGCATGAAATTAAGGAGAAATCAAGTTCAAATTGCGAGGCTAAGGCCTCTCTAGCTGCATCTCCAGCAGCCTTCTTATTATTCTTTTTCTGTGGACAGTTAGTGGCAAAATGCCCATGTTTGTGATAGTGAAAACACTTCACTTTGGACAAATCCTACTTCATTAGGGGAATTTTGAGGTCTAAAATGGGTCTCCTAAGGAAAATGTACAATCAAAATTCACTTTATGGGAACCAATCACATTCTAGGGGATGACATCATCCCTAATGGTTGAGGTGGCATTGCTTGAGTTAAAGGTACTTACTTGTCACATTATCAATGGTGGATAAAAACTCATAGTTAACCATGGTAGTGCTCTAAGTACTTTTAAAGTCAAAGTAAAGTACTCATAATAAATTTCATTTCACATTTTTTGAATAAAATTCATAGATAAAATAATATATTACATTTATAATATTATTTTCATAGTTAACCATAATATTGCTCTAAGTACTTTTAAAGTCAAAGTAAAGTACTCATAAAAAATGTCATTTCACATTTTTTGAATAAAATTCATACATAAAATAATATATTACATTTATTATATTATTTTTATACAGTACATTAACTACATGTTATTATACAATTTAAATAATATAAATTTTAATTAATAACATATTATATAATTAATAATTTATGAATTTATATTTATATTTTATTTTAATTTATTTAAGTACAAAGGAAAAATGTATTAGTTGTTCAATGATAATGACTTTTTCTTGAAAAACTCATTCTTATTTATAGTCACATCAATACAATTTTTTTATTAGTTTTATTTTGGTACAACTTTTGAATAGAATTTAACCATGCTTACATTGATTGTGGTGCAAAAGTGAATTGCAATTTCATAAATATTATTTTATGGAGGATGCCAAACTTGTCTCTAAAGAGAACCATTACCTAAAGAGGAAAATCAAAGAAGCTTTAGAAATCGAGAAAAGAAAAAACAACATAAATCGTGATGATGGACTTATTATTAGTAACACATGGAAACCCTTAATACATCAAAACCTCTCGAGACATTAAATACTAATAATAACATGGTATAAATGCAACATGACATTAAATAAATAACTAAATTATATATATATATATATATATATATATATAATAATAAAATAAAATATGAGAATAAATAAATATAATCAAATATAAGTATATAAATAATCAAACTAATGCAACAATCTAAATAGAAATAATTTTTTTTTGACTTTTAATTCAACCTTATATGGCCATCATAGAAATAAAAATAATTCCAATATTAAACTAAATTATAAGATAATAGATTATTATATAAGTTACTTTAAATTGATTAACTAAATCAAACAAAACAATAGTCAATTAACAATAAATTATTTTTTCATATTATGACATAATTTCAATAGATTATTCATAAACTAAATCAAACAAAACAATGGTTAGTTAACTATAAATTATTTTTATAGTAAATCAAATTAAATAGTAGATCAATTATTTATAAAATAATTTAATATTACGTTACATGTTAATAAATTATTCATAAATCTAAATGAATCACTTTATAATTAAATTAAAATTAGATAATTCCATATATATCTTTCATCAAAGTCGACCTTTACAAACTCCTCATCATTCACTATATATTCCTCTATTCATTTGTCCTATTCCTCTCATCTTTTCAAAGAACATTTGATGTCTACCCCTGATGATCGACTCACTTAGGCAGTCCGAAACGTTGGGTTATTAAAAAAGCTCAGAAACAAGTTATTCCTCTTTTCCATAATCTATTTTCACCTGTATGGATTCTCTTTTTAAAAAAAATCAATCCTACCATGGAAGGGATTTGATGGACAATGCCACCCTCTTTGAAAAATTGAGATTTTCTAGAGCCAAATTCCTTTCAAACCTAGCCTTTTAAAGAATTGCAGAGATCGTAACCTCACTCCTAATTTCACCTATTGTAAACATCCTCTCAATCATGGTCGCAACCTGCCATTATTCAAAAAACTAAGTGAATCCTTAATTAAATCCCAAATAAAAACAACCAGACTGCGCCTTATCAAAATATTTCAGCAACTGATGAGCTTACATCTCTTATTGGCCTCGTCGCTACACTGTGACTTATGGCATTCTTTAGATGCACTCACCTTTATAAAAGCCGATTGTTGGCTTTCCTTAGACACAGTGAGGAAGGAAAAAAAAATCTCTTGTTTATCTCATTCCTCTAGCTTCTTCTCTGGTGGTAACCAAATCTCTCCTCACGCAATTGTTTTGGATCAAATCTCTGATGTGTTAAACCCGCATGGGATTGCCCCTCCCTCAGGCACAGTAATTAAGGATGTTATCATAGGGACTGATATCCTCGCATAACCCAATGAAAATTCTGTTACAAAAGATGACACTGACACCTGCTCCACTATATCCAATACGCCCTTAAATTCCGTCTCTGTCTCTTTCAGAATTCAATCGATAGACCTCTCCCCTAGAAATAAAACTCTCGGCCTCCTGTCTATCTCTCTCCCATACCAAAATAGCTCCCACATTGTAATCAATAACTGTGTTTCTAATCTCCTCAACGTGCAGGATGTTGTCAACATAATGAGTTCCAATGGCGGGCACATGACGGGGTAGACATAACCGTTTGTTCATAACACAGAAAGTACAAATAATAGTTATGTCCGCGCAACATCAAATGGTTTCTACGATTCCGTCGATGAGGTTCATGTCTCTGCACTGGAATACTCAAGTTCCAATATTGTACACATGACGGTCCCTCCCTCATGAACATAATCGTTTGAAAAGAATAGCATAGAGATTGCAGACCCAACGATTAATGAACCGTTGAAAAATTCTGCATAAAACGGTCTCAGTAATTCTGTCAGGAAAATTGACTTCTCTGCACCAATAAACTCCCACTCCAGTACCCCCAATCCACCCAATAACTCAGACTTCAACTCTCGACCTACTGTCCTCTCCTCTCAACAAATAAACTGTGCAACTAAAACCTCAGACTTCCCTATCTCTGTCCCACTTAGTAACTCGCACAGCAATAACGTTAACCCATCCCTCAGCAACCTGACCAATAAGGGATTTAATAATCCCACCGTAATAAACCTATCCAACGTTAACCTAGACCAAGCTTCTTTGTCTCTTCTTCATAAAGGTCTAAACTTTGCCATTACTCCTAATAAAATTCCCGTTGATAATATAATCAGTAACATATAAATTTCCATAAGAGATCTTAACCTCATTTAAGTTGAAGAAATAAGACAAGAAACTATTAAAATTCTTAAAAATGCTAAACCTCCTCCTTGTAACTTATCCAAATAATAAAAAAATGCTCTAAAAAACCTAAAAAACAACAAAAATATAATAATCCTAAAATCAGATAAAGGTAATGCAACAGTAATAATGGATAGGGTTGAATATGTTAAGAAAATGGAAGATCACCTAAACAACAGTGGTTGCTACAGGCTTCTAAAAAAATATCCTAGCACTAAAATTCTCAAAGAAGTAACTAAAAAAATAAAAGATTCTTCTCTTGATAACATCATAAAAAATAGAATCACCCTCTCCAGCTCCATCACCCCCAGAATATATGGTGCTCCCAAGATTCATAAAGCAGGCATTCCCCTAAGACCCATAGTCAACACCATTGGTTCACCTACCTACCTCGTCGCACAATACCTTGCCAAAAAACTTTGCCCTCTTGCCGGAAATACCTCGTCACATATCAAAGACTCTGCATCCTTTATTCAATGGACCAAAAACCTTGATATGCAAAACGAGGATCTCATGGTAAGTTTTGACATTGTCTCCCTTTATACTTTGATTCCGGTAGATGAAGCCATCAACATTTTAAAAACTATCACTGATAATGAGACTGTTGATCTCTTAAAGTTATTGTAAAATCCTCTTTCTTTAGCTTCAATGGAACGATTTATGAACAAACTCATGGTGTTGCTATGGGCTCACCTCTATCTCCTATTATTGCCAACATATACATGGAACATTTTGAACAAATAGCTCTCAAATTCTTTCCATTCACCCCTGAAGAATGGAAAAGATATGTAGATTATATCTTTGCAAAATGGACACATGGGCTATTAAAATTACATGATTTCTTAGCCCACATTAATAGTCTCTCGAATCACATCAAATTTACCATTGAAATTGAGAAGGACAACCAATTACCCTTCCTAGACATCCTTTTAACAAAGAAAGATGGAAAACTCAGCACCGAGGTTTATAGAAAAAAGACTCACATAGATAGATACCTTCATGCGGACTCACATCACCACCCGAACCAAAAAGTTGGCATCATCAAAACCCTAACAACCAGGGCATCCGGAATTTCAGACTCCCGCCGCCTAGAACATGAGATAAACCATCTCCTCCATGTCTTTCAACAGAATGGATATAATAAACATGTCATCAACAAAACCATTCACCAAACTATTAATAAAAATAATTTAAGAAAAACCTTTGACATCCCTAAAATCTCTTTACCTTACATAAAAGGAACAACTGATAAACTCTCCAAAATGCTTAACAAACATAACATTAAGATTTCCTTCACTCCCCCTAATACTATTTTAAATATGGTAGACTCTGCTAAAGACCCTATAAATCGTAGTCTGCAAAAAGGAGTATATGTTACACCTTGCTCTTGTGGTAAAGAATACATTAGTGAAATAGGTAGATCCCTTAACATTAGACTAAAAGAACATGCTGCTGACTTATCTCAGAACAAAATAGAAAAATCCGCCTTAGAAGAGCATGCCTTCGCATCCTCACATTACATACGAATGGAGGATGCCAAACTTGTCTCTAAAGAGGACCATTACCTAAAGAGGAAAATCAAAGAAGCTTTAGAAATCGAGAAAATAAAAAACAACATAAATCGTGATGATGGACTTATTATTAGTAACACGTGGAAACCCTTAATACATCAAAACCTCTCAAGACATTAAATACTAATAATAACAGGATATAAATGCAACATGACATTAAATAGAAAATAAATAAATAAATAAATAAATATATATATATATATATATATATATATATATATATATATATATATATATATATATGAGAGAGTATTTAAATAAATAAATATAATCAAATATAAGTATATAAATAATCAAACTAATGCAACAATTTAAATAGAAATTTTTTTTTTTTGACTTTTAATTCAACCCTATATGGCCATCATAGAAATAAAAATAATTCCAATATTAAACTAAATTATAAGATAATAGATTATTATATAAGTTACTTTAAATTGATTAACTAAATCAAACAAAACAATAGTCAATTAACAATAAATTATTTTTTCATATTATGACATAATTTTCATAGATTATTCATAAACTAAATCAAACAAAACAATGGTTAGTTAACTATAAATTATTTTTATAGTAAATCAAAATAAATAGTAGATCAATTATTTATAAGATAATTTAATATTACGTTACATGTTAATAAATTATTCATAAATCTAAATGAATCACTTTATAATTAAATTACAATTAGATAATTCCATATATATCTTTCATCAAAGCCGACCTTTACAAACTCCTCATCATTCACTATATATTCCTCTATTCATTTGTCCTATTCCTCTCATCTTTTCAAAGAACATTTGATGTCTACCCCTGATGATGGACTCACTTAGGTAGTCTGAAACATTGGGTTATTAAAAAAGCTTTGAAATAGGTTATTCCTCTTTTCCATGATTTAGCTATTATTTTATTATTTCCTTAGGAGGCCCATTTTAGACCTCAAATATTCCCCTAATGCTTGCCTTTAGCTTTGGATTTTGAAGGAAATTTCTTCCCCTTCCCTTTCCTTGCTTTGGCAGCCAAAGTGAAATTCTCTTCATCTTCATTCTTCGATGAAGATCCATCCCTAGTACCTCACCTTATCTCCTCCTGCACAAGATCTGACCAAAGTCGCTCCCATCCTGGTAGTTTCTCCCGTCCATTGACAGAGTCTTCGTAGCTATGCCAACTCTTCGGAAGCCCAAGGAGATCCAAGCTCACCAAGTCTTCATCATCAACAGTAACCCCCACACTTCCGAGTTCATCCTTGCAGTGGAAAAACTTCGTGATGTATTTTGGAATATTGTCGCCCTTCTCCATTTTTTATTTTTCTGAGCTTGTGTTTAAGCATCAACTTCCTCTGGTCACTTCTGCTTTCGAACAAATCTGTCAAATCCTTCCACATTAAGAATGGAGTGGATTTCCCATGAAGGTTGGACACAATATGGTCCTTCACACCTTCCAATAGAATTATTCTTGTCTTTGATGTCTTCTTTTGCCATGCGTCAAGTAATGCAGCATCGCTAGATCTCGACTTAGGAACATCGCTATCGATGAACTCCTTCAGTCCATTATCCTCCAGCACTGCCTCCATCCTGTCCTTCCAGGCTATGTAATTCGAGCTCCCATCAAGGGCATACTCCAATCACACCCCATTGAAAGCCATTTCAATGTATACTCAACTTCTGCACCAAGAATCTTCTGCAGCAAATTCAAATTGTCCACCAGCACAAACTCACTAATACTTCACAATCGCAATCTTCAAGAATTAACAACGCTCTAATACCATGTAGAAATTATATGCACTAAGCATGCATATTTCCTAGATTCACCTAATCTCACAATATTTAGCTTCTTGCAAAATACTGAATCATTCCACTGTTAATCTTTTGCGAATAATTAATTGCACACACATGTAAAGCATAAATAAAAACAATCACACATAACACAGTTTTTAACTGGGAAAGCCTAAAGCTGAGAACCCAAACTATATATTATGTATCATGGATATCATATGAAAATCCTCATACAAAGCTTATCAAGCTCTCAATACAGTACAATCGTCATACACTAATCAGGAACAATCTTGCAAATCCATGCACCGATCTCTTCCCCTTACTAGCTTGCCTCCACTGTGCAATCCCTGCTGAAGAATAGCTCTGAATGAATTCAAATTACTCTTGCCTTGACTACGAAATCCTCATTGGAAACTCCAATGTGTTTGTGATGCAATCAATGCATCACTATAATCACAACAGATAGTCCATCTTTCCCTTTCACCTATCTCTTCATTAGGTCTCCACTGAAAATGCCATGCACTGTAGTTAACTGCTGTATTGTTTAGTTGATTAACTTGTTATTATTTGTGAATTAATTAACTAATTAATTCACTCCACTCTCACTAGTGTATCATTCAGTTAGACTAGATACAATTAGCTCAACTGAGTATAACTGAGTTAAACTGAATACAACTCCATAAACTACTCTTCCAACTCTGTCATAACTCCACCACTTGAGTTCTAACTGAGTCCTCCATGCATTAGCTCCAGTAAATCCTTGGGAATTGCGTAATTCCCTCAGTCCATTGATGTGCCACATCTGTGCACTGAAACAAAGTGCTCCAAGAGAATAAGTTGTTGTTTAGAGTCTGATTATTATTAAGATCTAATAATAATCGACATGCATCTATTTTTAGATCAGCAATCTATAAATAGACTTGACCCAATATTCTAAAAATAGAATTTCATCTATTTTTCCAACTTGATCAACCATCCACAAATAGCATCCTGCAACTTCTTAAATATGATCATCATGTCTAAAAATAGACTTGCGCCAAAAATAGCCTATGGGCCCACTTAGTGAAAGCGACTCTTTTCACTAAGCTCGTCATCTTGTTGAATCTCAACACCTTTAATTAAACAAGCAAATGAAATCCTTAGAGGTTGCAATAAGAAGTGTATGAAAATCCTGTAGACAGAGATTCCTATTTTGAAAATAATGAGGTGGAAGCTACTTCAATTTCCAAAAATACCAAGGAGGAAGATCAAAACCTTAATAGAGACAGAGAATTAACTGATAGCCTGGAGGTAAGCATAATCATGGAGAGGCACCTGAATGAAGAAAATAAAACCTATAAAATAGATAATGAGAAATTGGTTAAAGAAAATGAGAAGATAAGAGGAGAAATGGGAAAGTTTAAAATAAAAAACAATCTTCTCTATGCACAAGCATTTAGGTGGCTTAGGAGAAAAAATCCTCGAAGGCCAAATATGAGAAACAGAAGGTTAAGACCTCCATCTACAAGGAAGAACAATGCAGAGATATGGATTCTATTCTATATGCAGCACATCAGGAAGTTTTAGGAGCATGAATGGGATTAGCATCAGAGCTAAGAAGTTCAAAGAGGAAAAAGCAAGCATGAGGACATGCTTGATCATCAATTTGGGGGAGATGTTGGCCCTCATTTTTTATCTCTTTTTTTTTTATGAAATAAATATTATTTAGCCATACTATCCATCTATTCACCATCATATCCAAATTATTTTGACCAAAAGATGCATATACAGGTATTTAAATTATGTTTTTCAATCATTATATGTTTTTGTAAAAATTGAAATTTAAGTGCATTTTGGGATAGCATCAGAAATTCCTGTAATGGCCTTCTAATTCGCATATGTGCAAGACACTTGGGCTCACAATGGATATATTTCTAGAAGGCTTGGGAACTAAGAATAAGTGTACAATTGTTGGTACAGTCAAACTGAGCTTTAATAGGCTCGGTCAAAGGTGGTCAAACAAGACCTGTCTTTATGGAGGATCGCTAGAAACTAGGTCAAAACTCTTATTTTGTGGGATTTTCTAGATTTTGATGGATATTATGGATGAATTCAACTTGATTTGATAATATAAGGATATTTATGACTATAGGAGCTATTTTAGATGAGTTAGTTAGATACTTTATCTATTTAAGCCTAAAACTTTGAAGGCATTGATATGTAGAACTTGTATGACTTAACATTATTATTTATGAGACTTGGAGACATAATTGAAGATCTGTTCTATCATATTTGTTGTTGTTATATTCTGGTTGATTGATTGAAGTTTTAGGTAGCTGAATTCACCTTCAGTGTGCGAGGTAAGGGTGGAGGGCCCCCACACCGAGCTAAGTGCACCTCTTAATTTATTTGTAGTTGCAATTTATGAATTAGCTTGCTTATGTTTAATTGGTTTATGATGATTATTTATGAGTATTGATGCATTTAATGATCATTATTAACTTTCATATGAAAGGAAAAACAAATGTTTAAGTTAAACATTCTTTTTATCTAATCAAGATCTTCAGTTATAATTCATCTTTACATGGTTTTACATGCTTTCCTCAATTCCCATTTTTAACAATAGCATTATTGATAAATGAATATATGATGAAGGACAATCAGGACCTCTTCAGTGAAGATCCTCTTCAATTATTGCTTCATGTATCTTAAGCTATTGTTCAATTAAGTAGTTTTTGATTTCTAATCCATAAGTTAATCTTGTTAGAGAAGGACAAACAAATCTCTTAAGTTAGGAGATTCTTCTGCTTTTGATTACACATCTGAATTTCGAAATTGTTTAAGTTAGATTGTAATATTCCCAATTTTTCACATCATATTTGGAATATTAGAGTCCTTGATTTTCTTAATAAATTAAGTAAATAAAAGGGTGGAAGGACCTAAAAATCTCAAAGATGAATAAAATCCACTGTTAATATGTGAATGTGGATATTATAGATCTAGATCTAAGACATGAAGTATCGGAGCAGCTTCATTAATGGAGACCATGTCTCATTTGTGAGATAGATTATGGAGGATGAAATAGTCAAATAAGATCATGAATATTAAATATAAAATCATAAGGATTTTTGATAAGGTCAACTGGGTTCATAATGCATTCAAAGAAGATCATAAAGCACTTATGATAAGATAGTGGAGGAAGTGATGCATTTAATCCATGCATGATGGAGAGGGTGATCATCCCATGTGAACATGATGGAGGACATGGATCAACATCGCAGTCAATCTTGGAGACTTTTGTCCACATGTACAGTGCAGTATTGGAGTGGGCCTAGGCTGTGGAAGGCTCATGCATATAATGAAGGTGAAGGCATAATGGAAGGAATGATTTGGATTATTCATTTCTTGCTCTATTTAGATCTAGATTTGTCTTAGGACATTTCTATGCAAGCTTGGGCTGTTTAGCAGAGTTTGTAGTGTTGTTTAGCATAGGGTGTTCCCAAGCAGGAATCCCGCCTCTTTCTTTGAGTAGCTCTGGAAAGATGATTGTTCTTCTTTCCTTATCAGGCATTGGTGCCATCTTCAGGAGGTTGTTCTAGCATTTAGCTAGGAAACCAGTGGAGGATTCATCCTACCACTTTGTTCTTCAGATCCAACCTTTCAAGAGTAGCAGATATACCTCAGGCATTTAGGCCATTGGGTTTTACTTCCATGCAGTAGTAGTCCCTTCTAGGATTCTGTAGTTCAGTCTTGTAGATCTATTGGAGGAAGGAAGTTTCCAGTATTTCAGCTGGAAATCCTGTGAGGGATAACCTCTTCACATCGGATCTATTGTTTCCATCACTCATGAGTTGATTTGACACATCTAGCAGTAGGCTAAGGAGCCTCCCTCTCTGACAGCACAGATTTCTGATGCTGTTGTTCATTTAGCTGCTATTTTCAGTGGAGGAGATTGGAGGAGCTAGATTTTGAGCTTTTAGCCCAAGGATCTAGTGAAGGGATCAACCCTTCTTGCATAGATATGATTGTGCATCATTTCAACCATCATATTATCAGATCTAGCTTCAGATCTGCATTCCCAACAGCATATATGTGAAGCCCTAAGAGGAAGGTTTTCTTAGACTTACATATCTGAGAAACCCCTCCTGGGTTATCTTGGGAATCCATCATTGAGCCCAGGTCTACAATTTCAGCATCATCGGAGCTCCCATTCTGCCTAGATCTGAATTTTTATCTTTCCAGCAGTTGCAGTCCCTACATTTCAGCAGGGACATCGTAGTTTACCTTCTAGCAAAGCAGCAGTTACGCAGTTCCTTTTTGCACCTCCAAATTAATAAAATGGCTTATTTATTTCTGTGCATTCTGAGGTGTATATAGATTTATTGTTTACTTTTTTGCAGTTCTTATATTATGTTTAAGTATTACTGCATTCTGCCTTTTTGGATATTACAGTGGTATCAAAGCATGATCTTTGGCTCAGTTTGTGGACACTTCATCTTTTGCATCAAAAGAAGAATCACATAGATGAGATCTATCATGGAGGATAATAAATCTGCCACTCCTTTCTTTAGATCCATGCAAGATCTCTCCAAGGAGGTCAATCCAATGAAGAAGAAAGGACAAAAATAAGATCCAAGAAGAAGATGTGATGAGGAAGGTCCAAGCACTTCCTATTAGCAAAGAAGAAAATTGGAGAATCATAGATCTCCTCGTAGATCTACTATTCCCACTTTCTTTGAAGAAGGTGAGAGGTATAGAAAAGAAGAAAGAAGAGAACCTGAGACTCATGAGACTCTCAGTCTATATCTTGAAGAGTATAAAGCATAGTCTAGAGCATTCAAGGAGAAGCTAACTCTCCAACAATTCTTCAAAATCAAAGAAGAAAGAGGACCCTATAGCAGCAATAGAAGAAAGAGGCGTAATAGATTCTATTTGCCTACATTTGATGGATCTTCCTCAAGCATTGTTAAGGCTTGGAGGAGAGAGTTAGATTCATTTTTCAGGCTACATACTGTAGTTGAAGGAGAGGTTGTTAAAATTGCAGCACTTCATATTTTAGATGAAGCCAATGATTGGTGGTTTGCTTTCATGGAGCATGCAAAGGTGTCTAAATATTCAGATTTCTTTCACAAGTTGAGGAAGGAGTTTGATGTGAGAAAACCAGAGATGTGTCACAAAGAGACATTTCCTAAGGGAACAAAGGAGGATGTCAATCTTGTCACTCTGGGAAAGAGGTCACTACTTTCACCACCAGCTGTAGAAGTACTTGCGTCCTGAGAAGAGACACTTGCAATCTTGCAAGATAGTCTTGAGCTCTTGACACATAGAGTCCCATGCATGATTCAAGGGATGCATGAGGAAGAGGAGGAAGTTTCCAGTGCTGGTACACTTGGAGAAGAGCAGCCATCACTTTTACCAGCAGTTGGAGACACTATTGTCCCGATTGGAGGAACTCTTGTGTTCTGGAAAGAGGTTCCCACACATCAGTTGATCCAAGGTATGCATGAACTTTCATCACATATTGCTTCAGTAGATATTATTGAAACTTATGAAGACATTCCATTAGGGCCAATGCATAGCCAAGGGTTAGAACACCATGCTGATTTGAAGGAGAAACATATCACAGCGTAGAGGACCCTTGATCTAATCAAGGTGGAGATTAAGAACTATCCCAGTTCCTCATTATTGAGCCATTCAACCTTTTGAGTTGAAGTGTAGAGTTTAAGAAAATGGGATGAGTATGATCCTATGTATAATGACTGGTTATGAGATTAGTATTGTGCCTTGCTTTGAGGCAGCATATTTATTACCATGCAGATCTACAACGCTGTCACTTAGTAGCTGTGAAAATGAAGATGCCCCATCATTCTTGGAGCATTATGAAGGTAGCTTCATTCATGAAGCAATGGAGATAAATATGGTAGATGGTAGACATCTTAAGATGAGAAATATTTTCTCCTTTCTAGATGACCCTTTCTCAATGAGCATCTCACAGCTTAAAGAGAAACTTCTACTTGCAACAGATCCAACATCTATTTGGTTTTGGAGGGCCTTTGGTGAAAAGAGAATCTCCTTGAGAGATCTCATTGGAGGTGCACTTCAACATTTCATGAAGTGCAAAGTTCTTCATCAGTTTGGGGAGGATGGTATTATACAAAGGGAGGATACCATGATTATGCAGCACATCACTCATCATCCAGATTGGGATGAGTGGGTGAGGATGATAAGCAAGGGGTTGCATGACCATTTGCAGATATATGACATGGGCTAGCAAGCTTGGTTACGTTAGTTTCTTTTGGGAGATATTTGTCACTACCCAAAGGCTCCTATTTCTTTGATCCATGCCTTGAAAAACACTTATGAAGTGATGAAGGAGGCATGGCTGTGATGGCTGCTCTTAGGTGAGTATGGTTACCACCTAATAGCTCATCTTTTTCTGATTCATGCCTTGTGTATCAATGATAAATTACAGAAAAATAAGGCATGTTCATTTTTGTTTCCTTTGAGAGAGTTTGGCCACCACATGACATACCCTATGTCTATGTGTTTTGTATTGGGAAAAGCTTGGCATGATGCTCTCAAGATGTGTATTGATGGTGTTTATTTGTACTGGGCTGATGTGACATTCTACATGTCAATCAGTATGTTTTTGCTCCATGATGCACATGAGGAGGAGAGGAAGTAGCAATATCTCTTGTTGCTTTGGTTGCTTTTGGGGGAGTTTGGCTTGTCCATCTTACATGGAGGAGATTGAGGATGGCAGCAAAGGGCCTTACTTCGGTGGTTACTATTAGGAGAAAATGATTTGACATCTTTGTCTACCCATATAACTCCTTCCCTTCCTCTTTTGCATAATTTTGGAAAGATTCTTGGATCCAACAAGGCCAACAGGGCTAAGGATGAGAGCATGTCAGTGCTCAATTTGCCTTATGAAACATGGGATGAAGAAATGCTTTGTGAGATGGAAATTTTCCTTTGTGGAAAGAACCACTTTATTTTATGCATATCATGTATTGATGATGATGTTAGGCATCATATGGTTATCACTTGGTACTTCATGGTGAAAGAAGGGCATCTAACTATACAATTGGAGGTCATTATATGTTCTCTTGAGAGACAACTTTGGAACCAAATATGCATAACAAATTGTAGAAAATGGAGGAAGCCTTCCTTATGTGGAGGAAGCCTTCCTTATGTGGATGCCATTTGGAGGGGAATGGATGGCTTTGCATCTACTTCTGGAGTTTCTTGAGGATAAGCAAAATTTTTCCGAGGGGCGGGGGGGACTGGTAATATTCCCAAATTTTCACATCATATTTGGAATATTAGAGTCCTTGATGTTCTTAATAAATTAAGGAAATAAAAGGGTGGAGGGACCCACAAGCCTCAAAGATGAATAAAATCCACTTTTAATATGTGAATGTGGATATTCTAGATCTATATCCAATACATGGAGTTGTGGAGCATCTTCCTTAATGAAGACCATGTCTCATTTGTGAGATAGATTATGGAGGATGAAACAGTCAAATAAGATCATGATTATTAAATATAAAATCATAAGGATCTTTGATAAGGTCAATTGAGATCATAATGCATTCAAAGAAGATCATAAAGCACTTATGATAAGATAGTGGAGGAAGTGATGCATTTAATGCATGCATGATGGAGAGGGTGATCACCCCATGTGAACATGATGGAGGACATGGATCAACAATGCAGTCAAACTTGGAGACTTTTGTCCACATGTACAGTGCAGTATTGGAGTGGGCCTAGGATATGGAAGGCTCATGCATATAATGAAGGTGAAGGCACAAGGGAAGGGATGATTTGGATTATTCATTTCTTGATTTGTTTATATCTAGATTTGTCTTAGGACATTTATATGCAAGCTTGGGATTTTTAGCAGAGTTTGCAGCGTTGTTCAGCACAAGGTGTTCCCGAGTGGGAATCCCACCTATTTCTTTGAGTAACTCTAGAAAGAGGATTGTTATTCATTCCTTATCAGACATTGGTGCCATCTGCAGGAGGTTGTTTCTAGCATTCATCTAGGAAACTAGTGGAGGATTCATCCTACCACTTTGTTCTTCAGATCCAACCTTTTAGGAGTAGCAGATCTACATTAGGCATTCAGGCCATTGGGTTTTACCTCCATATAGTAGAAGTCCCTTCTAGGATTGCGCAGTTCAGTCGTATAGATCTATTGGAGGAAGGAATTTTCCAGTATTTCAGCTGGAAATCTTGTGAGGGATAACCTCCTCACATTGGATATATTGTTTCCATCACTCATAAGTTGATTTGACAGATCTAGCAGTAGGCTAAGGAGCCTACCTCTCTAACAGTGCATATTTATGAAGCCGTTGCTCATTCATCAGCTATTTTTAGTGGAGGAGATTGGAGGATCTAGATTTAGAGCTTTTAGCCCAATGATCTAGTTAAGGGATCAACCCTTCTTTCCTAGATATGATTGTGCATCATTGCAGCCATCATATTATCAAATCTAGCTTCAAATATGCATTCCCAGCAGCATATATGTGAAGCCCTAAGAGGAAGGTTGTCTTAGACTTACAGATCTGAGAAGCCCCTCCTGGGTTATCTTGGGAATCCATCATTGAGCCCAGATCTAAAATTTCAGCATCATCGGAACTCCCATTCTGCCTAGACCTGACTTTATATCTTTAAGGCAGTTGTAGTCCCTACAGTTGCAATAGGGACAACGCAGTTTACCTTCCAACAGAGTAGCAGTTATGTAGTCCCTCTTGGGATATCATTGCAGGGTCATTCTAGGCTACTCTTGTGGCTTGAGTGTCTCATATTTTGAGCACTGTTGTACTTCATTTTTGCACTTCCAAATTAATAAAATGGCTCAACTATTTTTGTGCATTCTGATGTGTATATAAATTTATTATTTACTTTGCTACAGTTCTTATATTGTGTTTAAGTATTACGGCATTCTCCCTTTTTGGGATATTCCAGTGGTATCCGAGCATGATATTTGGCTCATATTGTGGACACTTCATCTTTTGCATCAAAATAAGAAGCAGATAGATGAGATCTATCATGGAGGATAATAAATCTTCCACTCCTTTCCTTAGATCCATGACAGAACTCTCCAAGGAGATCAATCCAATGAACAAAGAAGGACAGAAAGAAGATCCAAGAAGAATATGTGATGAGGAAGGTCCAAGCACTTCCTATCAGCAAGGAAGAAAACCAAAAAATCATAGATCTCCTCGTAGATCTACTATTCCCACTTTCTTTGAAGAAGGTGAGAGGTATAGAAAAGAAGAAAGAAGAGAACCTGAGACTCATGAGACTCTCAGTCTATATATTGAAGAGTACAGAGCACAGTCTAGAGCATTCAAGGAGAAGCTAACTCTCCAACAATTCTTGAAAATCAAAGAGGAAAGAGGACCCTATAGCAGCAATAGAAGAAAGAGGCATAATAGATTCTATTTGCCTACATTTGATGGATCTTCCTCAAGCACTTTTAAGGCTTGGAGGAGAGAGTTAGATTCATTTTTCAGGGTACAGCCTGTAGTGGAAGGAGAGGTTGTTCAAATTGCAGCACTTCATCTTTTAGATGAAGCCAATGATTGGTGGTTTGGTCACATGGAGCATGCAAAGGTGACTAAATATTTAGATTTATTTCACAAGTTGAAGAAGGAGTTTGATTTGAGAAAACCAGAGATGTGTCACAAAAATACATTTCCTAAGGGAACAAAGGAGGATGTCAATCTTGTCACTTTGGACAACAGGTCACTACTTTCACCACTAGTTTTATAAGTACTTGCATCCGGAGAAGAGACACTTGCAACCTTGCAAGATAGTCCTGAGCGCTTGACACATAGAGTCCCATGCATGATTCATGGGATGCATGAGGAAGAGGAGGAAGTTTTCAGCACTGGTGCACTTGGAGAAGAGCAGAAATCACTCTTACCAGTAGTTGGAGACACGATTGTCCTGGTTAGAGGAACTCTTGTGTTCTGGAAAGAGGTTCCCACACATCAGTTAATCCAAGGTATTCATGAACTTTCATCACATATTGTTTCAGTAGATCTTATTGAAACTTATGAAGACATGCCATTAGGGCCAATGCATAGCCAAGAGTTAGAACACCATGCTGATTTGAAGGAGCAACATGTCACAGTGTAGAGGACCCTTGATCTAATCAAGGTGGAGATTAAGAACTATCCTAATTCATCATTGTTGAGCTACATTCAACCCTTTGAGTTGAAGTGTAGAGTTTCAGAAAATGGTATGAGTATGATCCTATGTACAATGATTGGTTATGAGATCATTATTGTGCCTTGCTTTGAGGCAGAATATGTATTACCATGCAGATATACAACGTTGTCACTTATTAGCTGTGAAAATGATGAGGCCCCATCATTCTTGGAGCATTATGAAGGTAGCTTCATTCATGAAGCAATGGAGGTAAAGATGGTAGATGGTAGACATCTTGAGATGAGAAATCTTTTCTCCTTTATAGATGAACCTTTTTCAATGAGCATCTCACAACTCAAAGAGAAAATTCTACCTGCAGCAAATCCAAAACCTATTTGGTTTTGGAGGGCCTTTGGTGAAAAGAGAATCTCCTTGAGAGATATCATTGGAGGTGCACTTCAACATTTGATGAAGTGCAAGGTTCTTCATCAATTTGGGGAGGATGGTATTCTACAAAGGGAGGATACCATGATTATGCAGCACATCACTCGTCATCCACATTGGGATGAGTGGGTGAGGATGATAAGTAAGGGGTTGCATGACCACTTTTAGATATATGACATGGGCCAGCAAGCTTGGTTATGTTGGTTGATTTTGGGAGATCTTTGTCACTACCCAAAGGCTCCCATTTCTTTTATCCATGCCTTGAAAAACACTTATGAAGTGAAGAAGGAGGCATGGCTGCGCTGGATGCTCTTGGGTGAGTATAGTTACCACCCAATAGCTCATCATTTTCTGATTCATGCCTTGTGTATCAATGATAAAATGCAGCAAAAGAAGGCATGTTCATTTTTTTTTGCCTTGAGAGAGTTCGACCACCACATGATATCTCCTATGTCTATGTGTTTTGTATTGGGAAAAGCTTGGAATGATGCTCTCAATATGTGTATTGATGGTGTTTATCTGTATTGGGTTGATGTGACATTATACATGTCAATTAGTATGTTTTTTCTCCATGATGCACATGAGCAGGAGAGGAAGCATCAAGATCTCTTGTTGCTTTGGTTGCTTTTGGGGGAGTTTGGCTTGTCCATCTTATATGGAGGAGAAGGAGGAGGGAAACAAAGGGCCTTACTCCAGTGGTTAATATTAGGAGAATATTGTTCGACATATTTGTCTACCCATATAACTCCTTCCCTTCTTCTTTTGCATAACGTTGGAAAGATGCTTGTATCCATCAACGCCAACAGGGCTAAGGATGAGAGTATGTCAATGCTCAATTTGCCTTATGAAACATGGGATGAAGAAATTCTTTGTGAGATGGAACTTTTCCTTTGTGGAAGGAACCACTTTATTTTATGTATCTCATGTATTGATGATGATGTTGGGCATCATATGGCTGTCACTTGGTACTTCATGGTGAAAGGAGGGCATATAACTATACAGTTGGAGTTCATTCTATGTTCTCTTGAGAGACAACTTTGGAACCAAACATGCATAACACGTTGCAGAAAATGGAGGAAGCCTTCCTTATGTGGATGCCATTTGGAGGGGAATGGATGGATTTGCATCTACTTCTAGAGTTGCTTGAGGATAAGCAACATTTTTCCCAGGGGGACTATATTATTCCCAAATTTTCACATCATATTTGGAATATTAGAGTCCTTGATTTTCTTAATAAATTAAGGAAATAAAAGGGTGGAGGGACCCAAAAACCTCGAAGATGAATAAAATCCACTTTTAATATGTGAATGTTAATATTCTAGATATAGATCTAAGACATGGAGTAGTGGAGCAGCTTCATTAATGGAGACCATGTCTCATTTGTGAGATAGATTATGGAAGATGAAACGGTCAAATAATATCATGGATATTAAATATAAAATCATAAGGATCTTTGATAAGGTCAACTCAGATCATAATGCATTCAAAGAAGACCATAAAGCACTTATGATAAGATAGTGGAGGAAGTGATGCATTTAATGCATGCATGATGGAGAGGGTGATCACCCCATGTGAACATTATGGAGGACATGGATCAACAACGTAGTCAATCTTGGAGACTTTTGTCCACATGTACAACACAGTATTGGAGTGGGCCTAGGATATGGAAGGCTCATGCATATAATGAAGGTGAAGGCACAATGGAAGGTATGATTTGGATTATTCATTTCTTGATCTGTTTAGATCTAGATTTGTCTTAGGACATTTCTATGCAATATTCAGCTTTTTAGCAGAGTTTGTAGTGTTGTTTAGCAAAGGGTATTCCTGAGCGAGATTCCCACCTCTTTATTTGAGTAGATCTAGAAAGAGGATTGTTCTTCATTCCTTATTAGGCATTGGTGCCATCTTAAGGAGGTTGTTTCTAACATTCAGCTAAGAAACTAGTGGAGGATTCATCCTACCACTTTGTTCTTCAGATCCAACCTTTCAGGAGCAGCAGATCTACATCAGGCATTCAGGCCATTCGGTTTTACCTTCATGCAGCAGTATTCCCTTCTAGGATTGCGTAGTTCAGTCCTGTAGATATATTGGAGGAAGGAAGTTTCAAGTATTTCAGCTGGAAATCCTGTGAGGGATAACCTCCTCACATTGGATCTATTGTTTCCATCACTCATGAGCTGATTTGACACATCTAGTAGTAGTCTAAGGAGCCTCCCTCTCTGATAGCGCATATTTCTGAAGTTTTTGTTCATTCAGCAGCTATTTTTAGTGGAGGTTATTAGAAGAGCTAGATTTTGAGCTTTTAGCCCAAGGATCTAGTGAAGGGATCAACCCTTCTTGTATAGATCTGATTGTGCATCATTGCAACCATCATATTATCAGATCTAGCTTCAGATCTATATTCCCAACAGCATATATGTGAAGCCCTAAGAGGAAGGTTGTCTTAGACTTATATATTTGAGAAAACCCTCCTAGGTTATCTTGGGAATCCATCATTGAGCCGAGATCTACAATTTTAGCATCATTGGAGCTCCCATTCTACCTAGATATGAATTTTTATCTTTTAGGAAGTTGCAGTCCCTACAGTTGCAGGAGGGACAACACAGTTTACCTTCCAACAGAGTAGTAGTTATGAAATCCCTCTTGGGATATCATTTTAGGGTCATTCTAGGCTACTCTTGTGGCTTGGGCATCTCATATTTTTATCACTGTTGTACTTGCCTTTTGCTCCTCCAAATTAATAAAATGGCTCAGCAATTTCTGTGCATTATAATGTGTATATAGATTTCTTGTTTACTTTGTTGCAGTTCTTATATTGTGTTTAAGTATTCCTACATTCTCCCTTTTGGGATACTACATAGATTTATATTTGTAATATGCATTTGCCTAATCATTAATAAACCATCTTCTAAATTGATCACAATTGAAACCCATATACTTTGGGGATGCTTCTAAGTTTCACTAACTCGGATTGATAATAAATAATTGTGTTAGTTTACAATAGAAATTGACCCAACATCCACTTTGTAGGGTCCCAACCATCTTGTCATCAATTTTCCTTTGAAGTCCTTAAACCTTGAGTCATAAAGCAACGCCCATTCTCCTTTTTGAAAGGTATTTTCCTTAATGTGTTTTTCATGCCAGACCTTCCTTTGCAGCTCAATTACCTCTATGTGGAGGAGTTCTTACATCCTGAACTCATCCAATCCATTTAATTTCAGCAGCCTATCTTTTTGGGCATTTGATATATCTAGGTCTAGGTCATCTTCCATCCTTAAGGTGTTGAATTCAAATTCAACTAAAGGTAGAGATTTCTTTCCATAAACCAGGTCATAAGGAGTGAATCATGTTGTTTTTTACCAAGTAGTGTTGTAGGCCCAAGTAGCTTCTACCATTTTTTCTAATCAATCTCTCCTGTTGCTGCTCACAAACTTGGTGAGGATACTCTCCAAGGCTCTGTTAGTCACTTCCAATTGGCCATTCTCCTGAGGGTGGTAGGAATTAGAAGTGTTATGCTTTATATTGCACCTCTTTAGAAGATTCCCAATGAGATAAGAAGTGAATTGTGCCCGTTGATTATTAAATACTTCTCTGGGGTATCCAAATTTGTAAAACACATTCTCCCTCAGAAATTTTGCTACTTTCTCCTCTGTTGCTACCTTCATAGCTTTTGTTTCAACCCACTTTGTTAGGTATTCAGTGCATACTATGATATAATTTTTCTATCCAGATGGTGGATCAATAGTTCCAATGAAGTCCATGCCCAATTTGTCAAATGGATCAAGAGCCACCTAAGGGTGCAAAGGCATCTCATCCCTTTGTGTAGGTTTCCCCATCATTTGGCACTGGTCACACCTACTAGTGTATCTTATGGAATCCTGGTGCAGGGTAGGCCAATAGTATCCTGCCTACAAAAATTTGAAGGCATTCCTTTTTGTAGCAAAGTGGCCTCCACAAGGGTCATCGTGACATGCAGAAAGGATATAAAAAACTTCTTCCTCCCTCACACATATTCTGAGAATTTGGTCAGGGCCTAGCTTGAAGAGATTCCCCCCAATCCATTTGAAAGGGGCGCTTTTTCTAATGATCTTGCTTTTCTCCTTGAATGAGAGATTAGGAGGGAACTTTCCAGCAACCAAGTAGTTAGATATGTCAGCAAACCATGGTGAGAGTGCTGATATAGAGAAGAGATATTCAGTTGGTAGTTGGTCATCCAACCTTCCTTCTTCATCTGTAGATAGAGCTAACCTAGATAAAAAATATGCAACAACATTCTCCTTTCCAGGTTTATCAAAAATGGTTAGGTTAAACTGCTATAAAAGTAACAAACATCTAATTACCCTAGCATTAACATCTGGTTTGTTCATTAAATATTTGATGGTTGCATGGTCATTGTGTACAAAGGTCTAATACTGAGTGACATCATGTTTGAATTTGTTTACAACATGGAAAATGGATAACATCTCCTTCTCTATGATAGTATAATTGAGTTCGACCTTAGAATTTGTTTTTACCGATGAAATAGATTGCATAAGGTAATTTGTATTCTAACTGCCATAATGCTTCCCCCACAACTTTGTTAGATGCATCTGTGTGGATGTGGAAAGACAAAGTCCAATTTGGATGTCAAAAAATGGGGGAATTAGTTAACTTTCCCTTAATGAGCTCAAAATATTCTTGACAAATATTGGACAAAGTAAACTCAAAATTTTTTGCCAATAAACCAAATAGTGGTGAATCCATCTTACTGAAATATTTGATGAATCTTCTATAATAGCCATCAAAGCCTAAGAAGCTCCTGACATATATCTTCTTTTGAGGAGTGGGTACCCTTTTGATAATAATGATTTTGCTTGAGTCCACCTATATTCCTCCTTGGGAGATTGAGTGTCACAATACAACTCATGCTCTTTTTAGGAATTCACACTTTTCTGGGCTTAGGGAGAGATGCATCTCAATGCACCTTCTCAACACTTTTCCCAAATTGGAGAGAGATTCATGGAAACCATCCCCACAGTGTGTGAAATCATCCATATAGGTTTCAACTAAGTCATGGACTAGCTCATAGAAAATTCTCAAGACAACTTTTTGGAAGGTAGTTGGGGAATTGCACAACCCAAAGGGTAGGACTCTGTAAGTGAAGGTACCCCATGGGCAGCTGAAAATAGTCTTATCTTGGTCTTCAAGGCTGATTTGTATCTGGTTATACCAACTTAACCCATCTAAGAAGGAAAAGAACTTCTTTCCTACAAGGTCATCCAGGAATTGGTCTATAAAGGGCAAAGGGAAATGGTTCTTCTTGGTGGCTTTGTTAAGTTCTCGATAATCAACACAAATTCTCCATTTTCCATTCTTCTTTAGGACTAGGACAAGAGGAGATACCCACTCACTGACTGATATAGGATAAATGAAACCTACATCCCACAGTTTCTGTAGTTCTTCCTTGACTATGTTCTTTAGAGATGTGTTCATCCTTCTTTGGGTTTGTGGCATAGGCTTGCATCCTTCTTTAATGTCAATATGATGTCTGCATACTGAAGTATGCACCCCTTTCATGTCCTTGTAATCCCAAGAAAATGCATCTAGGTTTTCTTTTAAAAGTTGGCATAACTGCTTTCTTCTTCATCTGAGAGGTTTGAGTTCATTTTCGGAGATCTGGATGGGACAAAATCTGAAGCCTTGGTTGTTTTAGAGGTTGAATCGACTGACTGCAATTCCATCCAAGGTTGGCTTTCAGATTATTTAACTAGGTTTTCAAGCGGAGTGTTAGTGGGGGATTGGTTTTGAATGACATGGTCGATGAGTTTGTCTTCATCAAGTTGCCCCCCTCTAAGAAAAAAATCTATGGTACAAATTGAGGTTATGGTATATACCTCATATTATTAATCCTCCAACCATATAGGTAGATCATGATCAATGGAAGGTTGGGCTAGAGGATATAATACCAGCTGTTTAGACACAGGCCCATTTTTAATAGTCATGTTTCTGGCCTGACAGCTGATATAAGCATCTGCAGTGGCTAACCATGGTCTCCCTAATATGAGAGGATATCCATGGAATTTGGTTTTTGGATGCAAAATAGAGAAATATGTAGGATAATCCCAAGAGTCAATTAAAACCATAACGCCCCCAACAATTCCCTCCAGAGTTACTGTGGATCGATCTACAAGTTGTAGAATTGTTTTGGTTTTCCTCAAAGTCCCTTGGAGGTTGAGTTTCAACATAGTTTCCTTCATCATGACATTGATGGCAACCCCTAGATCAATCAGAGTATTGGGGACTATGACACCATCTATGTGCACATCTACAACTAGACTGCCAGGGTCCAAGTACTTTGGAAATATCACCCTTCCCAACATTAAGTCACACAACTTTCCTACTACATTGATGGTGGGGGTATCCTTCTTCTTTATCCCAAGTTTCTTGAAGAAATTTTCCTTGATGAGCCTATTGTAAATAGGGACATCCTTAATGGCCTGGAGAAGTGGTATCTTTACACAAATTTTTTTCAACTCTCCCATAAGTTCAGTCTCCTATGGGGTGTGCTGACTAGAATGGATCAAGGGCTTGGGAAAAGGAGGTTGTTCGATCTAAGTGTTACTTTCTTCCTTTTCCTCCTCAACCTATACAAGTGGAGACAGAGGGTGGTAGTCTAGGATGGAGGAGTGGGGGTGTAGCAAGGTTGCATGGGTGCATTCTGATTATTGTGATATTAAGAGTAAGGTGCAACTTGCATACCCTACTGATATGACCTAAGACCTTGAGGCCTTCTTTGGTTGATGAAACAGAGCTTTTGTGGTCCTAATTCCCCACCTTGATATACAAATTTGAGTCCAGGTAAGGAGGGACACTTGTCTGTGGCATGATTCCCCTCACAAACTAAGGAAACCTCTATGAAATTTAGTGGAAATTGATTTATAGGGTGTTTTCTGGTATATCTAGGGAAAAATATAGCCAAGGCTCCTTTTGCTTCCTCTTGCATCCTTTTGACATGCAATGTGTCCATTTGCAAAGAAAATTTGTGCAGCATGTCACTCTTGAAGTCCGCCAGCATATTTCCAATCTCATGTTTGATGGAGGTGGAAGAGGAAGGAGTATTACTTGTAATTTTTCCCACTCTGCCTTTATTCCTAATTGCCCTAGAATGGTTCCTGAAGATGGTTTTCATTGTTTCATAAGGTAGTTGGTAGACATCTCATCGTGATAACATATTGAGGGTTTCTATCACCTCCTCTCCGATCCCTCGGAGAAGTACTAGTTTAAGTAATTTGGGATCAAGAGTATAGTTGGCTCTCTTATATTTTAACTGAAACCTCTCTTCATAGTCTTACAGGGATTCATCAGGCCCTAGATTCATCCTAAATATGTCATCCTTAGTTTCCTGGGACCTACAATAGTCCCTGTACTTGTTGTTGAAGGCTTCTTCCATCTGTGCCTGGGTAGTGATGTTGTTCCCAGGTAGACCCATGAACCAGCGCAAGGATTCATCCTTAAGGGTAGATGGGAATAGCTTTAGTTTCTGATCATCTAAGGCATAGTCATAGGTCATATAGACAATAGAAAATTCAAAGATGAATGTGTCACGGTCTTCTGAAGTAAGTCCATGAAAGTGTGGAAGGGTTGAGGGGCTAATGTTTTTCATTTTAGTCTCCCCATCTGCCTCTCTAATGGGAAAGGATTCCTGGGCTTCAGTGTCAGCCATGGTTGATATAAGTGAAGCAGGTTCCTTAGGTGAAACAAGATCATCTTCTTCTCCAATAGGTTCTTCAAAATTTTTAAAAGTCTCACCTATGGTTTGTTCAACCTCACAGCCATTGAAGAAGAGTGAAGGGTGACTATGTGGTGATGTGGGGGTTTTTGGTAAAAAAAATCCTCGAGTATCCCTACTCCTACGAGGCATGAAAATTAGATTTTTTGTATTTTTTAAATATTTTTGAAACAACGTGTAAAAGGAAAGAAGAAAAGAATGCTAAAATAAAATCAAAGCATCTACTAGACACCTCTCCGGCAATAACGCCAAAACGTGGCGAGCCCTAGTATTGCACCAAGAATGATGCAACTCCCAGAAGCTGCCCTACTTTATTTTATCAACCTGGGTTTTGTACAAAATTGGAGGTGACAGTGCTATATACATATCAGATGCATTCTACTCATGTCATCCTCTTCTAAGATTTATGAAAGGGTTCTACTTCTAGGGTTTCTGGATGAAGCTTGTCACACTTATAAAATTAGTCCTAGGGATACAAATGATTGAAATCCATGGCATTATCATCAAGTACATAACTACACTACAACAAGCAAGTACATCTAACTATTCTACAATTAAAGAAATCTACTCATTAAACTATGATAATAAATTAAAGCAACCTAGGCATCTTGCATGAAGTAAATTGTTGAATTGAAATGGAATATAGGAAACTAATCTAATCACACTTTTATTGGCCAAATGGATAAAAAAATCTACTTTCTCTATGCTCTATCTATCATGATTCTCATCATGCAACTACTCATGACCTAACCATGCTTGTAAATGTGTTGTTTTGCAGCTAGGAGAAGAAAGTGCTAAGGTGGCTTATGGAAGGCTTGAACAAATGGGGGCAAGGCTGAAGGTGTATAAGTGGTTTTTGAAGGTATAGAGGATGTGGATGGTGGTTTTTGGGCTTAATTAGGGGCCCAATAGTGTTATCTGAAGTGTTGCTACATGTTTCCTATAGTGCTACAGGAAAGTCCTAAATTGCTACAGGAAATAGTCTGAGGGCAATTTGAGGCCAAAAATAGGTGGAAGAAGGGTAGGGAAGGTGGATTGAAGATGTATTAGGATGTTTGGAAGGTGTTCCGCTGCTTGACCAAGCTCAAAACCTCTTGGGAGACTTGTCTTTCACCCCTAGGGTTTCTCATGGTGTAGGGATGAAAAATCTGAAAACATGGCTGATGGTGGTTTTGATGAACAGAGGGATGATGAAGGGTGAGAGATGAAGCTGAAGGTGCTCATGAAGTTATCCTTGGTTGTGATACCTGTACCTGCAATAAAAATACATATTCATGCAATAAAAATGGACAAATTCATGATAAAGATAATGGAAAATGTGACTTGAATTTGTAAAGAAAATCTACTCTAATCTACAAACAGAGATCTAACACATCATTCTAAGCATATCCATGGAATCACAACAACTAATATATCTATTCCAAGAAATCATAAACTAAAATGAACTTTTTTCCTATGGGGAAGGTCTACCCTCCTCAAGCTATAATGACATAGATGAGAGGGGGAGGCTTGACTCACAACTTTCTGAAGTTATAGCCTATTCTACCAACATGTAAGCAAGCTAAATATACAACAAAAGACAAATGGAAGCAAAACAAAAACAATAAATGAAAATAAAATCAAACTAGCTAAATACTCATAAGAAAAACTAGCTAAATGACATGAAAGTAAAGAATGATTACACAAGAGAGGCTGAGGCACATGGATTGGGCCCTAACCCACAAGACTAACTCTCTGAAACTAGATCAGTAAAGCACAATCTGAATACTTATTGCATTTCAAAATATAGTCTCATTAGATCAATATAAAAGTCTTGAAAATTGATTACAAGAGAAAAGAGCCTAATGCCTTTCTCCAAAGTTCAAATCCTAGTGAGCTCTTTCTCATCCCTATTTAACCTAAAGGGTAGCTATGAACAACTCCCTAAAAATTAGGTGATGAGTCCACTTGACTGCAAGTGAAGTATGGATTTAGTGCACTTGATCTTGAGTTTTCCTGGATTCCTTTGATTTCGAGCTGTTGGAGGGAATCTTGAGGATCCCTTAGCTGCCTTTGGGAGTTAAGGAGGGTGGAAAACCCCCTAGAATATAAATTTTCTATCTACTCCGAGTCTTGATGAAAAAATCTTCCCAAAAATGAAATATCTTCATGATTTCCTGCATTTAACTCATGTTAGGTACTCGAAGTATGATAAACCTCAATCACCATCTACACTAGCATCATAAGACCGTCATATAATTAAAATGCAAGAAAAAGAGACTTGATAAGGAAAAAAGGTGACCATTAATCCCTCCAAATGTACCTAATTATGGAGCTCATCAATTCGAACATTAGGAGGAATGTTAAGAGATTGATTTATAGGGTTGTGAATCCATACTCCATTGCTAGCCCCTTCTTTACCCAAGGCTCCAACAAAGTCCATGGTCCACAAACCACTTTCTTCATTGGGATGCTACAAATCAGATGACTGAAATTTACTTGCTACTTGAGAAAGGGTTTTTGTACAAAAAACGTTCTGTGTATTTCATTGTTTCATCTTTGTTTTGGGCTGACGCGCTTGGTTCCAAACTACTTGGCATCTTTTCTCAATTTTCTGCATTTGCAATTTCTAAAAACGAATTTGAAAATTCGGAAATTTTTGCCTTTTCTTCCATCAAATTTTCTGAAGATGTTGAACATTGATCATTGAATAAGATAAAAGACTCTAAATCTATGTGAACAACATGTATGGGGTGATTATTAGGCATTTCTCTCCTACTGATCATGTACTTCATTTTACTTTCCCATTATAGTTTTCTAAGTTGGACAAAGACTGATATTGCAACATATGAAAATTCGAGCTGCAAGGTACCTCTAATTTTTTCTCCCCATGACCGGGAGAGAAACATTCAATATATGGGAGGGATATTAGCCACAACAACATCCATGAGGACATTCTTGGTTGGGATTTTCTCTAAAGACACCACTAGATCTTTAATGAGGACAAGACATTTCACTCTGCCTGAATCAAAGGAATAAATGTCATGGTAGGGTCTTATGATATCTTGGCCTAATATGTCCATGATGGATTTGGGCATAACGTTATGAGACGCTATGGAATCAAGCATGGCATTATGGAAGACAAAATCATGGATTTTAAGGCGAAGATAAAATAGAGGGACCTCACTATCTTCTAAATCACCATCAATAGCATGACCAAATAAAAGTTTCGGGTGATCTTTACTTACATTAACCATATCAGACATCTGATCTACCCTAATAGACTTGGCTACTTGAAGCTTATAATAGTGACTCTTGACTATTTCAGTTAAAGAAATGGAGACCTTTAGTTTAGAGATTTCATTTTCAAGGCTAAAAAGGGGAGAATGTCTTTCTACCTCTTTGGATGGTGCATCTTTCTTCTCGGAGTGATATTTGTGTGGAATCTCCCTCTTTTGTCCTCCATCTTGGAATTCTTTATATTTTTTCTGACTGATATTTGAAGCTTCATTTCCTTTTTCATGACTAGGTACAAAAGGTCCTTTGTCTTTGCTTTGATTTGAAGTAGTCGTCTCTCTTTTATTAGTATCGGCTTGAGAATTTTGTTTTTTATTATTATTGGAGGTTATATGAACATTCCTATTCCTCAAACCATATTTCCTCTGTACTTGAGTAAGAGCATTCTAGTATCCCCTATGGTAATATTCTATCCGTACTGATAGTGTATCATCATTTGACAAGACATATTGTTGATCATTCGGTGCATGAATTTATGTAGAAAATTGATCTTTTTCCATGAGGAAAATAGGCTGTTGATTTTCCTCATATAAATGATTCTCGCCTAAAATATATTCTTCATATTCTTCAGCATAACCTTCTGTATAGTTTTGATGAAATGGAGTGTGAATTTTTTGTTTAATTTGTGGATCCTGACCCCTTTGTTCCTTTTTCTTGATCCTGTATTGAGGCTGCTGATTTTGACCCCTGAAATTGGGATTTTTAAAGGAGGGTTCAAATTTTCTATCAGCGATGGCCATTTTGTCCATCATCTTCTCCATGGTTTTGATCAAGGTGTTGAGCTTTCCCTCAGATGAAATAGATTTTTCTTCCCTGATAGTCACCCTTTTCTTTGTCGATATTTTTGACTTTTTGAAAATCAGGTTTGTTTCTACGCTTAGTGCATTTCTGTGAATTTCTTCAATGGTTGATGGATTTCTTTCTCTCAACTAGTAAGCCATATCAGGATTGAAACCATTAGGGTAATGAAGTAAAGAAAGGCCTGGAGGAGGCTTGATATTTTTAGGAATAGAATCATAAATTCTATTAAATCTAGCTATAAATTCTTGTACAGACTCATTAGGATTCCTTTTCAAGGCTTTATATTCAACTAGGATTTGCAATGGATTCTTCTTCTCCTCCAGTTTTATCATAAAAATGTCAATTAGATACTATGAATTAGCTACTGAACCAGCTGTGAGAGAAAGGAAACCATTTTTTAACCTCTCCTGAGAAACTATGTGCTATGATGCGCATCTTTGCGTCATCATTGTTAATCTCTTCTAGATCTATGAAATCAACCACTTTGATAATGTGTTGATAAGAAATTACCTCTGATGTTCCATCAAAAAGGGGCAATCTTTGACCATAATTCTATGGTAGTACAATGGGTTGTTGTGGTAAGATCAATAGAACTAATCTGGCCATGATTAATGGAGGGGGTTGCAGAGGTGTTGATGGAGTGAAAACGTACAGAGGTAATGACGAAATTAAAATAATAGATGATGATGCAGCTGTGTGAGAAGGTGTAATAACAGGTGGTGAAGCAAACATCTGTTGCTAGTATTAAAATAAGCTTTTTCTGAAGTTACTTGAAACTTATCTACCAAACCTTGAAGTTTGTGAAAATTAGACTAGACTTCACTACCAAAATCAGAATAAGACGATTAAGAAAATGGTAAAAAGGTCTCAAAATCAATAGGATCAAAGAAAATTTCTAAAAGAGAAGTTTCAGACTTAGACCTAAACAAAGATGTTTCAAATTCAAAATTATAGGAAAAATCTTCTGAAGCAAATCTCGTAGGCAAGGAATTTGATTTTACAAGTGGAGGACTAGCCTTTCCAACTTTCCTAGACTTTGTATTTTTCTTTCTTAAAATACCCTCAAGGTCATTGACAATTGATGAGGGATTTGGGTCTGGATTTAACCTAGTGTGTCTTTTGGGAGCTAGGTTTTCTTGATAATCTGTACTTTGGCTTAAATTTACAGAATCAGCCTTCTTTGAATGGCATGACTTGTCACCCACAAGTCTAACCTTTAGTGAACTAAATAAATTTTCCCACGGAAAGTTTTGCAATTTCTCCCCGGAAACGGCGCCAAAAATGTTATCACTCCCCGTTGCTTCCCAAGTCTGAGAATGGAGTTGAAGGAAGGTAACCAGAAACCAACCTTTAGGTCAGGTAGCTAGCCCTACCAAGATCAGAGAGGGCTCTCTCAATGTCACTTTGCAGCCAAAGTGATGACTGGATATAATGTTTTAGGCTAGTTATAATGCTCAATAGATTAGGGTTTTTTGTTTTTTTGGAGTTTTGCTAGATAGGAATGATAGTTAGGAAACTAGGTCTAAGGTTTTTCAAAGGTTTAGTTGCAGAGGTAAGGGTGAGGCCATGTAGGTAAGATTAGAAGCATGCTTAATTTTTCATTGCTTATAGAGTGAACCAACAGGGAGTGGGAATAACATTAAACTGAATTAATTCATCATAAGAGCAGATACATGTTCATGTAAATCTTTAAAAAATAGACCATTGAAAACAGTATGTCTGTCTATATACTAATAATATTAACACAGAAGAAAATATGTGAAAGAAGGATAACATAACATTCAATTTGATAATATTACAGAGAAAAAAAAAATGCTCAGAGGCATACCACTGGAGTCTCAACACTATGTCTACAATGGTGTCTTTGATTTCGTTCAAAAAAAATTGTACAATAGTTCCACTAAAAATAACAACTATCCAACCTCTAAAATGGCTTGAGGTGGACTACTTATAGAAAACATAGTTCATGAAACCTCATAGGGTCGAAATCCTATCCATAAAGCATCATAATAAAATCATATGTGTCACTTCCTAGAATCTAGGGAAGTTAGAAACAAATCCTTGAAATTTAGCTAAAGACTAGGAGTGTGTGTCCCCTTCATTAAATTACATGCTTCCTCATCATAAGAGGCAAAAAAAAACTCAAATAAATCAAATGACACCTCATGGGACAACTAGCATCGAATTCTGAAGTTTTCCTGGCAATGGCAATTATCTGAAAGGAATCCAATGAAGGAACGTAGCGCCTTTAGCAGAAGCATCGCACTTGTCTGGCAGAAGCGTTGCGCCTATTCAAGGGTAATTTTGACCCACTTAAAAGCATCCAAATGCAAGTCTGAAACTTGGGTTGAGTATCCTATGAGTCTACTTTCCAATGCACCTTGAAATTGTAGAAAACATCCACAAGAAGACCTCAAAAACATGTTTGTCCCAAACTTACTCTAGAAGTGTCGTGCCTCGTCAAAAACACTAGAAGAAGCATGAAAATGAGGCAATTTTTTGGATTTTTCAACACAACCAAGAGTTTCATGCGAAACCAAGACCTCATTTAAAATGTGCAGGTGAAATGGCATCTATCCATGTAAGCCAATCTTCATTTGAATGCCCTGAGAGAAAGCGTCGTGCCACTGTGCGACGTTTTTGTGGAGACAAAATTTCCATAATTTTCCAAAAATCATAAAAAACACTCAAATTTCTCATAATTTGTCAAAATTTCTTTTATACAACCTGTATATGATACGCTAAATAGCCAATGATGCCTTAGTAAGCAGGTTTAGTTTATCCATCTCATTGAGCTTCATTTGAGCTTCTTTAAGAGTTTTCTTTATTTGTTTGAGCCTGATTTGGGAAATTTTGTTTCTGGCACAATATTGATTTGCCATATGTCTCTGGAGGTTATTGTTCTTTTTATATTTCTTCAGAAGCTTCTCAAGATGTCGATTCACCCTGTCAAGTCAATACTCTCTATCTTGATTGATTTCATCAAGAATTAGTTCATCAAAAGTTTTCCAACCTGATTTAGGAGCTGATTCTCTTTCTTTCTGAAGCACCCCCTTGAGGCCTCTTATCCTTGGTCTTCTTGATTTTGTTTCAACTTATGCATCCTCCAACTGATCATCATATACTAGTTCTTTGAATTTTCCTTTATCTACCTCAACATGTACCTTTGGCTTGTCTTAGAGGAGTAGTTTCACTTTTAACTAAAGATTCTCTTGTTGTAGGAATGTAATCTGAGAATTTTCCATTGAGAAAACATCCCTCAACTCTTTTATCTCTTCCTCTTTCTCCTTTATGATTTCCTCAACTGACTTATCCTTCACCTTTTCTACCATGTCAACCTCTAAGGGTGCTTTTTCATCATGGTGCTGCAATGATGACTCACCATCATGACTAGGTGGTTGATTCATTGTTTGCCTTTGCTCAAGTGTAGTATTAGGTACCAGTATACCTCTGATGGTCTTAGGAGAAAAAATCATTCTCTTACCCTTCTCATAGGTTTTAGTGATCTCAACCCTAGGTTCTTTTGAAATGTATGCCTACCTGCTTGAAGAGCCAACTTCCTTTGGTTGTGATGATGTTGTGTTATGAACAATAGGTGGACTAATAGCAGGTACAGATGTTACTTTCTCCATGAAAGCTTCCCAAGTCATATTTTTTGCTAAGATTTGGTGCAAAACAATCAACTTGACCAAACCATGGTGGAATAAACTAGGATGTGGATTATTACCTTTGGTTTGCACCTTTTCCACCATCTTGACCAAAATCTTGAATAAATAGTTGGACAAATTGAGTGATTTGGTGGCTATGAAGTGCATTAGTAACCTGACATGGTATTGGTACAGTCTTGAAAATATCCCTTTGCATATAAAATATTTCATGATTAGCTTCATTAATGGGGCATACTTATTAGGTAAATTCCTGAAAGGGAAAACATGTTCAGGTTCATCTCTGCAATAAGGTTTTAGGAACATTGGGTAGTTCTCGAGGTCCAATTCCATGCCCTTGAACCAGACTTCTCCTTCATTTGGAATACCCATTGCTGAAGTGATGGCATATGCTGATAGAGTGAATTAAATACCTCCTATGATGGCTTTGTCTCTGTTGAAGTTAGCGGAAAAAAGGCTGGTCAACTAAGCATGACATCCTACCTCCATGATTCTCTCACAAAAACTCAAACATCCAGTGTTTTCAAAATATCTCTTAGCATAAGGGGAGGCATTGAGTTCTTGCAATGTGGATGCCTCAAACCTGGAATGGTGGCCTCCCTTGTGAACCTTCTTTTCACTCTCCATAGTACTTATTAACATGATGAAACCTCCTAGATGAAATGCGTGGGTAGGGATAATGAATTTGGGAAAACAGGGGATAAGGATAGGGGGACTTTAGGGGTTGTGATGAGGTATAAGGAGGTTAAGGAAAATTCCCCAAAAAAAATCTAGGAGGTAGGGTGATGTGTTAACTTGAGGCTACAAGTGAAATTTTTTGAAATAGGTATGGGGAGGTGGACCAAATTGTGAAAACACAGGGATTTCATGGTTATCTTGTGGCAATGTAGTGGTAATTTAGGGGTTTGTTAGAAACAATGGTAGAGAAGTCTATGAGTGGTAGGCATGTTTACGGTAAGGTCTGTGGAGGATAATTGAAGGTTTAAGATGGTGGGATAAGGGTTTTTTAAATGGATAAAACCAATCAAGAAAGGAAACCCTAAAATGTAGTGTAGAAAAAACCTTAAGGAAAGATATAACTGATACACTGATGAATTGACTTGAAAAAAATATTTGAAGTGTCCAGTTACTGATTTTGGAGGCCACAAAAGGTTTGCACACTTGTTTTGAGGTTTGAGTAGCTGATTTAGAGGTTGAAACCCAAAAACATAGCACTTTTGGCAAAAATGTAGTGTTGTGGCAGAAGCGTAGCGCCACCTCTCAGAAACGTCGCATTGCTTCTCAGAAACGTCGCGGAATGATTTTTTTTTGCAATTTTCTCTGGTTTTCTTCCACCTTTGGAAATGGTAGAGTGTTCTGAAGGTGAGAGAGGAGATTTACCAATCAAAAGAGGATAAAATGAGTGAAATAAATCATTTTTTCCCTTTATAACATTATAAACCACCCTTTTTTGTCCTTTAGTGAAAACATGATCTTTTGAGAAACAATTTGATTTTTTTGAATAATTTGACAACGTAACAAGCTTTTGAAAGAAGAAAATTTGTCTTTATTTATTTTCCTCCACTGACCTAAGTGAAAGCATGGTGACTGACCTAAGACTCTAGATGATATTGGTGGACATAACTCATGAAATGACAATAACCATGAATAGATTGGAGGGAGTAGCTTTTAAAGACCTAGACATATCCAACGAACAAAATTTTATTTGAAAACTGACTTGGAAATATAAAAGTTTGACCTAAGACCACTACAAAACAAATTTGAAAGAGTACATTTTGATCACTAAATATTGGACACTAACAGGTCCCACACAATTCACATGATAAATATGCCCGATTTGTCCCACCATTAGGCTCCTGATACTCCCAAAATGGGTCCAAGGCTTTTGGCATATTTGTAGTGAACTAATTCGAACTTATGGCACCAATAAAACAAAAAAATGATATTAAACACCCATACACAAAATAATAAGTAATAACCACCTCATTTAAAAAAAAAAAAATTACTACAATATTTGCAATGTGAATGAAAAATCGAAATAAGATGATGTGTAATAAAGTTAAAAAAAGAAATGAAACTTGATGTCCAAATATGGAGAAAACCTTTGCATTGGCTCACCGGCATGAAAATCATAGAAAATGGAATAAAAAAACAAAAAACAAAAATGTTAGTAGGCAAAGATGAAAACACGCATAACCCTAAATTTATGAAAAAATCATTAACATAGGGCTTTTTAAGAACATACATGTTAATGGAAGAAATGCAGTTTGTCATGTTGTACTTGAATCTTTGATCCACAAAAAATTCTTAGTTGATGGTGATAATGGTTGTTTGGTCCTCAATCCCTCCTTGACAACCACCAGAAATCTCTTCCCCTTCCTTCTCCAAGATTCAGAAACCAAAATGAGCAAATGAAATGACCAAATTTGATTTTTATAGCTGCGTCCTAGCCTACCCGACGATATTTTCTATCGGTGGGCAATATTTTTCCAAAATATCGGTGATATTTTGAAAATATCAGGATATTCTCGTAACGATATTTAATATCGTCGATATTTCAGTGATATTATCAACACTGGTAAATATATTAAAAAAATAAAGTCAATATTTTCACATTTAATTTTTCTTTATTATTAAACATTGTTATAATATTTCATCTTAAAAATTAATTATAAATGATATTTAAAACAAATAAGATAATGATATTGTTTTAAATTTTTGGTAAATAGTAAAAGTCTAAATCATATTACCATAAATATATTTAAAGAGATCAAATATTTAACTCCATTTTTTAAAAATATTTACATTTAAAAAAATTTCAAAAGCGTGAGCATTTTATAAGAATTTAATTATACTTGAGGAATATTTGAAATTAACAAATATTTAAATTAATTTATATAAATTGTGATTCGGAATGTTAAAATTGTTTTAAATCCAAATGACAACAACAAGAAACCTTGATTGTTGCAATCATTTTGGCTGCAAGAATTCGAAAAATTTAGAGAAATTTTTGTTTATAACATGCTATGGCAGTCACAATCTAATGTTTTTTTATGATTTACAATGTCATGCGTGAAGCACCGATTTTTCAATAATTTCTTCCTCAATCTGTTTATAGATAAGTGTGGTAACGTTCTACAAGAATCAATTTTAGAACCGATGCAATCATAAGTTACAAAAATAACATTATTTAAAAGCTGTGACTCATGATATATTTTCAACATTAAAATATAGAATAAGCTGGAATCCGATTAAAAAATAAAATATTGACATTCTCATATTTTCAATTTCATATATAAGTATTTAATCACATTTACATCATAGAGATGTGAATAGATTAATCAATAGGAATATATTAATCAATCAGCAGCAGATGTGAATAGATTAATCAATAGGAATGTGACACAGAGAACATCTTCAAAATACACACATAAAGCTCCCGCAATAGTCGAGGAACTATTTATTTACTTATGCTCTTTCAATATTTTTTTAACTCTATATTTGATTGCAGAACATCATCACATTCAAAACTCTAGAAAAAATATGATAAAAAACAATGAAAATTAAACTGAACAATATTAAGGAAAATGAAATAAAGAGAATCAAAGAAAAGAAACTCATAAATGAACATTAAAATATTAGAGAAACAATTACATTTTGGGCTCAACTAAAGGTTTGTTCCTCTTCCACCTTCTACTTTCTTCTTCCTAGAGTAGAAATAAAATAAATTAACATTTTTCATAAACTTTCCCATTTTGTCCCGTAACAAATAAATATAATTTTTTAATATTCTAAGAGGATTACTAATAAAATGGATATTGCAATAATAGCTACTGAGCTGATAGTTTATCTAGTAATTGACAAAACCAAGTTTTTGTACTCTTCATAAGCTTGCCAGAACTAAGGGCTATATTTTAAATGAGCATATAGTCAGACTTTCTTGGTTTTTATATCTCATTTCGGACTTTCGATTAAATCCCCTGGCCATGATAGATATGAAAGAAATCACCTTTCAATTACATTAACAAAGTAACGACCACTTGTATGATTTGGTTCAAAAATTAGGAACATTGCAACTATGAGGTTAATAATATACGCTCATATATGTATTAATTTTTATTAATTTGTTTAATTAGATTATAAGATCACTTAAAAATTGGTGATCTCCGTAAAAACTGACGAAATGTGAAGGTGAGAAAATTTCATGGGTAACATGGGATAGATATCAGGAACTACGAAATAAGATGTACAAATTTTTAAGTCGATGAAATGCTAAAAATTAATTTTTAAAATTAAATTAAAATAAAATATACTCTAATTATTTATAAAGTTAAACATTATAACTTTCCATGGTCAATGCAAAACTAATAGTGGTTAACAGGAAAGTCGATCGCTAGAGTCTTATGTTGGCAAAAACTAATAAGTTATGGTTGTTTTATACATGTGGTATTGATTAGCCATGTTGTTACACCATGGTATTCTAACAAATATTATTTATTGCACCAATTCATTTTATAAAGTCGTATGAGGGATATGTGTAATTCCTTCCATGCTCAACCTAGGTTGACATGTGTGACTTTTAAAATAAAAATAAAATAGATGAAAAAAAATAATGTTGAGTATGATAAAAAAACACAAAGGAATATTCATGTTTTGTTAGTTTTAATTAAAAATACTCATTTGGTTTATTCTTTCACCAAGAGGCTCATTTTAGAGCATAGTATGAAGGAGATGTATAATTTGTTCCATGCTTAATATCAAGTTGACACATGTCCCTTTAAAAAAAAAATGAAATATTTCCTAAATTAAAAACAACGTGGATTAAAATGAATATACATGTTTAGTTAGTTTTAATTAAAATTATTATAAGAAATCTCACTTTCACCGTGAAATACAATTGAAAAAGTGAAAAGGTGAAATACCCATTAAATACTCGTCAAATTTAACCACTTATAAAATGTATTATGGGATAAATTGAAAAAGTGAAAAAGTGAAATACTTGTTAAATACTCGTCAAATTTAACCAATTATAAAATGTATAACAAGATAAGTTTTATAAATTTAACAATGTAAAATATATTATAAAATAAGTTTTATAAATTTAAAAATGCAAAATGTTTTATGAAATAAGTGTTTGGATAATATTTAAAATATAATTTAAATATTATCTTATGTCATTTATTATATTATTATATAAGAAATCCAACGTACTATCTTCTTTTATTTACTATTTTTTAATAGGATGATGAGAAAAATCGTCGTTCCCAAAAGTTGTTCCACGATATTTTCCGACTTCAAAAATATTCTTCAAATCAAAGGAATTTTTGTGAGAGGCTGCAAATTTTGTTGTGCGGATTAAACATTCTCCATTGTTAATTATTTTCTTACTTTCTTGATTTCTGAAATTGGGCTATCAATGAGAATCTAATTTTGTCTTGTCTTCTTTTACCGCTCAGAAAGATATTACTCTAGGTGACACCAAGAAGATTGTTTGCAATCTTCCTCAAAATATAGGGACTCCACACTTGGCTACTACATGCCTATTGTTGGTGGAAAATATACTTGAGAGATTCGAAGAGTTTCTCACAACCGAGGTGAATTCCTTTACCTTTTGAACGAGATGATATTTTTGGCTAAATTCGTAAAGTAGATCAATGAGTGCCCTCGGTTGCAAGAAAGAATGCACGATGAAGTCAAATACACAAAAAAATGATTGTGGAATCGTCAATCAAATGGCGTATTCCCAGTTTTCCAAGTGAGTGATTCAAACCCTTCTCCTAAATCAATCCAATGTTAGGGAAGGCCCTTGTTTAGTACGTAGTTATGGGTTCTTTATAGGAATTTTGTTCTTTAATTCTAGGTTATTCTCCACATCAGTAAATAAGGAAGTGATGGGTATTCATGTGAAACAATAGAGATAAACCAATCTAACATAGATAACAAGGTTTTCAAAACAACAAAAAAATAGAAATAAAACAACAAATAATAACTAGAGAACACAAGATAGAGACAAGAATGAAGAACATAAAAACATAGAGAATTTTATTATTCAATGAAGTCATTGGCCTTGGCTTTCTTGGATTTTCAAGGTAGAGGAGATAATAGAAATTTATAGATGAGGGAAGCTCTAGAATTCTCCAATTCCATGACTTCACAGTGAAGTCAATGGTGGTGGCATTTGATCTCCATCGGTTAGTTGTGTACAATGTGGGCGGCGAGGTTATTGGCACCGACATTGGAAAAATATGCGACGACTTTTATTTTTGTCTTCACACTAACATTCTCCCACTTGAAGCCAAATGAAGAATCATGAATCCAGTCACACCGAATCCTACCATGCCTCTACATAACTCATGTTTATATCTTGGTAGATGCGAAATGTGCGAAAATTATGAATGATTTCGCGACAATTTATATTTCTGCAAGATGCTTTTTTGGAGGGGACCGTGAAATTTTCCAGCTGACGGAAAAGTAGACTAAAAGTTCGGCCGAACTTTTATAAAAAGTTCGGTGGAACTATTAAGTCATCAGACTTAATGGGCCGTCGGTGCAAAAAAGAGTTAAAGTTCAGCCGAATTAATGCGTCACCAGTTACGCAGATACAAGCTCTGAATACGTTTCCGCAACTTTGGACTGATTAAACTCCATGAAACATTCTGAATTAACTATCGGAACCAAGACAATCATTTTCAAAATTGAATCTACTTTCAGGAAATATAACTTTTATGGAATTTCATAAATATTTACTAATTTTAATTAATTTTGTAATAAAATGGGTGCAAACAATTTCTGAGGGTCATTGTGACTCATTGAAATCAAAATTATGTATCTCCCAAAATACATTGTAAAAAAAATTGAAAAAATTATGGGGCATTACATTGGTCCATCGTCTCTAATGGGTAGCTTTTAGATTTTTAGTTTATAGCTTATATGTTATGAAATTTCTTGCGTCATGAAACATATTCAAAATATGCAGTTTTTTCATATTGGACCAGTTCAAAAAATTCTAGTAATTATGATATGCATCCATTGGCTTTGTAAATATGACGAAATCGAAGCAGACTCTATCTAGATTGTTGTAACACATTTTGTTTTCTCAAAAACACAAATTTTCAAAGAATACAACATTGCGTATTAACAAGACTTCTTATGAATCCTTTGATTGTTAAAAAGCACACACTCAAATAAATGCTAAGTTGGCATATCAAATGTGCATTAAAAAATTTCAAAAAATAAGTAATAGAAAGCTAACAAAATTTCTGACAACTTTTATTTTTATCACAAAATGAAATTCTAAACAAAATTTTTTTTATAGTTTGCACCAAGTTGAAGAACCGAAAAGAATGAAATTTTTTTCTCAAAAAAGAGCAAAAAGTGTAACCCAACTTCACATTCCAAAAGTAGAATCTTAGTGAGCATATCAAAATTGTTCTTATCTATATGGATCTTTTCTATGGATAATTGTCCTTCGTCCAACACATTCCATATATAATGGTACCGTAAGTCAATTTGCTTGGTTAGTGAGTTAAATGTTGGGTTTTTCGCCAAGTGAATGGCACTCTGACTATCACAATATAGCACGTACTTGTCTTGCTTTATTCCTATCTCTCCTAGGAATCTATGCATCCTGAAACATCTCTTTACAAGCCTCTATTGCAGCTAGGTACTTTGCCTTTGTTTTAGAGAGAGATACTATTCTTTGTAGTCTTGACACCCAAGTTACAAATGCACCTGCAAAAGTGTACAAATAACCTATAGTGGAATTTCTGGCGTCAATATCTCTAGCCATATCTGCATCTGTAAATCCTTCAAGCACAGTCTCATTATGACCAAAACTTAAACAATAATGACTAGTACCCTTAAGATACCTCAAAATCCATTTTACTACTTGTCAATGATGTTTTATCGGATTGGCAAGGAACCTGCTCACTACTCCCACTGAATATGCAATGTCTGGTTGTGTGCATACCATGGCATACATTAAGTTACCAACTATTGAAGGATAAGGAATCTTTCTCATTTCTTCCTATTCCTTGTCATCACTGGGACATAACTCAGTACTAAACTTGAAGTGGTCTGCAAGGGGTGTAGCAATTGGCCTGGCATCCTTCATATTAAACTTGTTAAGCACATTCTCGACATATTTTCCTTGTGACAACCAAAACCTTTTGTTTTTCTTGATTATAATATTCCTACATTAGCATGCAGCTAATAGGAATATTAATTTTTCTCCAAACACATAGTTAGATGAATAAATGGGTAAGGAGACCCATAAGTCTTTCTAGTAGCAATAAAAAACCTCTTAATGGGGAAAGGATCATATTCAAAACTGGATAAAACACCTTCATCTATGAACAAGGCTTAATGCATGTGGACAAAGTAAAGTTTGACCAAGTAAACTAAGCTAGTATGGAGGATGTAAAACATTAATGAAGATCACTTAGTGGGAATATGAATCTGTTTAGATAGTTGGAATAAACCCACCTTGAGTGTGGAAGAAGACATTGCATGGAGATTCAGTCAAGGTTGACTAAATCAAACATCACTCTAAATAGATGAGCAAGACTAATGGAGACAACATAATTTTGGAGGGAGATTCATTGCATGAAGATGGAAACCCTAATGAGTAGGATCAAAGGTGAGAAGGCTCACATTGTATATAAGGAGGAGGATGGAAGCCATATGGGGTTAGCTTATGATTATGATTTTATGATTATATGGTCTGTCTAGACATATTTCTTTCTCTAGCTGTTTAGCTGAGATAGAGTGTTGTTTAGCACAAGATATTTCTGTTTAGGAATTCCTTCTTTTTCCTTGAGGAGCTCTTGGAGGAGTCTTGCACCATATTGTCCACTATCTGGCTTGGGGCCAAGCTTCATCTTCCTTTGACAGCGCAGATCCTGTTGAGGGTTTGAATTTTCCAGTAAGATGCAGCAAGTGGAGGCTAGATCTTCAGATCTAGGCCATCTCAATACTTATTTTCAGTGGACAAAGGTTCTAATCCATTGGGAGGACAATATTGAAGGTTTTGAGCTATATTTTCATATATTGGCTACAGGCCAACATTATTTTATCCCCTACAATGCAGAAGAAGTCCAGATCTGCGTTATTTCTGAAGGAGCTACTGCAGGGTGATTCAATGCACCATTTGGAGAGATGATTTCCTGAGTGTTGGGGATCTTCCCTTCACTTTGGAGATCTGTTGTTGGAGATCCTTTTCTTTTTTATATCAGATTAGATCCACTTTCCAGATTTGAATATTTCCATAGATCTGCAGTCTTAAACTCAGATCTACATTTTGTACATGGTGTATTGCTGAAAACCCCAAGGGGGATTGTTAAAAGAGCTTGTATAGTGCATGGATCTGCTATAGATCTAAATTTTTGTCCTCATACTTTCTCTAGATCTGATATAAAACCTACTGCTATTGCAGAGGTAATAAAATAATGCTGTCATGGTATTCCAGCTTTCATACATTGTTGCAGTCCCTATTTTTACATGATTTTGGGCTATTTTCGGCATTGGAGGCCTGTTTAACTATGCAGTAGTGATTTGTTTCTGATTTCCCTTCAGATATAGTCATTATAATATCATATCTAAGGGATCCATGAGATGAATTTAACTTTCATTGCACATATTGCTGAAAAATGCGTTATTTTAGCATGTATTGCTGAGTTTTCCCATTTGGGGATATTACGGTGGTATCAGAGCATGATATTTGGCTCAGCCTGTGAGTTTCAAGACAAATATTAGAATGATGGAAAGAATGATTTTTCTCTTATCTCTTTTCATATCTAAGAAGGACCTCACCAAGGAGGTCAACCAAAGAAGAAGTGAAGCCAAGTTAGGGTTTCAAGATGAGGAAGGTCCATGTACCTCCTATCAGAAAAAATAAGATCTGGTATTGCATAAAGCTCCAAAGAAACATACTATGGCCTTTTCTTTGAAAGATAAGAGGGATAGAAGTGAAGAATACTTAGATCATGAGATTATAAGTGAATATCTTGCAGAATATAAGTCTCAACCTAGAGCTATCAAGAAGAATATAACTCTTCCAGAGTTTATTCATCTCAAAGAAGAAATGATACCTTGTAGCAATAGAAGAATGAAGGGCAATAGATTTCTATTGTCTACCTTTGATGGGTCATCCTACCTTGGGGAAGGAAGTTGGATGTATTTTTCCTGCTACACCCAGTAGTAGATATTGTAGCGCTGCACCTTCAAGGTGAAGCACACAATTGGTGGCTTAGCCATTTGAGTCATGCAAAGGTGATTGGATATGCAGATTTTACTCAAAGGTTGATCAAGAAGTTTGATAAGAAGAAATCAGAGGGGAAGAAGCCTTCACCACCATTTACTGTAGGATCACTTGTTTCAGGAGGAAGGCCACTTGCACCTTTGCAAGATTATCTTGATCTCTTGGTGTCTAGTGTCCCATGCACCATTCTGGAGATGCATGAAGAAGGAGAGACTTGTACCAGCGCTGATGAAGCCATAGAAGAAAAACATCATCATCAGTAGTTGGGGAAGCCATCACACCAGAAGGAGGAACCCTTATAGCATTACAATATGTTCCCAAGTTGTACCAAGGTATGCACATGTTTCCATTTCCTGTTATTTCAATGCACCATGTGGAGGATGATGGGAATGTACCATTGCATGACCAAGGGTCAAATGATATTGCTGATTTGGAGCAGAAAATTTTCACTACGTTGAGCAGCCTTGATTCATTCAAGGAGGAGACAAACAGTCATCCTAATGTATCATTGATGAGCTGCACAAAACCCTTGAGGTTGGAATATAGTTTCTTGGAGGAAGGGATGAGTATTGTCTGAACAACACATTGCAAAACTATGTGTTCAGCATTGGATCTGATTTTGAGGTAGCAGCTGCACCATCATGGAGATCAACAGCGCTGTCATTTAGCAACAGTGATGAGTTGGGGGCCCAACCATTGTTGTAATATTCCAATTACCTTCCCATATGTATAACAAAGGGGAAGCAAATAGATGATGGAGGACATCTTAGGATGGATAACATCTCTCATGTTTGTGTTGGATACTTCTTGATGAGCCCTACACATCATGATGGGAGGTTTTTTCCTAACACCTATTTGGATCCTTATGGGATCAACTTGGTCATTGAGGAGGTTGCATTCCAATATCCCATGAAGTGCAAAGACAAAAATCTGATTTGGGAGGATGGTATTCTCCATTAGAGGAATGCCACTTATGGACATGATGATAGACACTCACCATGGGTTGGATGGGTGATGTTGATGAGCAAGAGGTTGGGAAGCTACTTGCAAATCTATGAAACTAGATAGCAAGATGCAAGACTGTGTTGGTCACTCTTGAAAGAGTTTGGTCATCCTATGAAACATTCTATATCAAAGGTTATGTGGATGGATGAACTTTGGCATGACACTTACATCATATGGCAGCAAAGAGTTTTGATGTATTGGGGTGATGTGATATATTTCATGTCAACTATTATGATATTGCTCCATGATTTATATGATGATGGTGTGGGGAGGCAACTAGAGTTGTTGTTGCTTTGGTTGTTATTGAGAGAGTATGGGCTGATATTATATCATACTTTGCATGATGTTGCAAGAATAGGAGGTGGCACTATCATGGTGCAAAGGGGCTACTCTTTAACCTTGGAAGATGTGGAGGTGCTTCCACTTTGGGAGGGATCTCTCACATATGGCAGCATTATGTTTGATGATGACTTTGACATATGGGATGTCAAAGGATGGAGCTATGAGATGAAAGGAGCCTTTTTACAAAGGCCAAAAACGTTGTCACTTGGGAGCTTGGGTTGTTTGATGGAGTGTTCCCAGGATCACTTCACATATGATGCACTAGGGGGGAATGTAAGAGATGAGGGTGATGAAGTAGTGGATGGAGAAATCTATTACCATAATATTATCTTCTTGACTTGGATTTTCAAGCATAAGAAGAGAGATCTACGTGCAGCACTTGTGGGATTTATGTCCATGTGCCTTGATGCTTACCATTCCTTGTTGGAGGAATTCACTTGGGAGGGCATCCAACATGATGTATATCAGCATATGGGGAAATGCATAGCCCGGATGATGATGGAGAGGTTGTCACAACCACTTCCCTACTCATTTGAAGTGAGGGAGAACTTTCAATTGAGCCATTTCAGCTCATGACCAAAGTACAAGATAGAGGATGTATATTTATGCTTATGATTTGTACTCCTTTATTTTTTATGATCAGCATATTGTACCAAGGAGGGTATGTCCTTCTTTTATTTTCTATTTTGATGTACTTGAGGCCATTTGCAGCATTTATGTTGGCCATTCTATTTGTGGTTTGTGGAGGATGCCACATAATTTCTGGTGTGCACCATTGGCACCAAGTTTTACTTTCATGATCCTATCTTCTAGGATGGTTGTGGTAGAAAACAAGTGGCTGAAAATACACTTGTTACATTTTTTTTTGAGGCAGGCAAGGGATGCCCTATGCTGGTTCCATGAATGGAACTATGATCCACCTCTTGGTTGTCATATGGAAACTTTCTTTCATTTTTTTATGCTTCCATATATTGATGATGTTCCTATGTTTATGGAAAGCTTTGTTGGGAGAGTGGCACAAGAGTTGGAGATTCCCATGGAGAGTATGATTCTCCATACTTCATATATTTCATGTTTCAGGAGAAACAATTGGCAACCCATGATTGAAATACTACACCTCTTGTCTTCATGTGGGAGGAACCATTTGGAGAGCTTGAGTTTTTGGGAGGGGCACTTCATGGATGTTTTGATTGGTTGGGTGACTTGGGTCATTCTTGGAGACTGTGATATTTTAGCCCAAGATAAGTGGAGAGAGAAGCAGCGTGGGATAGACATTCTAGTCCCACAAATTCAGCCATGCAGCCCACCTTCTTTGCAGGAGCTTAAGGTGGAGGAGATGTTTCATGACTTGCCATGTTGGAGGGTGACTCACTTTTTATGGATGATAGCTTGGGGATGAAGGCTTCACATGGTGATGATGATTCCCAATATATTTCTGATTCCATACCTCAAGAAGGCCTCTAGACAATATATTGTTGTTTCCATGTATGTCTCACTTTTTCATGTTGATAGCCAATTGGAATTTTCACCAAAGGCATACTTTTACACATGGGAGGAACAACTTGAGGACACATTATTGAGAAAGCATCTTGTTCTTTGGGGGAGTTTATCACTTGAGGATTCTATAAGAGGAAGAGGGGAGGCTCTTCAGTTCTATCCTTGTAGTTGGTTGAGGACAAGCAACATTTGGGAGGGGAGGACTGTAATATTCCTACATTAGCATGCAGCTAATAGGAATATTAATTTTGCTCCAAACACATAGTTAGATGAATAAATGGGTAAGGAGACCAATAAGTCTTTATAGTAGCAATAAAAACCCTCTTAATGGGGAAAGGATCATATTAAAAGCTGGATAAAAACACCTTCATGGTTGAACAAGGCTTAATGCATGTGGACAAAGTCAAATTTGACCAAGTCAACTAAGCTAGTATGGAGGATGTAAAACATTAATGAAGATCACTTAGTGGGAATATGAATCTGTTTAGATAATAAACCCACCTTGAGTGTGGAAGAATACATTGCATGGAGATCCAGTCAAGGTTGATCCAGTTAATATTGATCCAGTCAAGGTTGACTAAATCAAACATCGTTGTAAATAGATGAGCAAGACTAATGGAGATAGAGTAATTTTGGAGGGAGATTCATTGCATGAAGATGGAAACCCTAATTAGTGGGATAAAAGGTGAGAAGGCTCACATTGTATATAAGGAGGAGGATGGAAGCCATATGGGGTTAGCTTATGATTATGATTTTATGATTATATGGTCTGTTTAGACATATTTCTTTCTCTAGCTGTTTAGTTGAAATAGAGTGTTGTTTAGCACATGGTTTAGGAATTGCTTCTCTTTCCTTGAGGAGTTCTTGGAGAAGTCTTGCACCATATTGTCCACTATTAGGCTTGAGGCCAAGCTTCATCTTCCTTTGATAGCACACAACCTATTGAGGGTTTGACTGTTTCAATAAGTTGCAACACGTGGAGGCTAGATCTTCAGATGTAGGCCATCTCAATACTTATTTTCAGTGGAGAAGGGTTCTAATCCATTGGGAGGACAGTATTGAAGGTTTTGAGCTATATTTTCATATCTTGGTTGCAGGCCAACATTATTTTATCCCCTACAGTGTAGAAGAAGTCCAGATCTACGTTATTTCTGAAGGAGCTGCTCCAGGGTAATTCAATGCACAATTTGGAGAGATGATTTTCTGAGTGTTGGGGATCTACCCTTCACTTTGGAGATCTATTGTAGGAAATCCTTTTCTTGTTTATATCAGATCAGATCCACTTTCCAGATTTGAATATTTCTATAGATCTGCAGTCTTAAAACTCAAATCTGCATTTTGTACATGGTGTATTGATGAAAACCCCAAGGGAGATTATTAAAAGAGCTTATATAGTGCATGGATCTACTATAGATCTAACGTTTTGTCCTCATACTTGCTCTAGATCTGATGTAAGACCTACTACTATTGCAGAGCTAATAAAATACGTTGTCATGGTATTCCAGCTTTCATACATGGTTGCAGTCCCTATTTTTACATGATTTTGGGCTATTTTTGGCATGGGAGGCCTGTTTAACTATGCAATAGTGATTTTTTTCTAATTTCCTCTTAGATCTAGTCATTATAGTATCAGATATAAGGGATCCATGAACTACATTTAACTTTCATTGCACATATTGCTGAAAAATGTGTTATTTTAGCATGTATTGCTAAGTTTTCCCATTTGGGGATAGTACATTGTCACGTGTGATCCTCATGCACAATATCTGTTATCTTGGACCCAAATCCTTCATTGCAAATTTTCTGCCCAAATCCTTCTTCAGCCTATTGATCATATTCTTATCATGCCCAACAATCAACATGTCATCCACATATAACAATAATATGACATACTTTACTTGATCATACCTATTTATATATACACAATGGTCAGCTTCCAACATGTGAAAGCCATGTTCCAACATGAATGAATCAAATTTATTGTACCATTGTTGAGGTGCATATTTCAACCCACAAAGGCTCTTCTTCAACCTGCAAACTAGGTATTATTTTCCTTTTTTTATGAAGCCTTCTATCTGCTCCATATAAATTTGTTCCTATAATTCTCCATGAAGGAAAGTAGTTTTAACATCTAAATTTCACATTATAAGTCTAAAGAAGAAACAAGACCAAGAATGACTCTGATGGATGACATTTTGACAACAGGTGAGAAAATTTCAGTGAAGTTGATACCTTCTTTTTAGGCAAATCCTTTCACCACCAATCTTTCTTTATACCTCTCCTTCTTTCTGTCACCTTCATGCTTAATCTTATATACCCATTTTTTTAGAGGCTTTCCACCTTTTGGGAGCTTTACCAACTCCCAAGTTTTATTTTCCAGCAATGAGTTCATTTATTCCTCCATTGCTTTCTTCCATTCTTTATTGTGCTCAACTTTACAAGCCTCTTGAAAACAATTAGTCTCACCTTCATCAATGAATAGGATATAGTTGGAAGGAGGATACCTTTCTAAAGGCTTATGAGGCCTAGAATATCTGCAAACCAACTATGGTGGTGAATTATCAGGTCGAATCTCTTGTAAAGGTTCCTACAAGATTCCTTCTTCTTGGTGTTCATCACTTTCCACTTGTTTTCCTTCCTGCTCTTGAATTTGTTGTCCATTTTCTTGCATTGGTGGGATGTCTTCATGTTGCACTTCAAACTTGTCAATAAATTTCTTGACCTCCAACTCATCTACATACCTCTTAAACATTTATGACTCATTAAATATATCATCCAAGTTTCTAATAATTGTATGTTCCTAGATGCCATAGACGATAACCAAATTCTTCATCCACATATCCTAGAAAAATGCATTTCATAGATTTATCATATATCTTATTTATATTTTCTTTGGGAATATGTACAAATTATTCACATCCAAATATTTTCAAATGAGAATAATTCAATTTCTTACGAGTCCAAAATTCTTCACCGATGCCTCCATCCAAGGCTGTAGTTGGATATCTATTTATAAGGTAGCAAGTTATCCTGAAATTCTATGCCAAAAAGTTCTTATCCAAACCATAATTGGACAACATACTCCTCACTTTCTCCATAATGGTGTGATTCATCCATTTCGCTACACCATTATGTTGAGGAGTACCAGGCATAGTCTTCTCATGCTTTATGCCAAACCTATTACAATATTCCTTGATTGCATTTGAGAAATATTCTCCATCATTATATGTTCTCAAGCACTTGAGAAATTTGTTAGTATCTCTTTCAACAACAACATGGGATTTTTGAAATATTTCAAACACTTCACTTTTACTTTTTATAGGGTAGGCCCAAACCTTCCTGGATGCATCATATATAAATGTTACAAAATATGCTCCTCCTCCTAATGACTTGATGTTAAGAGGTCCAAACACATCTGAGTGTATCAATTCTAACAAATTTTTCTTTCTATCATGACCACCTCTAAGGAATGAAACCCTTCTTTTTATACCATATATATAATGCTTACAAAGATCAAGATTATGGGATCTCAAACCTGATAGTAAATTTTTACCAATAATGATTTTAAAACCCTTCTTGCTCATGTGACCTAAGCGCTTATGCCACAGATCTGTTGAATTTCCTTCTTTTGTGAAAACAACCAAATTTTATTTTCCTATCATTTCCTTCAATGTATATAATGTTCCTATCTTGCGTCCTCTGGCCATGACCAATGCTCCTTTGTTAATTTTTTAGCCTCCTTTTCCAAAGCTTGCAGAATAGCCTTCATCATGTGGGAGGGTTTTCCTACCATACATTATGGGTGTCATGGATAAAATTGCTAAAGTTCTAAGAAGGAAGGACATAACTGCGCAATTTTATGCCTATGGAATGTTAAGACAAAGTATGCGATTAGTTAAGGACAATATCAATCACGGGTAGCTAAAACGGGTTTATAAGATTGATTGTTTATGTGGGAAGAGCTATATTGGTAAAACTGGACGCTCCCTGCAGATAATATTAAAAGAACATGGGGTTGATATTAGAAGAGGGAGATCACGTACCTCAGCCCTCACTGAACATTCTTCGAAAACAAAGCATCATGTTTGTATAGAAAGTGCCAAGATTATTGCTAGGGAGGAGCACTATTGGAAAAGGAAGATCAAAGAGACCCTTGAAATCATTAAGCACTCGCATAATCTCAATAGGGATGAAGGGAGTGAGATCAGTGAGAGTTGGGTTCCTCTGATCAAGCAGACATAGTATTAGTATCTTAGGTAATCTCTCATATTTAGGGTTTAATAATATAATATTTAATCATTTTTAACTAAATTAACAATCAACAATCAATTAATTAATAATTAATAATTTGTGGAAAATAAAATTTTCAATTAATCTAATTAGTTAGCAATTAAATAATCCTTAAAAAATAAATATTCCAAATCAAAAAATAAATAATAAAAATAAAAAATTTGTTTGTAGGTTCTTTAACCAGTGAAATTAACTTATCAGAATTCATTAATAAAAATGATTAATAAACTATTTTTATAATAATTAATATTATTAACATAAAATAGAAATTCTTATAAATCAAAATTATAGCCTTCATTATTATTAACCATTTTTAGTAATAAATTAACAAAAAAAATAGTAATTATTATTAATAATAAAAATTATTAGTAATTATTATTAATAATAACAATTATTATTAATAACTATTATCAATCATTTTAATAAGGTAATTAATCCAATAATTAGAATAAAAACATTATAATTATTTTGCTTTAATTAAAATAAATCTATTAACACATAAGCGATATATATATAATTGAATGAAACATAATTGATTTAAACATAATTAGTTAAAATAGTATAAATTAATAAAAAAATATTAGTAAAATTATTAATAATAACAATGACTATTATTATTAACAACAATTAATAAATATTTTTTTGAAGAAGTAATAGATTATTATTTTAATTAGGTAATAAAACCAATAATTAAACCTCAGATTTAATCTTTTATAAATATTAACCCTTGTAGTAAAATTAAATTAAAAACATTGTTTCACTTAAATTAAAATAAATTTATTAACACATTTGCAAAAAAATTTATAATTAAATAGTGTAATAAAATTAAACATAAATTGAATTAAGCATAATTAAATAAAATATTATAATTGAATTAACCATAATTAATAAAATATTATTATTAAATTAAACATTAATATTAGTAAAATTATTTTTAGGGTTTTTTGTAAATAAATAATTATTAACAATAATAATTAACTAAATCAATTAGGTCGGCACTTTTTTTCGTTCATTTTTCTTATTTATTCCTGGCCTTGTTCTTCTTTCAATATTTTATCATTCAAGAAATTGGTCATGAAGATGGATCCCCGTTGAGATTCGAGACGTTGACATGATTCATTTTACATTGTGGATAATCTCAGAATTTTTGTTACAAATGATAACCACATAAGCCTAAAATCTAACATCCTTCATAATCTAAATGTCCCATAGAGATCAAAATCATGCGCATTTATGGTACATGCACTAGTGCAAAATCGCTAATTAGTTACTAAAAAACGACTAAAATTTGCATATAAATGACCATTTTTTCAGTTGATGACCCGTAGTAGCTAATTTACATTATCTTATAATGCGACCAAATTTTAGTCATTTTTAGCTTAGTAATTAATTGGTTGTATTAATTTTATCGTCTAGTAGTATATTTAACCATAAATTTGGTCATTAATTTAGTCATTGATTTAGTCATTAATTGTCACAATTAATGACCAAATATACAACATAATATATTACTACATCATCACCCTATAAAACCAATTAATGACCAAAGAAATATGACCAAAATGTTGGTCATATTATAATATCTTGTAAATTAGCTACTAATATTCATATATATGCAAAATTTAGTTGTCACTTGAAATCAATTAATGACCAAAGAAATATGACTAAATTTCGGTCGTGTTATGAGATACTATAAATTAGCCACTAAGAGTCGTATATATGCAAAATGTAGTCGTCATTTGTAATCACAAATTTATCATTTGCAGTAGTCATTTATATTTTCTTGGTAGTTTCATATTCATTATATAAACAACTAATTTTGTAGTTTATATTCATTTCATTTATTTTCATTAATAATCATTATAAAATACTAATTTAGTCATATATTCATTTTACTGGTGTCCATCATTAATCAATATAAACTATTAAATTAGTAGTTTTAGATTGACTTTATGTGTTCATTATTAATCAACATAAATTAAATAGTATGATTTTGTGACTAAATTAAAAAAAAAAATGCCATACAATGTGCATGTTCATCTAATATGAAAACAAAAAGTTACATATGTTAATTACAATACTAAATAATATCAAGTACAACTATAAATAATTTTAACCACAAAAATTATATTATATGAAATGTGAAGTATTACAATATGTGTTTCCAACTTAATATTTGTTGAACTACAATTTACACATCAAACATTGTTTCTTCACTTCAAAACATCATCATTGTGTTGCCAAGGCATTGCAGGTGAATTCACCAACTTTGAAGACTTGACCATCAGTCTCTATGTGTGTGTTTTATGCGGGATATTGGCTCTAAGGGTATCACTATATCGATTATCTTCTCTCTCTCTCTCTCTCTTTGCATTTGTTGTTGTGTTATTGTTCTCCTCTTTCTTCAATTCCTACTTCTTACCATCAATAACGAGCCCATTTTCTGAAAACAAAATAAGATGCAATGAAAAGTGTTATCACTAAGTTGGTACAAATGGGTTTCTCCAATAGAAAACCTAGAGTAACTCTTTCAAACCAACTTCTAGCTAAAAATTAGCCTTTTCAGCCTTTGAGGGATCTCTCAAAGATATTGATAATATTATTTAAATGAAGCTCACAAATGGCTAACTCTGACAAAGTGTTTTAAGTATGTTTGTATGCAGGTCAAATATGTATAAAATTCACTACCATTGAGCTTATGTAGTAAGTGTTAAGAAACTTAGTGACATGATTCTTCTTGTGGAAGCTGAGGCATATAGATGTTTTTATGAAAATGAAATACACACAGATACACAATAGTATAATTCTTGAATGAATTTAGAGCATGATGTACATGAATTTTAAGTAATCAAACATCAAATTATTGAAGAAAAAATAGCAAGATACATAAGACAAGTGCTCATGAAAACATCAGATGAATCTCAGGTAAAGGAAGAGCCAACATCCACTGTATATTACTGATAAGAAATTTTTTACAATAGTAGTCCTATAGTCAACATCATTCAACCCTCTACTCTTCAATAGTATTCCTATTAATAGGCTTCCGCCTCTTTACATTGGATCTGCCTACATGGCTAGATCATCGAGTCCCTTTACTGACACTTATTCGAACAATAAGAAAATTACATGGAACTAAGACTGATAGCTACTAACCTTAGGACTTAGAGACATACTAGGACTCGAAAACCTATTTATTACGTCAACCAATTTAAAATACTGCATATTTACATTGACGAAAATCATGTTCTTGGGTCGTACTGACCATGACCAAAACATAATTTCCCCCACCAACTTAGGAGACTTGTCCTCCTACTTTTAAGGAGGTGGTGTCATGACAAATGATGAGAGTCTTCATGATGAGTTGGTGAATTGAACAACCTTATTGAAGACTATGCCTCCACCAAAATATTCCTATGATACCCTTTAAGCTTTCCACGTGGCTGGCTTACCTCCAATAGTCCATAAAAACTCAAAAATTCTACAAAAACTTGCTCACTGCGGAAACAAGGGAGTTAAGGCAAGTTCGTGGCGAAAGTATGTAGAAAATTTGATTTCACCTATCTCTGCGACCGGTTATCTCTCTTTGTTGATTTGGAATTGTTTGTTAAGTCAAAAGAGCTAAATACAAATTTTTATCTACCTTGATTTTGACCATATCTGTGATTTTAAACAAAAAGACACCTACAATGAGTTCATAGTGAAATCTGGGCTTCAATCCTGAGATTCGCTACGAACTTGCCTAATTGGCAGTGAACTCAAAAATTTCCCTTTCTTCTTCAAATTTTTTCCTATGGATCTTCAAATGTTGATTCTAAATGATGAAAAAATGTCAAAAAGGTATTGTGTCCACTCTTCAAGCTTTATAAGCTTCACCTTTTGTAGTAGGAGCTTGAATCTCTTCATTTTCATTTAGGAATGTGATTTTAAGACCTTTCTTTTTTAACTCTGACTATATCATCTCCATCTTCTCTTCTAGCATTTTGATTTGGATTTTGAGTTTCTTTCTCTCATCCTGTAACCATATATTTCTCTTTCTTGTGTGCTTCATTACCCTTCGTAGAGGAAGTGTCATTTTCAACAGTTTCTTGGCATTGGTCAATGACTCATCATATTGATTGATTTTCTCATTTACCTTATCTTTGAATTATTCCATCAATTTCCTGTCTATCTTAGCTTCTTGCAATTCCAATTTGTTCTCAATAGCCTCCTCTTTAGCTTCCCTTAATTGTTCCTTTAACATCTGTGTTTCAGTTTTATCAACCACTTTCTATTTACCCTTCCTCTGCACAATTATCTCCTCTTTTCCTAGAGACAAATCAATGATATCCTCTATCATAAGCTTCTTTCCTTTGTCATTAACCTCAATCATTTTCCTTGACATGACAACTTTGCCAAGCTACAACCTGGTGAGTGGTTTTCTTCGCTGAAACATAAACCCTTCATCTTCCCTTGAGAAATCAAGATTTTTAGTAGTTATACCCTTATTTATCTTCTTATTCCCTTTAACATCTTTAGCTCTAATCACTGGAGTCTCCTCAATGTATATGTCTTGAAGAATATCTTCAAGGTTGCCTTTCCCAATTGTTTGTCTTTTGGTTATCATTCCATGGCTTTTATTACTGATCTTTGGTTTGCTTCTTGTAGGTGTAGGCTATGGAATTTATGTCTCTTGTATAGGGTCTACTTAAATATCCATGGGATCTATAATGGGCTCCATTTCCTCCTCATTCACATCCTTTGTTTCAGCTACAAGTTTGTCACTCTTGCTTAAAGGAGTGGCTTTTGACTTTGGATTTTTCTTGGGTGTTAATTTATCTACCTCATAACCACTGAGAAAAAGAAATGTGGCCTAGTCTCTGTTTAGTTTTTTCAACTCCTCCAACACTAGAAGTTTTATCAACCCATGATGGAAAATTGAGGTCTCACTACATTTTGGCCTAGCCTGAAGCTTGTCTGACATCTTGCCTAGACTCCTAAACAAATAAAAATGGAAGATCTAGAGACTTCTTACCAATGAAGTGTAGCAAGAGCCTAAAATGGTATTAATATATCATATGGAATCTCCCCTCACAAGTGAAGTATTTTTGAATTATAAGCAGCAATTTGGAGTAGTTCTCTTTCATGTAGCTCCTTGCGATTCTAGATGTCATATCTGCTCCAATATGTTCAGGTTTTATAAATTCATCACAGTTTTGTATCTTGAACTTAGTGGCTTTGAGCCACTCTTCACCCATCCTCGGTATCTCTGTGGCTTGATAAATTGTCTCAGGTGACACTACAAAACTCAGCACCCCCACCTTCAAAGTTGTACCTACGAAATTCACTGCAAAATATTTTGAGACCTGAGCATGAAAACCTTGTATTTTATGGTTTAATCTCATGAATACAACATTGTTGAAAGCTTCTGCAAATCCAGGGTCCTCATTGAGAAACTTGAGATCCATGGGCTCATATCTTACAAATGAGCCTCCTTTATTTTTTTTCTTTTTCATGGCCATATTCCTTAATACTATGATGCCTTCTTGATGTTGTGACACCTACAAAGAGATAAATTGAATAGCTAGTAGCTTGCAATGAAGCTGGACTTTTCAAGGATGACGATCAACAAATGTATGCAAAGGTCGAAGGAAGGATGATAGAGAGAAGCTTTGGAGGTGAATTTAAAAGGTGAAATTTGAATATGGGAGATATAATGACAAATGGGAGGAGTTAAGTGTAATGATGAATGCCACTTATGATTATGAATGTTTAGATGACTCTAATAAATGATCACGTGACCTCATATTTACCCTAGACCTCTAAAAACTCAACACCTCATCATTCCCATTATTGGTGCATAAAAACATGATTCTGCAGCGTTTTCTGTTATAAATCTGGCAGATTCACTATGGACTAGTGAGGTGAGTCTATAGCGAGAACAACATGTTTGCAGTTATATTCGTTGCAGACTCAGGGAAAAATAGACAGGTGGCCACTACCTAATTTTAAACCAATACATGTAGAAATTTGGTGGATTTTGATAGATTTGACCATGATGGACATGGAAATTGGACTTTCTAAACTTAGGATATTGACCAATTCATGAGTTTTCATCAATTTCATGAACCAATTTTATGAGACAAATGAAACCTATGATAATGACCCTATCAATCAAAAAATGAAATTTTATTTGTGATATCACAGTATAAGACATGAAAGATGATGAACACTAGAATATAAACTAAAGTAGACTATAAAGGATTTATACAACATATACTTCAACATCAACAATGTCAAAACCATTTTTCCCCATTAAACAAAGAACCTTGAACACTTTTTCTTCAGTTGGGCAATAATGGTCACTATGTGGCCTGATGACCTGTATACAAAAAGCAAATAAAACGTCACCATAGAAAAAAACACCTTAGTAACTTAGTATTCAACCTTCAGGGAAAGCTTAGGCACAATCATGTTAACTAAGTTACATTCTAAAAATCTCAAATTGTAGATAACTTATGAAAAAAAATAATCTGAGATGTGAGTCTAATCCTTATCATTTTATTTGCAGCAACATTTCATTCTCTGACACATATACTTGGTCAAGCATATAAACAACATGTGCTCACATAAAAGCATGATATTACACTTTTCTAATAGTCATGAAAATATTTTAACACAAAACAAATAAAACAATTTCAATCAATTAAGTGTAATACTAATTTCATCTTCAAGCTTTGGTTGTTGTTTAAATGGACATGATACCAAGTATTTTCAATTTCATATTTAGAATACATAACAAAATCAAAAGAAACATTCAAAATACAATCAAACAATAAAGAGAGGATATCATGGAATGGATGTTGCAATTTTAAAAAAATTGTTTACTTGTCCACCGGTGTTTGGTTTGGCATTCCTAAATCATTTTATTTCCAAAAATAACCATGAGGTGAAAGAATCACAAAATTAAAAACCATAGGAATCCCTACTAGAAACCCGAACAAGTTTTCTTTAGTTGGGAGATAGTGGCCACCATGTGGCTAGATAACCTGTATAAATAAAGAAAATAAAATGTCACCATATAAAATAACCTTAGGAACTTAGTATTCAACCTTCAGGAAAAATATTAGGAATAATTATGAAAACTAAGTTACATGTTTTAAGAGTCAAGAGCTGAATTAGCATACCAAATTTCCATCTCTCCATTTTTTATTTCACCAAATCGACTAACATCTAATCCAAAAAGCCAATAATTTTCATTATAGTGGATCAATAAAGTTTCTACAAGAAACTTCTTAAGAAGAACCTTCTCCATTCTCCACTCAAGAGGAAAATTCAATGCCTGGTAAAGATGAAGATCCCCTTTCTGGCTACTCTGACGAATCATGTATAACTGCATACACAAAACAACAATGTAAAAGGAAAGTGTGCAAAAAAAATATCTATAAAATTGAAATAGATGAGAACGATATTGAAATAATAAGAAAAGGGAATGAAAATTAAGAACCCTGATTTAATTGCATAGGAAGAATTCACGTAGAAATCAGAAACAAATCTCAAGATTTACACAAGAAAAATGCCACATTTATTACCATTTTGTTCAAACTAGTGCTCTTAAGCATCATAAAAAATGTTGTTATTTTAAAGTGTACCCTGAAGAGATATGCACATGGTTTCAAACTAACAAATTAAAAAAAAAATGTTGATCTTTATAGGTTCCAGAAACATTCATTCAATATTAACAACCTTCTTTACAAAGCAAAGATGCATTAACCAAAAGCCCAAGGAATACATTTGTTCTTTCACTGCGTCACAATTTTTTGCTCTAATAGTTTACCAATTAATCCTAGCATCACTCAAAATTTTCACAAAACCATTTACTAAACAAATTGTCTCATTTATATTTGACAAGATGAAGTTTGAAAAGTGCAAATTAATTTTTATTTGGAGTTGGTGAGACTAAGAGCTTGAACATAATTTTGTGCTTATTACACACCCACTTTCTCATCATGGATTATGAGGTTCATGCCAACCTATTTGAGAACTCTATATTGCAATCACCATGACTTGGGACTTTTCCATGATCACAATGGGGAGGGTGAATGGTAAAACCCCATTAGCTGACCCATACATACCCTGAGGAAAGTATAGGTCATACCCATTTAGGTATTGACTCATTGAGCATATAAATATCAATAAAATAGAAGAGAAAATGTGGACAAAGGTGGTAATAAATGCATTTATCTATAAGAATATTATACTTAAAGTAAGATCATAATTGTATAGAAGTTACCTAGATTTCAAGAAGTCAACTTTTAGTTCTAATTAAACAAGAACCCCAATGAAACATCCTTCACTTCATTAATAAGATATATATTTCCTCACCTACCTATAATAGTGAAAAAAATAAGGATAAGAAAGATGAAACTCTTCATATAAATTAATGCCTAAATGTTTCCAGGTGGCTCTTGATTAATGTTTTTTCCACACCAATGTCTCCTGACATTGTGATATAATTCTTTGTCTGAAGGAATAGGTACAGAAAATATCCCTATACGTCGACACCATATGAATCAATTTTAAGTTGAACAAGGTAACTACCCTATTAAGTAACTTGATTGAAAATTTTCAATCCCGAGCTAACTATCTAGAAACCATATAACAATTTGTAGTTTCAGTATTCCACCACAACTTTCCAATCAGACAAATAGAAAAGCATCGAAACATGGTCTGCCATTATGACCCAATACATTAAACTTCAAGAAATATAAAGAATAAATAATTGGAACATTTTCACAAAGCATAAAAGATTCATCCCACATACTATATTGAGATGTGCTTCCATTTATTGAAGGTCTATTGAAGGTCTTATGTGAAAATTGAAGAGTCATAAAATAAGATGGCAGCTATAATAACACCCAATATACAATGTTCATATCCTTTATAAATTTGTAAAAATTAATGCATGGGAACAACAGAACAAGCATACTACTTAAATGGCAAATCATAGAAACATGGTCCACCACTGTCCAAATCCATCAAACTAGAAGAAATATAAATAATAAATATTTGGTTCATTTTCAGAAAGCCTCAAAGTTTCATTCTACATACTGTATTGAGGTGTGCTTACATTTATTGAAGGCCTTAAGTGAAAATGGAAAACTCAAAAAATAAGATGGCATTTTTAATAGAATCTGAGATACAATTCCATATCCATTTTATTATACTTTATAACTTTGAAAAAATGAATGAATGGAAAATAAAGGGGTAAGGAAGATGTGAGGTAAACTAGTAACTAAAGCAATTTTGCATTGTGAACCCAAGGAGAAAATCAAGTGAGGAAAGTCAAATGATGCCAACTTTCAAATGATAAGTGGGAAAAAGGGGAAGATCTCTCATTTTTGAAGAAATTAATACACTTCATACAAAATACTACAACTTGCGAACAAATTGGTCTATTTTGCATGGTGTTTTAGGTATGGGGGAAAGGATAAGGGTTTCACGGATTGATAGAAGTTAACCCCAAATTTCAATGGGACAACCAAAAATATTTTTAAAAAATAAATTTTTTAGGAAATATAAAATTTATAAACAAAGATTCCAGAACATAGTGCTATAATATAAGACAATAAAAGTAAATGCCATAGGTAATAGATCTAATGTAACTCAATACAAGTAAAAATTCTTAGATAATATATCTTGAAGATCTTGTCTACATATATACTATAAACCTCTGAAAAGAAAGAGTTGATATATGATAAACAAGCCTACCAAACATGGGAGTCAAAACTATGAAGGAAATTAGCCCTCATTACAAGAGCATACTACATAGTATTCATGCATGTAATGCATAGATAACCTTTTTCAAAGTTTGAATGTAAAACCACTTGGTGAATATTTTTATTTTAGAATTGGAACCAAATGGGCACTATTTTCAATAGTGGGTATTCAAATGTCCCCAAAACCATCCCAACATATATACAAAAACTCCTTGTTTTCGGCAACAACCATATAGAGGACCTGGGATAATTCCCCAAAACCATCATAAGACGTCTCCCAAACATCCCATTTTCTGGAAAGAAACATTTAGACAATGTGGGATAGGATCACACATCCTTAGATATGTCTCATTCAAAATAGTGACTTTCCCCTTTCAATCCCCAAGGAGGGGAAAATCCAGAGGATGTATCCCGGAAGTAGGGACAAGTCCCCCTATGCAACATTGTCCTCAATTCATAATCCACATGATACACTATAAAGTGATATAAGAGAGTGAAACGCTAACATATGAACTCACGACCAAGTGTATAAATTGACCTATGTATCCACAAGTATAATGTATGTAAGGAAATTATGAAATCATTCCAAACATGCATGGAAGATAAATTTTATCATATCTAATTAAATTTCAATACTATAATCCCTACAATTGGAGGGACTAAATTAAGGAATAGTGGAAAATAAAACTTATAATTGGATATATCTATTTTACTCCTTACAAAAAGCACGTAGATTGTGGATTACAAACTTACAACCATGATTACATAATAACTACTTACAATTTTTAGGGAACCCATACTCATGGGCTTCAGAGCAGTAATGAATGTTTTGAAATTCCCGCTAATGGATTTGAGAGAATCCAAAACATTCCAACTTCTCCATTCTCAGATTGACACCACGCTTTTGGGTGCTTTTTGTGCACTATCAAACTTAGGGATTGTTTAGACACTGCTTACCTGCATATCATTACATGCGACACCATATGTAACTTCATCATATCATAAGGATGAGATGATTAAACTTCACTTTAACGTAGCAACCCGATGTAACCTTGGGTTAGCAAGGGCTAGTGGATTCCATAAATATAAAGAGGGAAGAATATTTATATCTATTAGGAACTCATTTTATTTATATACTACCTCCCACCACCCTTCTTCTAGTAAATTCAAGTTGAAACAACCCTCTACCTGTTTCCTTGCTACCACAGTTGCACAAGAATTGATATTGTGGAAACCAAATTTCAAGAGAGAATTATTTCTTCCGCAAATTTTGAGCCAGAGTTAAACTTTTCTCTAATAACACCTGATGCATGATATGGTTCTATAATTCCTTAATACAATGGTAGAACTATATTGGCACTCACAGCATGCAATGACCACAAAAGCAGTGTACTTAAGTAGCCACAATATAAAAATGCTACAAAACTAAATATGATATAATTAATAATGGAAAAAACATAGAAAAAAGGACAACCTAACCCCTTATTGAATATAAATATGTCGATTTGGGCTTGTTAAATGCAATATGGAGGTTGTAGTCTCTCCACAAATCATATTGTTTTAGACTAGCATGATCAAATTCCCAATCAGTCTTAAAATTCCCTAAACATGAGTTGTTATTCATTATCTTCTTCTTCTTTTATTTCGTTGGATCTGAACCCCTTATTATATTGCAGAGTTGGAGCTAAACCTTCTCTCCTATTTTAGAATTGGATTTGAACCTTCTCTTCTCCCATTAAAAATTGTCAGAACTAAAATCTTTTCAGTTACTTCACTAGATTTACATCTCACCCTCAAACAATTATTTCACATGGTACAATCTTAGTGTCACTTCACCTCCTCCTGAGTTGTCTCAATTATTCCCAAGGGTAGTGCATGGTGAATCTCCCTTTGACTGTCCCAGTTAATTCACATACATTTGTCTTTGGCAATTCCGTAGCATTGCGCCAATTCTATAACAACGTGTGAATTGTGTGGAAATGCATGGATCCACATAAGTTTTGTATCAATGGAAACTGATTTATTACTCATAATAAGAAAATTAACTAAACAATAAGAAATGAAAATTGGAAGATAATATTTTTATAGTAATTACATGAGCCCAAGTGTTGGCCAGATAAATCGATCTTGCAGATAAGATCGATCTCCCTAGTGTCAGAAGCCAATCTAGCAGCAAATGAACAACTAAGTTTGTCTTTCTCTAAATATATTCGTTTTACAAATAAATGCTATGAAGGTGTCAATCCTACCTTAGATCCAAATGCTTATTTGCGGTCTTAGTTCTTCTGTCACATCAATAATCCTTCCGTCGCAACAACAATTCTTTCGTCGCAACAAGAGTTCTTTCATTGCAACAATAATCCTTCCGTCGCAACAAGAGTTCTTTCATCGCAAGAAAGTGTCGTCTTTTTTCAACCTGCAATAAAAAACAAGCAAATATTAAATAGCACCTGTATAACAAATAATTATAAAACATACCTATCATAGTGATCAAGGAATCTATGAAATAAATGATCAAATGATAGCTTATTGAAATAAACAATCGAACGAAAATTTATTGAGAAAAACAAAACTTGATTGTATTAATCTTAAGATATACAGAAGAACCTTACAACCTTAGCCTTGATGTTTTAAAGGCCTTCCCGAGGTCCGAAGTAGGAGTCTCCTCTACTTTGATAATTCTTGCACTCTTCCTCCAGGAGCACAAAGAGGTATGTGATCTTTCCTCTCAAAAGCTCAGTAGAAAGAATACTAAATCTCAACAAGACTTCAACTCAATCATACATAAAGCTTGAACTCTAATTCTCAATCTCCAAAATCTTTATTTGAGGCTACCCAATGCCTCTTTTTATAGAGCAAATGAGGAGGTTAGGATTCCACCTTTGAAGGGATAGAATCCTCCTTCAAAGGGATAGACTCCTCACATCAAGGGATTAGTTCCTTAAGGTGAGGGATACATGCACCTTATCAAAGCGTACTCATCCCAAAAAATTATCATCTAGAACCTTCTAGAATTGACCTCAAACCAACTTTTTATCTTTACTTTCTCGCTTTTTTGAGTTTGGAGGGGGTACGTAGGCATTCCAAAGGAAAACTGCATTTTAGAACACAGGTAAGCCATGCATTACCTGCGTACCCAAGACAGGAACACAGGCAGGCTTCATGTTACCTATGTACCCACTCTTTCAGAGGTTTTAAGGGTTTTTCTTCTTGTTTCAGGGCTTGACATGAGGAGTAAAGGTTGTAAGACTTGCAAAGGAGGTATGTATGAGTGTTAATGAGCTCATACAGTTAGCAGAATGTCAAGGTGACAGTTTTTAGTGTAACAGATTGCCCCCTAAAGTGCGAAGTCTGAAATAGATGAAGATGAAGTCTATCATATATGAAGAGTGAAGTACTTTATCATTTCAAGGATCATCCTGTGGACACCCCAGTCAGAACCTGTAAAAACATTCAATGCAAAATATATATATGTAAACATATCATCGTTGAGGTAGGAATTCCCATACTCAAATCAAAAACTAATTAAACTTGTTCTGATACAGAAATGATTTTAATATTACATCAATAGTGTAGACATAGCATGGGCACAACCATCTGTAATGAATATTATACTGTATAATAATAAAAATCCTCGCAGCCTGGATAGTGGAAACTAGATCTAGGGTCTTGATTTCTGCTTCCCGAACTAGTACGATTCTATCCATGCGATTAAATGTGTTGAAGTCAAACATGGTAGAAACCACTTGATTACCAGTCAATGATGCAAACTGTTAACAAGTGTGAGAGAAACCACCAGTAATGTAAATGGCTCTCAAATTACTCAGTACAATCCATGAAATGTGAATGAATGAGCTGAAGTCGAACATGTCATGGAATCATTCGATCGAAGGTCAATGATGCAACCTGTCGTCGAAGGCGAGAAACCTGCCATTGAGGCATGCAGATTTTAAGGTACTGACGATTTCTGGATCATCTTCCTAGATAATGAGCTGTCGTCGATAGAAAGTGATCCGTTGTAGGCAAGCCCACAACACGAAATTATAGATCAATTTTTGAAGAAATATATTGGCAAGGACTGACTCCGGGATGGTAAAAATGGAAGACAAATATTTCGCAAATGAATGGTTTGTTTGAACTATCCTCTTGAACACATAATGACACTGCAGATGGCTTGGTGACAATTGAACCAAAGCTAATACCCAGAAACCGGCTGAAGGCTTTCAATATGGTTTGATTAACTGTTAGGAAAAGGATTTCCCAACCCAGGTGAACAAAAAGTGTCGTGTTCAAGAGTGGTTAATGGTTTTCCAAATAATCAAAATGTAATAAACAGGTTCGTTTTTCTCTCTTTTCCCCCTCCATTTTTGGCAAGTACCTCTTTATTTTTGACAAGCTTGAGGAGGATAACATTTTCTTGTTTATAACCTCATCCTTCGGATGAGTCCAACTTAGTTTAAGATTCAAACCCTAAGAAGGAGTAGTTCGTTCTTGTTTAAAATTGAACAGGTCCTTTACTGTTACATTTTAATGAGTCCAGTATAGGAGAAACTCGGTGTTTTTCAAATTTAGGGAGTCAGAAGAAAAACTTAAGAAAACTCCGTGGGTGTAATTTTTCGTAATTTTAGTCTCTCGAGCCTGAAAAAGGATAAAATAATGTGGGAGAGAACTCTATTGACTGTAATTAGTCAACGTATACCTTTTTCGTAAATAGTCCATTTCAGTCCCGAAAAGGGGTAAACTTATAATGAAAGGACGACCATTCATTTACTTTAACGAGTTTGAATAATCAAGTACTCGGCAATATTTTCATTTTCAGAGAGTCTAAAAAGGGCTTAAAAGAGAACTCGAGGGTTTCACTTTTTCGTAATTTTCAAGAGTCCAAAAAAGTGATAAAAGTATACTCAGTAGTTTCAATTTTTCTGTAAATTTTAACGAGTTCGAAAAAGAGATAAAAATGTACTCATGTGGCCGACTTTCAATTTAGTTTATGAGCAGGAAAAGACGGAAAGAACTCGGCATTTTCATGTGTTTTACGAGAATGAAAGATAGCAAAATAATCTCAGGATTTTCATGAGTTTAATGAGTCTTGAAAATAACCGAAATCGACTCGAGATAGGTTTCATTTTTACAAAAGCTTGAAACAGAGAAAAACTATGCTTCAGAGTGGTTTCATTTTTACACAATCTTGAAACAGAGAGAAAACTATGCTTGATGCCTCCTAAGCGTAACTGCTAGAGCGCATACCCCCCCAGCTTCATTTCATTCAACTAAATAGACTATTGGTAACTAATAGTTGGATGGAATGAAGGTTCATTTATGAGATGATATGAAAGACCCGACCTAAAACTGTAAGAAAATTATGCAAAAACTGAAATAATTAACCTAAATATATGACTTAACATTTACGAGATCTAGTCAAAGACTCGACTCAGTTAGGGGAGGATTTGTTTCATTTTTTAACGAGCTTGACACAGCAAAAGAATTATGCTCATGGTAATGTGTTTCATTTTTTAACGAGCTTGACACAGTAAAAGAAACTATCGTCATATCTACTCTCTACAATCTACCTATATAACCTACTGATTCATTTTTTTAATGAGGTTGAAACAGGAAAATAACTGTCCTCATACCTGATTCACTTTTTAACGAGGTTGACTCAGTAACAAGAACTATCCTCTGACCAACTGATTCATTTTTTAACGAGGTTGACACAGGAAAAGAACTGTCCTCATACCTGATTCATTTTTTAACGAGGTTGACTCAGTAACAGGAACCATCCTCAGAAACTACTTATTTCTAATCTATTAATCTACTCTCTACAATCTACCTACTGATTCATTTTTTAATGAGGTTGACACAGGAAAAGAACTATCCTCATACCTGATTCATTTTTTAACGAGGTTGACTCAGTAACAGGAACCATCCTCGGACTCACTGATTCATTTTTTAACGAGGTTGACACAATAAAAGGAACTATCCTCACACTCATTGATTCATTTTTTAACGAGGTTGACACAGTAAAAGGAACTATCCTTGGACTCACTGATTCATTTTTTAACAAGGTTGACACAGTAAAAGGAGCTATCCTCAGACTCACTGATTCATTTTTTAACGAGGTTGACACAGGAAAAGGAACTATCCTCAGACTCTGATTCATTTTTTAACGAGGTTGACACAAGAAAAGGAACTATCCTCAGACTCATTGATTCATTTTTTAACGAGGTTGACACAGGAAAAGGAACTATCCTCAGACTCACTGATTCATTTTTTAACGAGGTTGACGCAGGAAAAGGAACTATCCTTAGACTCACTGATTAATTTTTTAACAAGGTTGACACAGGAAAAGGAACTATCCTCAGAAACTTGATCATGGCTTCCAGCTGGAAGAAACACATGTCAATGGACACACCTTGATCATGGCTTCCAAGAGGTCTTCATCAGATGGAAAAACAATTCTTTGGAAGGAACACATGTCAAGGGACTCAAAAGGGATAAGAACATCACGTTCAAATAATCCTATAGAGTTTTCCATGTCAATTATCGGATCTAAGTCATAGGAGGACGAGCAAACAGTGAGAGGCTGACTTACATCGGTAATTGAAAACATGGGACTAGTTGCCACATAATTAACCCCTGCGGAGGTGGATACCACTTGCGTATGAGGAAGATTTAGGGATGTCGGATTATTGGTAGTCGAATCAAGCCTAGGGAATTAAAGCTGGTCTATAGTCACAATATTGCCATTGTGAGGGAAAGACATCACGCGAAAGAGTGTCGATACAACAACTTTCATTGCATAATAATAGTCTCGCCCAAGGAGTAAATTGAAATCCAAGGGACCTCGAACTACCATAAGATAAATACAGACAATTTTACCTTCCAAAGTAATAGAAAACTTAGGAAGGATCCCTAAAGGTTCACTGATGGTTCTGTTAAAAGCTTTCAGATTCTGCGTAATAGGCACAAGCTGAGGGGAACCCAAAGCTTTCCAAGTAGTTGAGGATAAAATACTAACAGAAAGCACCTTCATCTACCTGTGTGCGGTGTATGTCCCTACCACCAAACTTCACAATGATTTGGAAAGGGATGGAGGAAGGAAGACGAGGTTCTGTTAGTCTATTCCAATCAAAGGAAAATACCTCAGTACTTGGAGGGGGTTCTGTAGAAATAGGTGAAATGCCCCCTAGCGTAGAAGAATTTGATGTAACAAGAAGAACCTGAGCGGTATGAAGTTCACTCTCTAAAGGGAGAATGGGATCGACCGAATGTGAAATCGAATCGACCACTTGATCAACTAATGGATCATCAACCTGAGTGATATGAGTTTCACTCTCCAATGGAAGAGTGGGATCGACTGTACTTGAAACTAGATCAATCACTTCGTCAGTTGATGGTAGGTTGGGAGAAAGTTTACGGTAACCAGTTGGAAATTCTTGTTGTGGAACAGTAAGGCTTTCTAATAATTTTTAGGCTTCATCCATGTGAGGGAAAATGTGAGTTTGATGACTCCCTTTGCATAACTTACAAGGAAACCTAACTTTACCCTTTTTCCCAGGAACCTGACTATCACTGGTTGATGGATCAACGGAAAGTTGATGAGATTTTTCCGACCATACTTCCAAGACCTTTGGAATACCAGGACAATTGATAAGGAAGTGGTCACCCTTACAAAGCCTGCAAGGGTATTTGGGTTTACGATGCATGTTGGAGGTTTCCTCAACACAACTAACACTTACAACCATGGTTGGTTGGTTGACTTCTTTCTTATCTTTCTTCTTCTTCTTCTTCTTCCCTTTCTTCTTCTTCTTAGCCACCTGGTTACTAGCGTCAAGGCTTTTACCAAGCGAAGAGGAAGAAATGGAGGAAGAAATATTAGGCGAAGAAGGTAAAGGGTCAACAAAAGGTTGGTGATGTTGAGATGGTCAAATCTATTGAGGTGAAGCTTCCGGTTGAGGTGGAACAATTGGAGTATTCGGGGCCAACGAAGTTGAAAATAACCATATCGGTAAACCTATTGTAAATCCAGGTAATGAAAATGTAGCCATATAAGGAGGACCAAAATTTCCAAAGAAAGGAAAAGTACTAGGATTCTCGTTAAGAGGAGTTCCTTGGTTGGTAAATTCCGAAACAATTGCCATTATATTCAACTTCAGTGAATTTTATCAACAATTTAGAACTAAAATTAACAATTCACAATTCACACCTAACAATTAAAATTCACAATTCACACCTACGGTCTCTAAAAGTAAAAAAAAACAAATTAACACGCGTTATCAAATCTAGGAGTCAAACTACACACAAACAGTAACTTCCCGTACTAAAAACACTAGTTGGTGATGAAATCCAACATCGTAGAATTTAATACAGAAAGGGTGGTTGGAACATTTACCCTGACAACCTGCTTAATGAAACAGACTGGCACAAGTTTCTTCACAAAACCAGCTCGTGTGAAGAGAACCCCCCAGAGAGTCCAAGTGAGTCTAGTCGACGTCTGCTCTAGGTACAGTGAGATCTTTCCTTCACCATCACCTTAGGAAATAATCTTAAGCTTATGGACACTAAGGTTACCAACAATAACAAATACAGCTGGGGGAACAGTCTATGATCCGATCCCACGTGCAAGGGTAGAGTAACAAAGCTTAGTCCCCTTGAAGGTTCCTCGACATGGTCAATCTGAGGTTTGCCGACAAGTGACCCCAGGATCCTCGACAATGGTTAATCCGAGGTTTACCATTTGTAATGCACGCAAAATCTTCTATCTTTCCCAATGAAACAGAATTGATTGTCTCAAAGGTTCAAACATGATATCGTGATTGGCTTCTTTAAGAGAAGCTTCCCAGATTGTACCAATTACAATTGGATTTATTTACTACCGCAAGATTTATCTACTTGTTTGTTTTTACTATCTTGGAGAGTTAATTACTCCCTACTCCAAGATACTAGCCTAAGTTATGTTGGTGATAAGAGCCCTAGAAATGTAAAAATTACTAGATGAATTTTATTAAGCGTTGTGTTATTTAGGCTGTTATTACTCAAAAGGGTAAATGGATATGGAACCAATGGTGTTATGACCCGACCCAAAACTGAATGCAATCAAATATGATAATGTAATATTTTCAATTCGATGAATCCTAACTAAAGTAAGGAGAGAGTTTCCATCACTTCCAATAATGCAAAAAATTGATCACTAAGAGAAAATATAACAAATTCTCTAATGCACTAATTTCATCAAGAAAAACTAATGCAAATCAATTCCAAAACAATTTTTTATTTTCGTGTTTTTAAAACAAGCATAAAAACATCTAAATTCAAATCAAAGAAAACTGATCTAAATCTATAATTGATTTTTCAGAATGTAAACTATGCAATTGTAATCTATGCACAATTCACTTGAAAAGTATGCAAATGTAATCTATGCACATTTTTCATTCATATTCTGAAAATGAGAATTCTAATTATGCAAATGTGATCTATGCAAGAGAATTCTCAAACACAAGATGATTCTAATGTAATCTACGAACCAATCAAGTGGAAGTCAAGAAAATCAGGTGAGAGTTCCAAAGATCAAAAAACACTCAAAGGCGATTAACACTCAGACACAATTTAGCCCCCCCCCCCCAAGCGAATGAGGGGGAATTGTTTTTGCAAAAACAAAAGCGAAAAGATGCAAAATTTTGAAAAGACTGAGACAAACCTCCAAGTAATGACCAAAGGAAATCAAATTAAGAATTTCTCAAAAAAGAGACTCAAAACACCGGATTAAATTAATGGAGATTGAGGAGATGAAGAATTTGCTGAAAGAAATTCATAAACAAGGATTTTTTGACAGAAAAATACAGATCTGGGTAGATGCTAAAAATCCTAAATTAAAGTTAAACTAAACTGAAAAAATAAATCTGGAGTTTTTCCAAAATTTTAATAGGGTCCGCAGGCTCCCAGAAGTAACAGGTGCGGTCCCGCACTGTTTACTCAAGGAAAGTGCGAAACTGCCCGCACTTTGCAAAAGAACAAAGTGTGGTCCCCAGAAAATTTCAAGAAAAACGTAAAAGATTTCAAAATTTTCAAAAACAGAGAAAACCTAAGCTACCCAGGCAGATATCCATCAATCAAAAACCAGGAAAAACTTTTCCTCAAATCAAAATAAAAGAGAACCAAAAACAACAAGTTCTTTCCCCAGTGGAGTCGCCAATTTGTTGGCCAAATAAATCAATCTTGTGGACAAGATCGATCTCCCTAGTGTCAGAAGACAATCTAGCAACAAACGAACAACTAAGTTTGTCTTTCTCTAAATATATTCATTTTACAAAGAAATGCTATGAAGGTGTCGATCCTACCTTAGATCCAAATGCTTATTTGCGGTCGTAGTGCTTCTGTCGCATCAATAATCCTTCCGTCGCAACAACAATTCTTCTGTCGCAACAAGAGTTCTTTCATCGCAACAATAATCCTTTCGTCATAATAAGAGTTCTTTCGTCGCAAGAAAGTGTCATCTTTTTTCGACCTACAATCACAAACAAGCAAATATTAAATAGCACATGTATAACAAATAATTATAAAACATACCTATCATAGTGATCAAGGAATCTATGAAATAAATGATCAAACAATAGCTTATTGAAATAAACAATCGAACGACAATTTATTGAGAAAAACAAAAATTGATTGTATTAATCTTAAAATATACAGAAGAACCTTACAACCTTAGCCTTGATGTTTGAAAGGCCTTCCCGGGGTCCGAAGCAGGAGTCTCCTCTACTTTGATAAGTCTTGCACTCTTCCTCCAGGAGCACAAAGAGGTATGTGATCTTTCCTCTCAAAATCTCAACAGAAAGAATACTAAATCTCAACAGCACTTCAACTCAATCATACATAAAGCTTGAACTCTAATTCTCAATCTCCAAAATCTTTATTTGAGGCTACCCAATGCCTCTTTTTATAGAGCAGATGAGGAGGTTAGGATTCCACCTTTGAAGGGATAGAATCCTCCTTCAAAGGGATAGACTCCTCACATCAAGGGATTAGTTCCTTAAGGTGAGGGATACATGCACCTTATCAAAGCGTACTCATCCCCAAAAATTCTCATCTAGAACCTTCTAGAATTGACCTCAAACCAACTTTTTAACTTTACTTTCTCGCTTTTTTGAGTTTGGAGGGGGTACGCAGGAATTCCAAAGGAAAACTGCATTTTAGAATGCAGGTAAGCCATGCATTACCTACGTACCCAAGCCAGGAACGCAAGCAGGCTTCATGTTACCTGCGTACCCACTCTTTCAAAGGTTTTAAGGGTTTTTCTTCTTGTTTCAGGGCTTGACATGAGGAGTAAAGGTTGTAAGACTTGAAGAGGAGGTATGTATGAGTGTTAATGAGCTCATACAGTTAGCAAAATGTCAAGGTGACAGTTTTTAGTGTAACACCAAGGATGCTAACTTTCTATGGGATCAACACCTCCAACAAGGATTCTAAAATTCGCTTGTTCATTTTCTATCTCATCCTGATCGAATTGGGCTTTTATTGCCACTCCTCTTCACAATGATTCATCCTCACCATTCTAATTCCAATTTTCCTCATGCTTCTCCTTTCCCAGTTCAAACGGATTCCCCTCTGGATGTTTTTGGGTTGCTCTAATGTCAAAACTGATGTAGTTTTTTTTAATGTACACTAAATAAGTATGAAACTGACTCCAAATGGGTGTGGATCCTCTGGCTTCTACAAGCACATATCTGTAAAACCGATGAAGACACCTATGTTCTGCACGTGTATATTTACACACCCTATTCTAGCCCATGGGTAAGTCAAATATTACTTCTCAAGATCTGAAAAAGTGTTATTAGCAGCTAAGAAATACATTTTTCCACACAACATTATAATTGGGGGAATAAAGAGATATTTAACACCTAATTATAGTAGATAAAAAATGAATATGAATACACAACCTCTTTATTTATTAGCTCCTCCTCTAATCTTTAATTCATTACACAGGTACAAACCATGGTTTCCTGCCAATGATTAATTCCATAGGAATACTAAGGCTCCTCTAAGCACATTATCTCTTTGGCTTTGTTACATAGAGGTAGACTTGTCCCCTTACATAGATATTACAGTCATTATGTCCTAAATTTCTTGAAATAAATACATCTAAATCCTCAAACACAAAAACTGCCACATTCTTTGGGTGTTAGAGACCCATTACATGATGCATAGGAATCTTGCTTCATGGTCTTTCTGTAATTTCTCTTCTTTCCATTTGGTTCCAAAATCCATTCTTATCTCCTCATGATTAATAGAAACAATAGCTCTCATAAGAGGGTCAATTATTTGGATGTGTTTCATGCTCTACTACCTTTGCATTAGGCACAAATCTATATAGACTCGGGTCTAAGATGCACTTCCTAGTTTATGAAGCTTGAAGTTGCATATCTCCTTTTTCTATATTTCAGAACTGAGTGATTTGTGCGCATTTGATGGATCCTCAAGCTCAGGAAACCCCGGGTCAATATATAACCAGATTATAGATGGGTGTGTGCAAATGTCATATTCATGCAATCAATGAATTGTCTATATTTAATGTCCCATCATGTGGACATACAACACTACAATTCCCACCCATGTCCAGGCTATTAGCATGGACCTCTTCTCTTTCTTAGTGCAACTAAGGTGGATGTGATCCAATTTCCATCTTTCCAAAAGTACACAGTAATCATTACATCAAATAAGCTTTACCGCTATCCCTGAAAGGATATACTACTGGGGATGTTGTGGCATAAACATATATATGTAAAAATGTTGGTGCTTCAACAAAAAGGATGCAGATTTTCATGAGGAATATAATCTATTCAGCAGAGGTTGAATGGGGCTCCAAATTATGCATTGGCATTCTAGTAGGAAAATCCATGGGAAACTAAAGTGATTAGTTTATAAAAAATAAGACAACCTAACTTGAACAAGGTAAGGCCAGCATGAAAATCTCTTTTGGCTATAGTAGAATGTCAATGAATAAAATTGTAGATTGGATACTTAATAAAGTCACTGAGAGGTAGAACCTTAAAATTATTAAAGTTGATAAAAATCATTGAAGAGGCATTGGTGGGAGATCCAATTGTCATCCTCTCCAATTCATATTAAGCCATGAATTATCAACTCCGTCCATCCCTCCCTCACTCCTCAAAATTTAGGAGAGAATTAAGCTACTGATAATTATTAAAATTTTATTATCCCAAATCTGGTGAATGTCACTTGATGAAAAAGAATTGAGGGTTTTGCAAGGAAAGAACTCAATACCACCATATGTCTTCTCACGATCCATAATTTATTACCAAAGCCTATAAGAAATAGGTATCATCTCATGGATAACTTTGATCCACCGTCATTCTTCTGTCTAAGTATGAGCTCAGGAGAATGATGAAAACTTCCTCTGAGAACCTTCACAGTGGTAGATAGCAGAACCAACATACCATAATGTTGGATCAGTTAAAGGAGTATAAAAAATTATCGGTAGATTGCAGAGAATAGGGCCCTTCTTAGAGGCTATGGAGAAGTAGCTAAAGAATGAAATCATGTCATTGATGTTTGTATGAAGAATAACTATGAGAGACATTTGTGGTCGTCCAAAATTTGGAATTAAAGTAAGAAAATATTGGAAAGATGATAAAATTTGATGTTGACACCTAAAACAAGAATATATATATGTGTGTGTGTGTGGAATATCTAGAGGCTTTGCCTAAATTTCAAGGGAATATAAGGCCTAAAGTGGATATATATATATCCACTTCAGGACTTATATTCCCTTGACATTTAGGCAAAGCCTCTAGATATTCCATACACTCATACCCATGTCTCTCATGTTCCCTAAATCCAGCAAATTGTACGTCTTAGGTTGTGGCCCATTTCCATATTGGAAACACAACCACCCCAAAAATTGTCACTAGAATGAGGTCACTAAAAAATATGGAATGGTTAGGAGCAGGGGGTGTTTTTCCTTTTTTGGCAGGATGGGATGGGGTGGTGTCCACGAAGTGAACTGCGATATACCCTGTTATATACAGATTCTACATCTTATCATAAAATGAGTCTCAACCTCTACATGCTTATTCAATATGTGTTGGCAAGATAACAAGGGAAAACCACTTAGTGATTCACCCCAGTACGAGGCTAATTTCGTATAAGAAGGATGTGGATTTAAAATTAGATCTTTCCATCAAAAAGAAGAATGTGCTATGGAATATAATACTATTAAGATTGTGCTATGTGGATTTAAAATTAGATCTTTCCATATTCATAGCATGCCAATTAAGCTAGTGTTTTAATCTAAATTACCCTCATTAATTTGTGAAGAATCCTTGAAGTGTACATCCTATGGATCCTTTTCTTATGAAGGCAGAGACTTCCATGCATAAAAATAAATTTTCTTTCTCTCTTAAAGGGAAAGGCAGATATTAAAGGGGGAAGAAGAGAATGAGACCAGGACAACAACTGCTATAAAATCCTAAGGGCATGCCTCCAAATATTATAGCATTAGGGTCAACATAGCAGAGGTTTGGGGACTGGGTGGGCCAAAGCCAATTGAACGAGGTAGGGGAAATCACTTCAAATTACATATTTGGTAGGTTGAAATCCCATACCCCTATTTCTGTTGGACAGGTTGGATTGTTGGAACTACATTACTTTATTTAGGAACTACAGCCATACCCCGGAGATTGAGATTGGATGGGACAATCAATGGAATCACCTGAAATGTGTTAATTAATATATTTGACTTATGAAAAATGCAATTTCTCGAACCCGATGGAGATTATGCCTTCGAACCATCACTACCTAGGGTCTTATATATCAAATTTCATCACAAACTTTTTTTGAGATCGACCCAAGACCACTTCTTGGGAAACTCACCTTAGAGTATGAGTACCTCATCAATTCACGAACCATAGGTTGACAATTTTATTACAGGGATTTAACTCACAATTAATCACACAATATTTTGGTGCCATTTTTAGGGAGGTATGCATAGGTTATTATTTTTAAATTTTAGAAAACTCATGATAGTTGGATTCATTCTTAGATGCATGGTTAAAATCATAATAAAATCTCTTATGATGCATATTAAATTTCAATAATTTTTCAATACTTTGTACTAATCTATGTGCAAGATAGGAAGTATCCACTAGTTGGAGTAATTCAAAGACAATTAAGAGTTTGAAAAATGTCCTTCCAAGTACTTTCTCAAATATTAGCAAAATATGGGATATTTCCCTCTCACAAAGAGTATATTATAACTGCATTCAGAAACTTGTCCATCACTCCACCTCCACAAGAATATATTCAAGTCTCTTTTGATTCCTCTTTTCAATCTGCTGAAGATACTAAAGCATCACGGAATACATTCGATGGGGAGCAACCCCTAGAATTTAACATTGAGGAATTCATAATAAAGGAGGATATTCAATGTTATCTCAACCAAGAAAGGAGTTAGGAATGTCATAGATTTATTGAAAGATGGTTCCAATCAGGGATCAAGTGACATCACCTTTTCATTCTTCCTTACTTATTTATTGCATTATCAAAAAAATTGGTGTTTCATGATTTGATGTACTTTAATGCATATTTTTCAAACCTAAGCATGAGTATCATTTTACTTCTGTTACACACTTGGTTACACGAGAAATATGCATACACTTGAACCAATTTTCTATTCCCAGTAGTGTTGGACAAAATCAATAAATAAAACCAAGTTTGGTGATGTTTTTAAGTTTTTTTTTTAAAGTTAGATTTTCTTTTATTTGCAATTTTATTTTTGGTGGTGTGGTAAGATCCACCTCACTTACTACTAATTTTGTAGTAAAATATAGAAAGAGAGGAGAACAAACAATGTTTTGAGAGCCAAAATTTGAGGTTAGAAATATTTTTTTTTTACTTTTTTTTTTTTAATTTTAGATTTGAAAATAATAAAGAGTTGACAATATTCATGTGTATGCTCTCCTCTTACACCTTCTGTGACCTGGAAGATCAGAAAGGAAAATTGAGTAAAGTTAGTTTTCCAATTTTGCAAATAAAACTCATAGATCTAAAAATTGGATAGGAGATCTAAATTCATTATTCATTCTAAAAATACTCAAAAATTAATCTCCAAATTTCAAATGGATCTATATCAAAATTTTCTAAACTTTTCTTAATTTTTTTTTTAGATAGAGTAAAATTAAAAAAAAAAAGCAAACAAACAATTAAATTTTTGACAAATGTTTTGTAGAATTAAAAAAAATAAAAAATTAACATGTTCTAAAATAAAAACAATAAAAACAAAATCAATAAAACTAAAACTAAAACTCCAACGCATATCACAAAGCAAAACTTATATATATATATATATATATAAAGAGGATATAATTCCACCCACTTCATCATAATAAAACAATGAATGCAAACCATTCACACATCAAGGGTTATGAAATGAGCTAGTGTGTAGGGTTATCCATGGTTGCCTGCATCAAAACTAAAATTAAAAAAATTATAAATCTAATTCGAGTAGAACCTTGTGCTGTTCAACCAAAATTACGAGCAATGCTAAAATATTTGGCATGTTAAAATGATTGACGGTTGCATTTTTGGGAAATAAAAAAAAAATTAATTAATGAATGTGTGTGGTGGCCTTCTATTGCGTTGGTTGAGTAATTACGCTCATCGTTTTGTTTGGCGGAGTTCTTGTGATCGGTTGTGAATCGAAACTTTTTTTTTAGCAAGGATCATGGCACACACATCTTATTCTCTGGTGGGTTTGTTATTCCTATCTCTTTTTGTGTCAGTAGTGCATGGGGCCTCGGCATTAGGTGTTGCGCACCTATCCATACATTCTGCTCTTCAACTGGAATCTCATAACCAATAGAACCTTAGTTGTATAATCGATGCAATTCGGTAGCTACAAAATTAGTCATTAGCTTTAGAATTGAGGCAATTCAGTAGCTTATGAAAATTTGGCTTGTGGTATATTAGTGAAGAATTAAGTTTGTGGAGAAGAGGTCTCGAGTTCAAAATTGGCTAGAGACATATTGTTAACTATTCTACTTTTTGTAATTTTTGCTTAATCTTGCGACAATTTGGACAAACCGTCATCCTCTTTTACCCTCATTTCCATCATTTTTCCATATTCTATAACTCTTTATCATAATATGTAGCTCCAATACCCTACTTTAATAACCATTTTCATGATCATATGGGTTTATCATTATTATTTTCAAAATCATTTATTTTAAATATTTTGAGGGAATTTATGATCAAATATTAGGAAATTAATATGTTTTCATATATATCTAAAAGTGAGATGATTTTTATGATATTGTAAGCCTATTTGAAGATTCTAGAAAAGCCTTATTTGGCCACTCAAACACAAATTCGAATTTCAATTTAAAACTCATGAAGAACTATGGAATATTTGTAGAAGATTTAGATCATTGACTATGCACATTCAAAGGAGAGGAATAATGGATGTTTTGATATGTGTCTCCTATCAAAACTAGGAGATAATTTTGAGAGGATTTGTATCTCATAATTTTAGGTGATTAGTTGTAACCACATGAGATAAATGTGGATCTAAGAGAGATTTGTGGATCTACATTTATTGATTAGGTATGTTAGGTTTCTGTATAAATAGGAGTGTATCCTTCATACAAAGAACCCCATCCAAGATATGATTCATGTAATTTTCAAAATGAGTATAGAGAGGAAAAGAGTTTAATTATTGTAATATCTTTAGAGGTTTTCTCCAACTTCATTTTATGGAATATATGTTGATGCTTTGATCTCCAAGCTTTGATAATAATTCGGTGTGCTTGCTGAGGAGTGGAGCGCCCCCATCAACTGCAGCTTGCACACCTCTTTATTTTGTTGTAAATATTTATGTTATTTCATATATGCAAGTTTAGTTTAGTTTCTTTTATGTTATTTTGATTATATGCTTTTATTTTTATTTCATTAATGTTGTTTTGTTAAGATTTTTTTAATTTCTTTATGTTTGGATTGGGTTGGCATGCTAGTAATATCACATTGGTAATCTCATAGACTACTAGATTAAATTAATTTTTCATTTCATAGCTTAGAATTGTTGGTTTTTGTAGAGCTAGTCTTTAAGAGAGAAACTGATTGAGAAAGACCATGTTTGAGAAAAAGCGTGTGCACTTTATTTTAATTTTATTTCACTATTTTATTTGTAATTTCTTTCAAGTTTCTTGCATTATATTGATCTATTATGAGAAATAATCACTTATTACATATAGTACATGTATATAGCATCAGTTCATGAACCCCAGGTTGACAATTCAATGATAGGGATTTAACTCACAATTAAATCACCAAACATGTATATTGAATTAAGTCAACAATATGAAACAATTCAATTATTCTCTTAGGCTTGAGAGCTATATGCACTATCTTTCACTGTCTCACTTTGATCCAAGAAATTTTGGTTCAATACTTCACCAATTTCTTGCCTATGTCTGAACAACCTTGCTCAAGCATTCCTGAGGGAAATTGAGCCCCTATTAATTAAGAAATTCCAAATAATATATTGTGAAATACATCCAAGGAATCCTGCTGACCTCATGCATAACATGTATAATTATCTAATTATACAACTAATAGTATACTTCCATTTAACTCAAAACTCAACTGGGTCTTCCTTAGAAATGACACGAAACAATTATTTATTGTGAATTATGAGTTATATTTTTTATCATTTCATGTGAATTAAATCATATTTAATTCACTTGACCTCTCACTAGCTCATCCATTAGTTAGAACTAGTTAAATTGATTTTAAGTCAATAAATTATGTTAAACAATTACAACTCAAAATAAACAGCAACTGGACCCCCCTAAAACTTAGAGTGAAATCTACATGCCTTCAATTTTACCCCAAATCGAATTGACTAAGATAACTAATTATTCCCAACTCAGTTAACTCGTACAAGTTGTTATGTGACGTGTAATTACAATTTCCTTCTAATTTAATTAAGGGAAAATTAAATTAGAAGCCTCTTAGTGTTGTTAATTTCAACACTGATTGTAGTGGGTCTTCCAAATATTCTTGGTGCACTTGCTTGAAGGAACACAAAGGTGTTCTAGGTGGCATAATAATGCGCCCTTGAGGTGAAAATATGGGACTTTCTTGCCTTCTAGGAGCATCTAGTATGTGGTGTCAAATTTTGGATCGCTCTTGTAAAGATGCGGCCATCCTGAAGTCTCATCTCCACAAGAGTAGAGCATAGTGGTCAATGCCATAATTGGTAGTATGCAGAGGTAGTCATCAACATTATTGGTGTTTCCATTTTTGTACTTGATGTTCAAATGGAATTTCATAATGAAACACATCTCTTTTTCATAAGTGGGATACTTATGGACCATATATGAAAGTGTCTCATTGTAATATGCCATTGGAAGCCCCTGTTGGGTAAGAAATGGATCAATAGCATAGTCTAAGGCATTAGTCTCGATTTAAATTGTTGTTTTAGGTGTGGTAATGAGAGAATTGGTTCAAAGCAGAGGTGATGCTTCAAATCGGAAAAATCCTTCTATTAGAACTCATACTAAAACAACTTTTCTTTTTCTTGGACCTTAGTGACTTGAATCAAAGGCCGAGTGATATGAGAGAACCCCAACATGAACCTATGATAGAAATTGGCAAGACCTAGCAAGTTGTGGAGATCCGTTAGAGTGGTTGGGGTTGGCGAATATCGAATAAATTATATCTTGGTTAGGTCCACGTGCACACCCCGCTCATCAATAATGTACCCCAGATATTGAACCTGGGTCATACCAAAAGTGAATTTGTCTAAATTAGCATGCAGTTTGTGTTGTTGCAGGGTTTGGAGGACCTATCTAATATGTTTTAGCTACACTTCCCAACTCTGGCTAGAGATCAGGATGTTTTCTAAATACACTACCACGAACGAGTTGGTGAAGAGCTGAAAGATATCTTCCATTAGCCTCATGAAGGTTATTGGGGGATTCATCAATCCAAAAGGCATGACCAGTCATTCGAAAAGGCCCTCCTTGGATTTGAAGGTAGTCTTCCACACATCAGAGGGTTTGTTTTGTACCTAGTGATAACCATACTTCAAGTCAATCTTGCTGAAATATTTGTCCCCCCTTGAGCTGGTCCAAAAAGTCATCAATCCATGGGATTTGATACCGATTCTGGATAGTGATCTTATTCAGCGCTTGATGGTCAATACAGAGCCTCCAGATTCCATCCTTCTTTTGCACCAACATGATCGGGCTCCCACGGGGTGATGGAATTTACCTGATGTGCCATCTATGCAAGAGCTCATAAATCCGCCTCTTAATTTCATCATTCTCTAGAACAAAGCATCAATAGATCGGTCCAATACATAAAAAAATTCCTGGGGTTAGATAGATGGAGTGCTTGACCTGACACTGTAGGGGTATCCATGTGGTTGAAGTGAAGATGTCCCTGTACTCCTCCATGACCGTGTCCATCTGTTGTTGTCATGTGGAGGAGCTTTGTCTGGAGGTTGTTGATGTGACCAAAATATTCCTCTTGCTTTGAGGGAGAATCATAAGGAAGACAAATTTCCCGGTCTGGCCCAATGGTATTACTGCTTTGTTTAGCAAATATCAAAGAAAAATTGGTAGGCAGCACTACCTCTGGTATCCTATACAATTTATGACTCAAAATAATAATAACAAAACGAGGTCTAGAGTAATATACAACATGACGCTTCGATAGGTATGGTTGGCCTAACAAAACATCACAAACTTCCAGAGGGGAAACATTGCATAATACCTCATCTTCAACGGGATTTATCCTCATAGGCATGCAACACTATTGGCTGATACAGAGATATCGCCCTTGGTGTAGCCACCCGATGGTGTAAAGATCTAGGTCTGCCATTGTAGGCAGCTTCCATCTCTTAACAACCTTGGTTTATATCAGGTTCTTATTACTTCCACTATCAACAATGAACTACACAGGTGAACACTTTACCCACATTTTCGAGTGGAAGATGTGCTCCACCACCTCTGGATCCTGAGGTTCCACCCTTTGGAGCTTGGTGGTGGCTATCGTCATAGTGGGTTTTGTGTCAACGATTTGCTTTCCCTTGCATTAGAGAACTTTTGAGGTCTAAAATGGGCCTCCTAGGAAAAATGTACAATGAAAATAAACTTTATTAGAGCCTAAAGGATTCAAGTTGATGATGTCAACCATGGGGGATGATTCACCATTTTTGGGGTAAAAAGTAAAAATAATAAAAATTAATAAAATAATAAAACTATTTTTTCAACTTGTATTTTCAACTTATCTCCCTAAGTTTTTACTCAAATTTCAAGCGGGAGTGCTCGTTGGATGCAAAATTTGAGTAAACCCATAGGGAGATAAGTTGAAAAAGTAGTTTTTTCTTTTTTCCCTCTAAAATTTTAGGATGTAATATAATCTTATTTTATTATTTCCATTATTATTTTATAATTTCCCTAGGAGGCCCATTTTTGACCTCAAAATTCCCCTAATGTCGATTCCCTTGTTGGGTTCCAGCTCTGAATCAGAGCATGCATCCATATCTGAGTCTTTTAGCTTGACCACCAACACTTGCTTTGCGCGACATTCTTTAGTGTTGTGAGAGGGATGCTTATGGAACTCACACCACTTGTCAATGTCCTTCTTCACCTTCTTGCTATTCTTGGATTGCGGCTTAGAGGAGTTATCCTAGGGGATCGCGGCCTGGATTTTCCCTTTTCTCTGTGGCTTGGAGCCACCTTTTCTCTACTTTCGGTTCGCAAATCCAAAGTCTCGCACATTTTTCTTAAACTTTTTCTCAATATTGGAATCATATCGGTATGATGCACCGAGCAAAGAGATGTCCAGGAATTCCATTTCCTGCTGAATGTATTTTTGCAAACAACCATGGTAATTTAGAACCATATGTTTCTCTAAATATTTGATACCCAGATTTCTGTGCAGGGTATGGAAAATATTCCTCAGCTCATGCACAGCTTGGTTCCTTTGCTACCGAAACATAGTCCATTGTATGTATCTAACTTCATAGCTCCCGACAAGGTAATACTGTTCCTTTATGGTGTCTCAAAAATATTTCCAAGTGGGTGTGGATGAAAATGGTGAGGGTTCCATCTCACCCCTCTCCTCATAGTAGGTTCCATTTCACCCCTCTCCTCATAGTAGGTTTCCCTATTGGAAAAATCATGAACTGAAAAATATTCTTCCAAAAAATTTAAAAATTTATCTACGGTATCTGCATCTATCTGGCCTTCAAATATGGGGATTTAAAAGTTTACTTTTACCTTAAAGGGAGTCATTCCTCCACAGTTATTGTCAAATGAATATGCATCGCTTGTGGGAATCTCCCGAAGGTTCTAGGAAAATTTTTCCATCATCAAGTTCCTTCCTCTCTCAAGGGATTCTTCGAGCAATATTTTGAAAGGATCTCCTACTCCCTCATATTTCTTTTCTTCTGCCATCTGAGGTCATAGATTTCGGTGAGGTCATTCTTCCAAAGGTTCGACATGTATATATATGTATTGTAACACTAAAAGTAATATAATGAAAATCAATATGGTAGTCCCGGTTTTGGGATCCAAGGGAAAATATATGTATATATTTGTTTTATGTTTTATGTTCTCGCAATTGTTTATTTTTTTGTTTTGAGAATTCATTTGCAGTTAATTTATTTTCAAGGTTAAAACCTACATATTCATTTCATAATATCAAAGAAATGAAATATGTTTACATACATAATGGAAATAAACTAGCTCAGGTGATGGTATTTTATCTCTAAGAAGATATGTAGCAGCTACATGCCTCTGAGTTGTGCTACAATGAGGTTGAAAGGGCTTTTTATTATTGAACAACAAAGGAAACCGTAAACAACAAAAACCCTAACCCTAGGAGATGGAACGCTAAGATTTTGTGGGCCCCGTTAGGGTTAGTTTGATAACCAACTTCCCAGGGTCATAACTTGGTTATTGAATGCACTGAGCTATATTTTTTTAATATTATGTGTGCAGTGTGTGTTGGCCCTTGTTCTTTATCCAATTTTTCTTAATTAAATACACTTATTTTTCCATTCTATCCATCGATATACCATATATATACACCCATTTTGAAAATTTTATGCATATCCAGGTATATAAATTATTTTTTTGCAATTTTTAGATGTTTTAACAAAAATTGTATTTTAAGTGCATTTTTGGAAGGGACTAAAAATTATCGTAATGGATTCATTGATGTCATACTTGCAAGACACCTGGGCACAAGTTGAGAACATTTCTATAAAGCTTGGGAACAAATAATGGGCGTGCACCTATTGGTTCGGTCAAACCGAGCTTAAACAAGACCTGTTATTCTGGAAATCCCTAGGAAATAGGCCAAATTTAGGATTTTATGTGATTTTCTAGATTTTGAGAGATTAGATGGATGAGATCGACTAGACTATATGGGATAAGGATAGACATGGATGTTAGAGACATTTTAGTTAAGTTTTTTTCAAATTTTTCTATTTAAACCAAGAACATTGAAGGCATGAATATGTAGAATTTGTGTGATTTCATTTTGATATTTTCTGAACTTTGGGAGCTAATTGAAGAACTAGTTCTATCTTCTTTTCTGTTGTTCTATATGGTGAATGCTTGATTAAGTTTCAATAGTTGAGAATTAATCTTAGTGTGCAAGGCAAGGGTGGAGGGCCCCCACACTGAGCTAAGTGCACTTTCTGTTTAATGTAGTTGCAATTTCCTGAACTAGTTTTGTCTCATGTTTAATCAGTTAATTATATGTATGATGATATGTTATGATTTTTGATGAATATTAATCTAATTTCTAATCTGCATATGAAGGGTCAAATCAATGTTTAATTTAAACTCTCCTTCTATCTGATCAGAGACTAGAAACTAGAATTCATCTTTCTTTCTTTTAAGTGATTTTCTGAATTTCTAGCTTTCTAACAATGGCATTGATGATGAATGAATTTATAATGAAGGACAGCAAGGATCTACTTAGTTAGGAGTGTCTTCTATTATTCTTTTATTCATCTTAATCTATTGTTCATTACTGACTTTTTATTTCTATTCACGAAGTGATATTGTAGAGAAGGTCAGCATGGTTCTCCTAAGTTAGAAGCTTCTCCTTCTGCTTATTACATATTGAATTAGAAATTATTTAGTTAACTTTTATATTTGTAATATGCATTTCCTTTTGTCTAAATAATTTGTCTTCTACAAAATTGACTACGTTTGATATCCATACATTTTGGACATGCTTCTATGTTCTACAAACATGGATTGATAATAAAATAATTGTGTTAGTTTACCCAGTAAATCGACCCAACATTTTTGGCGTCGTTGTCAAGGAAGCATACATCAACATAGTCAATCAGGAGATAAACAAAAAATACAAAAAAATTATAAAATCAAAAACAACAAAAACTTAGTTTTTCTTTCAAGTTATGTTTCTTTATGCCTTGAGATAGAGATCATAATGGTAGATTCATTAAAAAAATCCCCCCAAAAATTCAACCATACATGGGACTAACAACACCAGTTGCTGGGAGACCTACTCTAGAGGAGTTAGAGGAAAAACAGAGATGAGGACAAATATTAACTCTAATTGAAAGACAAACCTTGTTGGCCTTAGAGGTAAAAAGAAAAAAATCACCAAAATAAACTCCTTTCCTAGGAAAATAGAAGGAAACAAGAAAACCAATTGTTGAACAATTAGAGAAAATTTCCATTGAACAAATTAAGATAGTTGAGGAAACACCAAATCAACGTCATATTGAAACATTACAAATTTTTGAATAGGAAATTACTAAAGAAGGAGAAGGATCTAATATACCATTTATGACTCCTGAACAGAAAATTGAATATGAGAGACAGAAAAGAGAATGGAAATGAAAAAGAGAGGAAGAAAGGAGATTAGAAGCAGAGAGAAAGAGAGAGGAAGACATAAGAATAGAAGCACTAATAAGGATAGAGGAAGAAGAAAAAAGAAAAAATGAAAAAAAAAGACTACATGATAATGAACAAGAAAATGATAATGATCACGAAGCTACTTTTGGCTTTCCAATATTAGACACAAGAGTAATAGTATGAGAAGAAGTGAAAATGAAAAAAAATCCACCTTATGTATTGCCCAAATTTTATGGAATGTCAACAGAAGATCCTAATTCATTTATGTTCAAATTTGATATCTTATGTAGAACTTATGGATACACAGATGACACACACAAGCTTCGTCTCTTTCCTGCTACCTTGAAAGCAGCAACATTGAAATGGTTTACGGGTTTAGGAGAACATACGATTTCTTCTTGGGATGAAATGAAGAATTTTTTTCGTAAAAAGTATCAAGCTTACTGCATGGCTAGAGTCTCAAAAGAAGAAATTTTTAGAATGACACAACAAGAAGATGAAATTTTGGAGGAGTACTTAGAAATATTTCTTTACAATATTCAAAAATTCAAACATCATTCTCTAAATCTCGATACCATCCACACTATTTTTCTTAAGGGTATCAGAGATGAATACTTAGATATTCTCAATGTGATGGGTAAAGGAGATATCTCAAACCTACCATTTGATGAAATTGCTAAACTTTGTCAGAAATATTCTAGGGGAAGATCAAAAAATGGAAAAAGGGATGTCACATCAAGAGCTTCCAAATCTGCAGCAAGTGGAGTAACAAGAGCAGAAATAGGAAGTTTACTAGAAAATTTCAAAACATATATCTTAAGCACTTTGGGAACACAAGTAGATGTCTTAAAAGATAAGAAGAAAAAAGAAGAACAAGATCAAATCTTAGCAATATTTTGTCCAAAGTGTCGGCAGAAACATCCACTTAGAGAATGCCCGTTGCAAGGTATACAAGTATGTGGACTTTTTACAAAGAATCATGCAACTAAAAACTGTCCAAAATTGAAAGAGCTGCAAATGGAAGAATTATAAGGGGTAGATCCTCTCTACTATATGGCACCAAGGAGACTATGGCAACCAAGGATGCCTCAACAATTCCCTCAACAAAACCTCCAGAATTATCAATATCCTCCTCAGAATTCATGGAACACTCCAATGACATGGCAAGCTTGGCCTCCACATTAATATAAAAATCAACCTACACAAGGTTAGAGAGGATATAGTTATGGAAACCAGCCTCCTCAACAAATTTATCCTCAACAGTATCAATATCAACAAACATACCAGCAACCATGCCCTCAACAACCATTCCAATACCAATAATTCTAGTAACATCCACAACAAATGCCATTTCCACCACAAAATCATACACCAATGCTAACTCAACCTCAGTAGCTTCAATTAATTTCTAACCAACCATCTCCTAGACCAACACAATTTCTAGCTTAGCCAGTAGCTAATCCAAGTAAAAAAGTGGATAAACCAGCATACAATGTGGAAGAAGAAACATACATTCCTACATATTCTATTATTCCCATACAAGATGTCCACTTAAGGTCTGGGAAGGTGTTACACAAAGATTCTCCTCCAATTATAGAAGAAAAAACTGAACAAGGAGAACAACTCAACAATCTCAACCAGAGAATAAAATTCAAAAAGGAAAAGCTATTATGGCTCAAACACCACCCTGTCCAGAGAGGTTAGTACAACAGAAAATTCCAATGTATTTGCCTGAATTTGATATTTCGGATGAATTGAAGAATACATATGTCAAAATTCCTTTGTTACAGGCAATAAAATATATTCCAAATTATGCAAAAACAATAAAGGAGTTATTCATCAAGAAATTTTGTAGAAGAAAAAGAGATCCAGCCACAATCTAGGTCATTGGTAGATTAGCTAGTCTCGTGTCTATAAAGCCAAAAATTGAAAAATATTTTTATCTTGGGATCCCTGTGGTTACCATCTCGATCAATATTTTTTCATTTCCAAACACTTTAATAGATTTGGGAGCAGCTATAAATGTTATGGCTACAAAGACTATGAAACATTTGAACTTGAATAATCTTAGACCTACTACTACAATTTTAGAGCTTGCAGATAGATCTAAATTTGTACCAGAAGGAATATTAGAAGATATCATTGTCTCTCTAGATTCATGGGAGTATCCTGTAGACTTCCTCATTTTGCAGCCAAAAACCAATTTAGGAGGCCAGCCTTTAATTTTAGGTAGACAATGTTTAGCCACAGCAGATGCCTTCTTTGGATGCAGAATGGGAAGTATGATTATTGTACATGGGGATGAAAGGAAACATGTTACATTTTATCCTCTAGCACAATCTCCTTCTTTATTATCATGGCTTGATGGACAAGAAAAACAAGAAACTCAATATGTTCTTAGTATTAATCAAGTCTATAATTTTAGAGAAGAGGAATAAAATGAGGATCTATTAGACCTCTTCATCTCATAACCAAATATTTCGGAGCAACTTAGAACAAGACAATATGAATTTGCAAGTCATCTTTTAAATCAGTGTTTCTAGGAAAACTGTATTATTCAATCATTGCAAGATTCATTTCAAAGTATTTTTTATATTATCTCAATTACCAATTCACAGAGTAAAATTGTCAAAATCAACCCTGGAAGGAATTTGAATATTGGTAATAACTTACAATCATCACAAGAACAAGAGGTAATAGCACTTTTACAGAAATACTCAAAAATGTTTTCCTGGGATTACCTAGATATGCAGGGGATTCATCCAAAGAAATGTATTCACCACATTTACACTGATGATCAACTCAAACCAGTGAGAAAATTGCAAAGAATGATGAAGGAAATAGTGAAAGAAGAATTGCAGAAATTGTTACAAGTTGGATTCATCTATCCTATTTCTGATAGTCAATGGGTTTCTCCCTTAGTTGTGGTGCCTAATAAAAATGGAAAGTTGAGAATATGTGTAGAATATAGAGAGCTCAACAAAGCCACATTAAAGGATCATTTCCCTTTACCATTTATTGGTCAAGCACTAGATTCATTAGCTGGGAAGAATTATTTTATTTTCTTGATGGATCTAGTGGATACAATCATATTAAGATAGCATTGCAAGACCAAGATAAAACAACATTTGCTTATCCATGGGGAACATATGCATATAAGGTTTTTCCCTTTGGGTTATGTAATGCATCTTCTACTTTTCAGAGAGTAGTCCTTGCAATCTTTGTTGATCTAGTCCATGAATGTGTAGAGCTCTACATGGATGATTTCACTGTATATGGCGGAACATTTGATGATTTTTTAAAAAATATTGAAAAAGTTTTGAAAAGATGCATAGATACAAATCTATCTCTCAGTAATGAAAAATGATTTATGATGTTAACTGAGGGGATAGTGTTGGGACACCATATTTCGTCTTCAGAAAATAAGGTGGATCCAACAAAATACAAGTCATTGTGAGTTTAATGCCACCCACAACACAAAAGGAAGTAAGAAGTTTCTTGGGTTATGCAGGCTACTATAGGATATTCATTGAAAATTTCAGTAAAATAACTTTGCCTCTATTCAAGTTACTTGCAAGATATGTTGAATTCCAATGGACAAATAATTGCCAAAATGCATTTGAGATATTAAAAGAAAGATTGTCAGTTACACCCATTCTTTGAGGACCAAATTGGTCATTTCCATTTCATATATCTACTAAGGGATATGACACTGCTATAGGAGAATCACTTCGACAGAAAAAGAACTGGTTTAATTATGCCATAAACTTCATAAGCAAAAACTTAACACTGATAGAATTGAACTACACAATTATGGAAAAAGAAATGTTAGTTGTAGTGCATGCAGTTAATAAGTTTAGGCATTGCTTAAGAGGTTATCAAGTATTCATTCACACAGATCATTCAGCCATAAGATATTTAATGAACAAAGCAATTAAAAATGGAATAATTACTAGATGGTTCTTATTGATGCAAGAATTTAACATCATTGTACAAGATCGACTAGGTAAGGATAATCAAGTAGCATAATTCTATCAAGACTTCATTCACATGGTGATCCAAATACTGTTTCAAATAATTTCCTAGATGAACATCTATTTTCTATAACTATCAAAACTCCATGGTTTGTAGATGTAGAAAACGACTTATCATCTGGAATCCTACTATCCCATTACACAAATAAACAGAGAAGAAAGAGAATTAGAGAAAGTGCTAAATATAGTTGGGTCAATGGTGACCTCTTTTATAATAGTTTGATCTAGTAATAAGAAAATTTGTTAGAGAAGATGAAATTTTAGATATTTTGAAAGCATGTCATGATGAGCCATGTGGTGTTCATTTTGCAGACAAGAGGACAGCCTATAAAGTGCTCAAACTCGGCTACTATTGACCAGCAATCTTCAAGGATTCCAAAGCCTATGTTAAGAGATATGAAAGTTGCCAAAGAACTAGGAGACATGTGGTATCTGATGAAATGTCATTGAAGCCACGAGTACTCATAGAACCATTTGAGAAATGGGCTCTAGACTCTATGGGACCAATAAACCGACCATCAAATGAAAAGAATTGTATCCTAGTATGTACAAATTATGTTACTAAGTGGGTGGAGGCAAAGGCAATGGCAAGAGAAACAGAAGAAACAGTGGTTTATTTTCTATTTGAAGAAATATTTGTAAGGTTTGGAATTCTGAGACAAATTGTTACAGAACAAGGAGCACAATTTACCTCCAAGCTTGTAAGGGATCTTATAGAAAAGTACAAGATCAAACAAAGAATATCTACTCCATACCATCCACAAGAAAATGGACAAGTAGAATCCACTAACACAGTTTTGGAAAATATCGTGACAAAAACTATGAAAATGAATAGAAAAGATTGGTCGAAAAAGTTAAGAGATGCACTATGGGCATATAGGATCACATGGAAGAACACAATTAGATTTAGTCCATACTAGTTGGTATACGGTAAGGAAGTCCTGTTACCCATAGAATTTCAAATACATACATACAAACTTGCAGCGGAATTGGGAATGGAAATATCTGAAGCACAACAACAAAGAGTGATTCAATTGAATGAACTGGATGAAATAAGACAACAAGTAGTGGAACATACATCTACAGTAAAAGAGCAGAGAATAAAATGGCATGATTGATTCATCAAGAATAAAGTTTTTCAAAAGGGAGTCTGGGTGCTATCTTTTGACTCCAATTTTAAGGATTTCAAATCAAAGTATACAACTCATTGGCTTGGGCCATATGAGATAGAAGAGATCTACGAAAATGGAGTTGTCAAAATAAAAACAATCTGTGAAGCGTCAATTTAATTTGTAGTTAATGGACATAGGCTTAAAGTCTACAATAAGCCTATAAATAAAGAGGATTTTCTAAAAATAATTTCAATAGAAAATAACATGGAAATCATGGAAAAACATAGTAATATGCCTTCCTTACTTCAAGAAGAATAAAATAAAATAAAAATTGTAAATAATAATAATAATAATAAAATAAAAATATAAAAAACATAATAAAATATTTTGGTTGTGAAAATCCAGGAAACTGGCACAATACAAACTCGAATTCATATCGAAAAAACAACATGTTTGACCAATATGAATTCTCTGTTTTGTTTTATTTTTTTTCACTCTGATTTTGTAGAATTAATCCTCCAAGCATGCAAGACTTGAGGAGAAGTCTTAACATCAGCAAGGTGGGAGTTTGTAATAAAACTATGCAAATAGTTTGAGCACCTGTATTGCAGAAGGAACCTGAATTACATGACATAAGGGACTTGATACATCATTGAAAATAATGTGCAGAAGGGACCTGATACATCATTGAAAATATTGTGCGGAAGGGACTTGAGATATCATTGAAAATATTATGCAGAAGGGACCTGAATTATATGATATAAGCAACTTGAAACATTGTTGAAAATTACATGTCAGAAGGGACCTGAAACATTATTTATAATATCACTACAGAAGGGACCTGAATAACATCAACATTCAAGCCTTAAGAACATGTCATAAGGGACCTGAAACATCCATTACAAACTACATAAGGGACCTGAAAGATCAACATTTAAAGATCCTGAATCAATATCAGATGTGGAAACATGAAGAAAAAATAAGTATCTACATTTCAATATATCTTGTAAGAACCATCGTTATGATAATAAAGACATCTTCAACCATAAAATATTATTTGGTCCGAAGGACATCATTGACATCAAGAATTTTATGGGAGTACAAGTACAGTAAGTGAAAAAAATTTCTCTTAAAATTTCGATTTTTTTTTAAAATTTCTAGAAGTTGTTAAGACTAATTTAGTGCTTTATATGCATATCCTACCTACATTTCACTGCCATCATTATAATCCTATCCCTATTCATTATAATCCTATTCCTATTCATTACCTCTTTTCCTACATTAACCATCATTCCATATACCATATTTCATTACTCCTTTCCTACATTTAACCATCATTCCATATCCCATCATTCCAATCATTTTTTAAAACCATCACATTAATCCTAATTATTTTCTTAAGCATATGGATCAAGAATTAAAGGCTCAATATTCAAATTCTTGTTGAACTACAAAACAACAAAGGTTAGTGTCATGATATAAATTTAATTTTAAAAATGACCATTCTAGGGTCATTTTAAAATTAAATTACACAATAAAAGATTAAGACCTAATATATAAGCGCAAGTATGAAAATATATATCATATGATAAGGCTAGGGTATGGAAATGGGCAGACAATGCAAATGCCAAAACCTAAGTTGATATGGAAATGGGCGGACATTGAAAATGACAAAACCTAAGTTGATATGGAAATGGGCGGACAATGCAACTGAAAAAACCTAAGTTGATATGGAAATGGGTGCACAATGAAAAATGACAAAACAATGCATATGACATAACCCAAGTTGAAATTCAAATGCAATGCAATGAAAACATGAATTATGATGCAATTTGATTAAGGTGTGGGCGTGCAAAGAAATGAATATGGTTATGAGTGAAGGAAAAAATAACAGAGAACGTGAGTTATGGTGACATGACATATGCAGACACTGTGGAGTAAGGACGTAGTGTGATTCAGAAGAACGAATCCATGGAGGCATCTGAGTCAAGGGTCGGCATGAAAAATGGTCAACACAGATTAAAAAACACAATGTTATGACATAAAACAAACCCTGTGGAAATATTGAATCCTCCACCATTTTTAAACCAACACACCTCTGTGTTAGTGCAACTACTAATATCTTTCACCATCAGAGCCATTACCAGGTTCAGACAAAGGAAATTGATGTTGTGAAAACCATAGGCACGTGTTAGAAAAACTTGTGGAGAATGAAATTGATTGAGAAAACATAGAGAGGTTGTGAAGAGAAACTTAACCTGAGAGAAGAAAGCATGAGAAATAGTAAAGGAGGAGAGAGAAATAAGAAGAGGGTGCATTGATGTTGACTGAGATTTGAAGCCGAGATATCTACCCGATGTGTTAATCAAACACACCAACAAATTGCAGAGATCTCGTGGAAGAGAACAGGTAAGAACAAACTCTAGATTTTTCTCATTGATGAACGGATATTCAGAATAAATGAAACTCGGGATTGTGTGTTTAACATGAGTTAAAATACCAGTTATAAGCACGTGTCTCTGCCACCATTTAGCTTAATTCTTCCACCTATTAGCACATGAGGATTCTGAGATGTTGAAGAGGAGTCTTCACAGTAGTGATATTGTGAAAATGCAAGGATACGAGGCTAAACTCACAGAAAACATCAGGATTGTTCCAAACCAGGTAAAATGAAATTGAATTCCTCCACATACAGCCACATAATTGTCATATTTTGTTTTAGAAAATGGAGTGTTTCATAATGAGTGAATTTTGAAAAATACAGTGAACCATTTTATGATCCATTTCATGATTGTTTTATATATACACACTGAGCCATTTGTTGATTATTTTTTCACACAGTGAGCCTAACTTGATGAGTTTGAACGCACAATGAATTTATGTAGATGAAGGGTTATGTGTGAATTCAAAGAGCAGAAGGACACTGTGGCATGAATTTTTTTAAAATTTTTACACAGTAAATTAAGAGGTAGAGTATACTACATCAAAACAGAGGAGATTTTTATAAAACAAATTTGATAAAACAAAGAATAGAAAATTAAAAACAGAGTAATAAAAACATTTTTATAATGTTTTTATGATCTTTCTATATCAAAATTTTGTTTTTTTATCAGTTTTTGGAAGCAGGGGGCTCGTTTTTGTAGAAGAACAGAGGTTAAAGAAGATTGATTTCATTTTTTTTTAAGAGCATCAGAAGAGAGGTAAGCCTTATCGCCATGAACAAAATGCATGAATAATTCAACAAAGATCTATATGTGTGCATCAGGGAAAATTTTAGGGGCTAATATTCACAGGTGGGCTAATTTTCCATGCTTTTTCCAAAAACAAGATTCGCCAATTTCCATTTTTTCTAAAATGGTTCACCCAAATTTTATAGTAGACCATTATTTTACCTTAAAATTTGCCAAAATATTATATCCACCTATGTAAAATCATTGGAAATATAAATATTTTTACAAAAATATCAAATTTTTTCTTACAATTTGCATATTAGCACGAGTAAGATTTGCCAAGTTTCTAAACTTTAAGATAAACTTCCATACTTCAAATTTTCCCAAGTGTGCATAAATTTTTGTTTTCAAAATGAGAATGCTGAGAGTGCAAGGTTACATAAATTGATTTTCAAAGCATATGGCTACCAGGGTAGAACCAAAATATTTCCAGATTGAGCATTGGTAATAAGAGACCATAGAAAAACTTTATCAGGCTGGACTAATAGGCTTCCTCCAAAAGTTTAATGGACACAATGAAAGCATCAGAAAGGAGTTCATAAACATTTATGCTCAATATCAAACCATGGTGGGAAACCTAGTTATCCCATTAAGTCCAAAATCCATTTCTCAAGCTTTAGATCTACCATTGTCAGGGGAACAATATCATAAGGGCTTGCACTTTAAAGATAAGGAATGGACTTTCTTTTGGAGAAAAATAGGAAGGGATCATTTGATAGAACCAAGGGAATTCTGAGGGAATGGTTTAATGAGCCATGGGCAGAGTTGGTTTTAGTTATTCAGATATTGTTCACATGTGACACCAGGCATAGTGTGGTGCATCTCTATCATATCATATTGCTCTAGCATATCAAGGGAGAAGTGAAATTCAATTTTCCATACTTCTTCTCTAAAAATTTGATTAAAATGATAGAGAATATGAGGAATGAAACTAAACCAAAGGAAGAAAAAATCTACCACCAGGGACTCATCAAAACTCTTGTAGAACATCAAATCAAAAACAAGGGTGTAGTGTGGAAAGAGTTTTTAACTCAACATCATTTTGAAGAAAAAAACATAGAGGATAATTTTAAACCAGTTCATGAGACAAAGAGAATAATGAACTCACTTCTTTATCATAGGGAAATTTCCAAGAAGCAACAAGATACTATCATGGATGAGAGAGAAGCATTTTTCCTATATATTCCAAGGAGACATAGGAGAAAAAGTCCAGCAGAAACAACCAATAAAGAGAAGGACCCTGAAGTACATATTGTTGAAACACCTCCCATAGCAAAACAAGTGAATGAAATCATTGAGATATTGCAAAAATAAGCCTATGAAAATACATTGGGGAGAGATTCATACTTTGATAATGTTGAGGTAGAAGCCACTTCATTTGCCAAAGACACAAGAGAATTTGATAAAGAGTTGCACCTTAGCAAAATAAAAGAGTTGACAGATCAATTGGAAGTAAGAAGAACTCTAGAGAGGCGTTTGAAGAAAGAGAACAAGACATACAAGAAAAAAAATGCAAAATTGATAAAGGAAAATGAAAAGTTAAATGAGAAAGTTGGAAAATTAGAGATAAATAATACCCTTCTTTCTAAAAAAGCTTACAGGTGGCTTAATTAGAAAAACACGTGGAAATACAAGTATGAAAGACAAAAGGTTGTGGCTTCAATCTACAAGGGAGAAAAGTATTAAGGGATAGATTGTATTTTGAAATAAACACAACGGGAGGCATCAAGATCGGGTACAGTGTCTACATCAGAGCTCAGAAGGTCCAAGAGAAAGAAGCAAGCATGAGGACATGCTTGTAAATCAACATGGGGGAGATGTTGACCCTCGTTTTTTATCCAATTTTTCTTCCATTCTATCCCTCCATATACCATCTATATACACCTATTTTTACCAATCTATGGCATATCCATGTATAGAAATTATGTTTTGCAATTTTTAGATGTTTTTTACAGAAATTGAATTTTAAGTGAATTTTTGGACAGGACTAAAAATTCCCGTAATGGCTTCATTGATGTCATACTTGCAAGACACCTGGGAACAAGATGAGAAAATTTATAGAAAGCTTGGGAACTAGGAATGGAAGTGCACCTATTGGTTCGGTCAAACTGAGCTTAAACAAGCCTGGTCAAGTCGGTCAAACAAGACCTCTTATTCTGGAAATCCCTAGGAAATAGGCCAAATTTAGGATTTTATGGGATTTTCCAGATTTTGAGAGATTGGATGGATGAGCTCGACCAAAATATATGGGATAAGGATAGAAATGGCTGTTAGATACATTTTAGTTAAGTTTGTTTCATATTTTTCTATTTAAGCCAAGAGCATTGAAGGCATGAATATGTAGAATTTGTATGATTTCACTTTGATATTTCTGAACTTTGGGAGCTAATTGAAGAACTAGTTCTATATTATTTTCTTTTGTTCTATATGGTGAATTTTTGATTGAGTTTCAGTAGCTGATAATTACTTTCAATGTGTGAGGCAAGGGTGGAGGGCCCGCACACCGAGCTAAGTGCACTTTCTAGTTAATTTAGTTGCAATTTACTGAACTAGTTTTGTATCATGTTTAATTAGTTAATTAGATGTATGATGATATGTTATTATTTCTGATGAATCTTAATCTTATTTCTAATTTGCATATGAACAGTCAAATCAGTGTTTAATTTAAACTCTCCTTCTATCTGATCAGAGACTAGAAACTAGAATTCATCTTTCTTGATTTTAAGTGATTTTCTAAATTTCCTGTTTTCTAACAATGGAATTAATGATGAATGAATTTATAATGAAGGATAACAAGGGCCTCCTTAGTTAGGATCCTATTCTATTATTATTTTATGCATCTTAATCTATTGTTCATTAGTGACTTTTTATTTCTCTTCATGAAGTGATATTGTATAGAACGTCGACATGGTTCTCCTAAGTTAGGAGCTTCTTCTTCTGCTTATTACATATTGAATTAGAAACTATTTAGTTAATTTTTATATTTCTAATATGCATTTCCTTTAGTCTAAATAATTTGTCTTCTACAAAATTGACTACATTTGATATCCATACATTTTGGACATGCTTCTAAGTTCTACAAACCTGGATTGATAATAAAATACTTGTGTTAGTTTACCCAGTAAATTGACCCAATAGTGTGTTTGGTAAATATAAATGTGTTGGGAATAACCTAAAAATGTATAAACCAGCATATAATTTATAGCTTTCATCGATGTGTTGCAATTTACAAGACACACTGACAACACTGTGGTATATTAGGTTCACCCACTGAATTGATGTGCACCATGTAAATTTATAGGGTGCACTAGCTATTTGTGCAAGCCAAACTTGTCGAATGCAACACGCATGAAAAAAAAACTTAAAAACAGTGGAATTTTGCACCTATTTTTCAATTCCAATCTGCTAAAAATTTAAAATAAAGAGAACATAGACATTACTTGGACATTTGGTCGTCGGTGAGGCATAGTTAACATGTAAATGAGAAAAAAAAAATCACCACTGTTTGAGAAAAATTGGAATCTACAGATTGAGCATGGTATAGAAGGATAATGAGTAAGAGAAGCACCAACAACAGGGATTTTGTGTGAGGTAATAGTGCTTCAGAGCACTACAACACTGCAAATGGTAAAAATGAAATTTATGGCTCATATATTTTTTTTATTTAACCTTGTTTCAGTTCATTATTATAACAACACTAGTGTGCATTATCTCCAAGATAATTTTTTTTTTTAGATTAAAGAAATTATAGTGATGCTCTTGTTAAGACGCAGTAAGGTGTTTTAATACATGAACCGCATCAGTGCTTCATGGGTATATAGCACCGGATTTTTTAAAATTAAAAACCCCCTAGCGGTACTCTTTATAAGACACATCAGGGTGTTTTAATACATGAACAACAATGGTCCTTCGTGGGAATATAACACCGCATTTAAAAAAAATTAAAAACCCTATAGTGGTGCTCTTGTTAAGATGCATTGGGACATTTTAATACATGAACCGCACCGGTTCTTCATAGGAATATAGAATTGCACTATTTTTTAAATAAAAAACCCCTAATAGTTATCTTTCTAAGACAGACCCGAGCATTTTAATACATGAGCAACACTGGTGCTTCATTGGAATATAGCACTACATTTTTTTAAACTTAAAAACCCAATAGTGGTGCTCTTTTCAAGTATACAATGGAGAATTTTAATATAAGAACAACACTAGTGCTTCAAGTGGATATAGCACATATATGGTGAAAATAATTTTAGGACCGACATTTTTTAAATTTAATCTTTGACTGGTGTTATCGAGTAGTGTAAGAACCGGTGTGTTATATATAGGTGGCACAACTTTGTTTTAAATAAAATTTTGACGGTGTGCTATGTTGTTTACTAATCAAGGTATTAGCATATTGGTTTAGCACCGGTTCATCATCACAATATAGCACCGGACTAGGAAAAATGAATTTTATGACCAAAATTTTTGTAAATTTAACCCTTGTCTGATGCTATCAATTAGTATACGCAACAGTGTGTGTTTTTATTTAGCGTGTCATTTTTTTTTAGTAAATCTGTCATAGTGCACCATGTTCTATTAGGCACCGGTGCTTATATGTATAGTAAAGCAACAATGTGTTTGTATGTTATAGACACACTATTAAAAACACATATGCTAAAACATCTACCTGCCCACCTCTGCTAGTGACCTCTGCTAAAAACAAATTTTTAGGCTTTTTTTATAGGGGCTTCTACAAAAACCTCCACTAGAGGGTATTTTCCTTGTAGTGTATGGTTATTGAGAGAAGCTGCTAATAAAGGAAGATTTGCAGTCACTAAGAGAACTTGCAAATAGAGGAAGACTTGTAGACACTAAGAGAATTTGTAGACAAAAGAAGAGTTACGAACAAGGAGAAATGCAGGTTCAGGGACAACATCCTTTTGCTATTAATTTCAAAGGGGGAGAAGTTTGAGGCACAAGGAGAATTGCAGATAGGGAGTTTATATCATTATTGCACACTTGACTAAGGGTTTCCATCAATGAGAAAGGGGAATATTTTTGGAAATTTTTTTCTCATTGATTTCAAAGATAGGGGAGACTACTTTTGTCTAAGATAATTATTGGAAATATTTCTTTTGGACTTATGATGCCTCATTTGGATACCCTATATTTGAAGGAATTTTTTCTCCAATTATCTAGATAACTTGTTGGGAAAATATATATGGTTAGAAAGCTTATTCTGGTAGATTTGCAAGAATATATGGAACTCCCTATAACTCCATACGAATGAGGTGACATGAAATATTTCATCACGATGACCCATACAAAGTACAAGCAAGTCGACCAAACTATTAGGCGGAACAATTGCCTTTTCAATTCAAAGAAATGGTTCCAAATCTCACATTAATTATTAATCCAGAAAATTTTTGTTATTGCAAGGCTATCACGCAAAGTATATGCAAGGGAAAAATGATGTCTAGTCTTAATGAATCTCAAACTCAATCATTTTAATAACACTCACAACAATCCAATCACATTGGTTGTTACACTCTCAAACCTTTCTCACACCTTTAGAAAGTAAACACACAACACAAAATGAAACCTCGTTGTCACATAGTCACTCTTATTCAAAGGAAAACAACACTCTTGGAAACAATCCACTCAAACCAATGTTGAAACACACATTCAAGTAAAATAAAAACACCATCAAACTGTAACGGGAATTAAATAACTATCACACTGACAAATGGACTAGTCTAGGACCTATCTTGTTACAAAATACCCAGGTTATAATTTTGTAGACATTAAAGTGTAAAAAATATTAACAGCAACAACAACAACAATTAGATAGAAATCATAACTAAGAGAAAATAAATCAAATAGTTATAGTACCTTCCTAACCAATGATCTTGTTGAGGCCTCGGAAATCCACTGCCACAACATGGGGAAAAACCACCCAGTCCAGACCTTAAAGTAGCTCCTTTTCTGTTTGGTGTGGTGGTTCCGATAGTGGATAGTGGGACTAGTTTCCCAATAAGGAATTATTTTTGAGTGTGTTTCTTACTATACAAAATTCAATGGAAAATGATTCTAATCTATCACATGCATCTATCTACACTATCTATTCTACTATATACCCGGGGTGTTTCTTCCTTTTTGCGATCTAAAGAGATATCCTTCAACTATTAGTAATATAGATCATTTAACAGTTGAAAGAGATGAAAATTATATAAGATGATCCTTCTAACAAAATAGTTTGATTAGAATAATTGTGAAAAATATATCGCATTCATATGTGTGATAATATATTGGATAAGAAATCACAGAAAAATATTAGAACAGAAGTGCATGTAACATTCATCTATAATAATGTTTCAAATATATAATGCAATAAAAACATGACTGTCAATCTAGAAAGTAAGACTTAATACAAGTGAATATAAGTACCACATGTATGAAGTTCTACTCATGTAAACTGATAGTAATTGATTTTCTCCTCTTCACTTTCAAGCAATTTAAAAAGTACAATAGTGCAACATCAGTTAAACAACTTTAATTGTCAAAAGATACATACTCTGTTCCATAAATTCATCAAAGCATTCACAAACTTACAATAGTCCATTCTTTTCAAATGTTTTTGACAAATTTCTGGACCCTTCTCTAAATGCATTAGAGGGGTTTAACTACTAAACTAGCTATGTTCTAAAATAGATTATTACAAAAAAATAGAGGTAGTTTCAAACAACCATCCTTGTAAGACAAACTTTAACTGCAATCTAGTAAAATAAAATAAAAATATGACTTATGAGTTTTGATCTTTCTTTTGGATTTCCCCCCGAAGTTGACAAATATCTCGCATGGGCTTGAGTTAAGCTGGCTATGAAATCTTTGATCTGACCTGTCCTTTGAATATCACTTTTGAGAGTGTTGGCTGCGATCTTCTTGTCAAATCCGTTAAATACTGCATGGTCTGGTATTGATGATAAGGTTTGATCAGAAAATTCAAATAATTTTCTTGATCAAACTTATTTACTCTTTTAATTGTTTCATCCTGTGTTTCTACCTTTTGTTTCCACTTTGTTTCCAATTATTTGACTTCTAAGAGCACTTTAGACATGCACTCTTTGATAAGTTCTTCTTTCACAAGTTTTTCACACACAGATTCAGTAATTTCCTTTACCAACTTGAATGCTTTCGATGATGCTTTCTCTGCCTACTTTATCTGTGCTTCCCAATATTTGAATAAGATTTCCTTGTCAAACTTATCTACCTAGGGTAGATTAGCTTCATTGCTTGAGTCTAATGCTTTCCATTGAATGTATTCATTGATTTTCTTCTCGGTCTTCTCACGGTCAAGTTTCTGGATAGCTACTTGATGGATCAATATTTCACTTGAGTCGCAATAAGAGCCAGTAATAGAAGCTTGTTAGAAAAATACTTCTTGTTGTTGCTTTAACTTAGCATTCACATCCAATTCTTCCTTTATGAATTTCTCTAACTGTGGTTGGATTTGTAATTTGATCATTGCTGCTTCCAGTTGTGTTTGCTTCTCAGTGAGTTGTACTTGATGCTGCAAATTAAGACTTTCAAAATACTTTGGAAATTGGGACATCTTCAATTTCATTTTCTTGCTAGAGTTATAATTTTCTTGATTAAAAAGTCTCTCTAATTCTTATATTCTATCTTCTTTTTGCTTCAATAACATTTTAACCTCAGTAGCTTTATCAACAGTGGCAGTAGCATATGCACCTGCAAACTGTGATAGTTTGGTTAAATGTTTAGTAGGATCAGCTAGAGGATCCTTCCACAAAACATCAATAGATTCATTTGTAAGTTTTTTGATTGTATCATCAATTATTATCCTTTTGCTTCTCTTGATTACAACCTTATGACTAGGACTGTAGAAGATATCCAACGAAGGAATTTTCTCAACTTGTAACACTATCTGTTCCGTGGAATAAGATGGAATGATCTCTCGATCATGAGTTTTTGGAACTTGTTGTAGTGGTGTAACAGTTTCCACTAACTTTTGGGAATGTTCAAGTGTCTGAAAACTAGTAGCTTGATTAGTATTGGGATTTGTTTTAGGAGTTTTTATTGCTTTAGAAAACTCATCCCATTAACTATTTAAATTCTTTGGTTGGGAATTTTCTGACTGATTCAGTGTATCTTGACAGTGCTGAACTTTTTGAGAAGTTGACTCTATTCCATTAATTGCTTCCTTTTTTCTCTTGCATCTCAATCTCTTAGATTACTTGATTAATTATCTTTTCTAGGTTTTCCTTTCTGTTTTCGGATTCATTATCAGAATGATTCAAATTCTAAGATTGACGCTCTGACATGCTCTAAGATTGATGTTTTGACTCATCCTCAGACATGTCCTTAATTTCATTATCTAAGCTAATACTTGGAGTTGATCTAATGGCATCTTCAATAGTCAATAACTCAAGAGGACTTCTTTCCAGTCTCTTATTTCTGTTTTTAGATGGCTTCCAAATCATCTTGATTGATTTGAATCGATGCAACTTAAGTAAATCTGAAAAATTTTCAATGCCTTGAAATAAATCATCAAATTTGTCCATTTATTTCACAAAAGGCTCCATTTTGAGCTCTGTGATGAAGTTCGTAATTACATCACTAGGATCATATGGCCACTTTGGCATTACTACCAAATTCAATAGATTAAATTTCGACATTTCCTTTTAGGCATGACCAATATCAAAAAGTGCAAAAGTACTGCACTGTAAAGGGAAATTAGGCTAAATGACCTTCTTAGCATCTTTAAGCTGTTTAGAAATGGCATTTACAACAAGCTAGTAGGCTATCTCTTTTGCAAGTGACTTATTAGGAACATAATATGGTAAGACATGAGGAGAGGCATAACTCCCAAATACTCTGATATATGTGAAACTTTCCTCTGCAAACCATCTAGAAACAGAAAGAATGTTTGTACTAGCCTCTTTGGAAACCCTAGGGGCTTTCTCATTGAATATCATCTGGTGCATAGGCAACATCACTATATGGAAAATTTTGTAAAAATTAAAATGGAAGTCTGAATCCTAAAGGGCTCTATGGTAAATGTGGATTGGGGTAGGGTCTTGGGTCGTCCATTTCCATCCCATGGTAGGAAAACTAGAAGAAAATAAAATTGCGTCTATGACATAGGCACTCATATAAAAGAGGGGTATTTATCTAGATAAAACACTTCTTTTATTCCTATACCCCATGATGTGTTTAGCTAAATTATCTGATAGGATATTCCCAATTTAGAATTAAAGAATTGGTGATTGCGGAAATTAATGGGACCCAATCTATAGAAGACCTAGTGGTATCAGTTTTTGCATATAATCTAGACAACATACTGGTAGCATAACAATAAGGGGAAGGAATTTGAGCAATTGAGTACGTACTGAGTTTATCATGCTTAATTTTTCCTTGGTCTTCTTTCCATTCCTTTATGACTTTCATCAGATCTGGATTTTTTGTTCTAAAGCTTTGGACAAATGCTTTGTCATATTTCTGCTATGGGGAGGGTAGATGGTACATTGCTTATAAGTCTTCTTCCCTGAATGACCCATTATTCTCGCCTTTTGAATCTTTGAATGTTATATCTTCTATGCTTAAGTGGTCGATTACCCACTTAACCATGTCTGTATAGGGAAGAATATTTGGCCTTGCGGCTACCTTATGGATGAATGAACATGCAATGTCGAAATAAGTCGTGTCTGACGTGCCTGTTTTAGCGACTTTGGTTATTACCCTTGGATTTTCGTATTCAAATAACTGATACATTTCTTACCATGATTAAATGTCGCAATCATTGTTTCAGGTAGTGTTTGAAAATAGGGGAGACATATATATACCTTCGATAGTTGACGTTTGGGAAATTTCTTTTCCTTTCTTGCTCATCTCTATTTTCCTCGCTCCATTAAGTGGTTTACTGATTTCAAGTGAACAGAGAAAACATTAAAAATATAGAGAACATAGAGGAAAACAGAATTGAAAACAAATCTAGCATTCAATAGCATGCTCAGATTAGATATGAATCTATCAAAACCTTACTTATATTATATGTCATTAATCATCAAAAATCATTTAAAATCAAATCTCTTACACCTTCACGTGAAGTGTATGTCGATCAATTTAAGACATTGGATCTCGTATTTCAGTTTGATATGACATGAGTCATTTCGCATGCTTGAGTAATTAAATACCATTCATCGCATATCACATCTTATAAATTTTTCATTTATGATGTTACCCATAAACCCTCCAAAATGAGATTTGCACAAATTGCATATCCCAACTTTTATGTGGTAAATGAGTTTGCTTTTAGTTAAGTCCTATGAAATGAGAAATGCGCATTTAAGAAGTCGAGTAGTTGTGCTTTATTGGACTTTATAACTTTATGTTTATTTCTTTATTAGCTCATCGGGTCCATGTAATCGCAACTTTTACCGAATTGCGTCACAAGGTGATCGTTTAAATGAGGCGTGATGTGATAAATGGATTATAGCAGTGATTAAAGTGATTGTAATAAGATTTCGATATGGATTTGGAAAGATCTTAGTGCATATCGTAGCCCGCGTGACTTAGTGGATTTAAAAATCGTTTTAAGTTTGTAAGCTATGAAAATTGCGATGCGCACTAAGGAATAAAATCAGAAAAGAAAAAGAAACTCTATTTCCTAATGTTTTTTTTTTACTTAAAGCTAAAATATATATAAAATAAATTCCCTATTTATTTTTAAAGGGTCCCTATTTATTAAAATAAATGGGGGTTTTTGTATAGCACAACAATTGGCAATTCACTTGGAAGAACCAGTTATCTCTTACTAACTTCTTGAAATTTCTAAAACTTTTTTGAAATAAAAATAGTTACAGGAATGAATTTCAAACAAATAATATCTCACTAAGCAAAAAATATCTCTTAATTAAAATTCATACAAATTCCTCTTTTAAAAATATAAGTATGAGAATATATATCGGTCTTTACTTAGTTCAAAAAGATAAAGCAGGTGGCTCCTATAGATTAGCTTTATAAATATTTACTCTTTTATCACAGGTATAGCCTCTGATCCAATAGGCAATTTAAGCTCTTGGCAGGGTTACCTTTTACCCAACAATGATTCATTGTCCCATCCAGTGTTTCTTACAATTTCCAAAAATAAATTCTAACTCTATACAATTGATCTTTTTTGAAACATTTTCTTTTTCTATATCATATTTGTATTCACTTAAAAGTCATTGTCTTGGCTTGGTAACCAAATAATGACAATGCCATTCACTAGTTGTAATTAAACTGATCAAGTTAGATCTTGATGAGACCCCTTGTCCTCTTGATATAATCTCAAGTCATTACCCTATTTTGGTAGGCAGTATTGGTAATGTCAGTTCAACTATTTCCCTATGAACATGGTAAAGAATCTCATGATGACACTTATTATCTTTTAAGCTTTTCTAATATAATATTTTTTGAATTTCTTTCAAAAATTGATAAATTTTCCCGGATGGGGTGAATCATTGGTCCTTTTGAGGATTCTGGATGATAATGTTGAGTTTTAGATTGATTCTCTGTAAAAGAGTCTTTACTATGTTAAAGATTATTTTCTAGACTGATAACAGAATACTCATGCTTTATAAAGATTAGAGTTCATAAGAGAATAAATAACTTCAATGAAATTGCATCTTTTGGTGAAAATAAAATCTATTTGTCTTTCAAATATTTCGATTGTTTCCTTAACACTTCTTATTTCTATAAGCAATAAATAAAAAAGGATCATCTAATATATTTATTTGAAAAGACAAAAATTTATACTAGGAAACTTTTATTTTTCTAAGCAACGGAAAAAGGCACTAGCATACATGGAATAGAAGGGGTTACCTCCTATGAAAAGTATTTTTTCAAAAACTGCCCATTAAGAGGCAAAGAATCTCTTCTGCCTGATATATCTTGCAATAAGAATGTCAATGGACCTATTTCTTCAATTATTTGAAATGGACCTAGCTAGAGTTTTTGAAAATTCATGTGTTTACCTTTTTCCTCATGCACTTTGTCCCATTTCAATACCAGATCACCAATTTGAATTTTTTTTTGGAGTAACAGAAGTTGAATCAAATGAGGCTTTTACTATCTGTTGATGATGTGCATGATTATGCTTAGCGTTTTCTCTTTCTTCTTCTAGCTTAAAAATTTGAAAGTGTCTTAGTTGTAGTGAAGAAGAAGGAGATTCATCAATGAATTGAACTAAGGCAAGAGAGGGAATAACTACATTCATAGGAAGCACAAATTCTTTTCCATAGACAAGATTGAATGGAGAAGTGCCAATATAATCTTTCTGAGTTATTCGGTCTGCCCAAAGAGAAAAGATTAATGACTTATGCCAATTTCGTTGGTTTTGATCAACAGATATTTTGATTATTCTAATCAAGTTTTTTATTCATGGATTCTGCTAAATGATTTCCTTGCGGGTAATAATTTGCAGAATACTTAAGTTTAAAACCTCTTTTGATTGCAAATTCCATCATAGCACTTCCTGAGAAGTAAGATGCGTTATCAAACATTAAAGCAGTAGGTAAACCAAACCTAGTTATGATATAATGGTCTATGAATCAATTATATTCTCATATTTGACTACCTTTAATAGAATTTCTTCCACCCATTTAGTAAAGTAATCTGTAGCTATGAGAATATATCTATGTTGTTTGGAAGATTTAGGAACAATCTCACCGATTATATATAATCCCCATTGTTCAAATGGTTGTTCGATATTAACTTGTTGTAATGGGAAGGCTGGCTTCCTTTGTCTTCCATATGCATGTTGACACACTTTTCATTTTCTTGCATATTCATGAGCATCTTTGAAAAGTGTAGGCCAATAGTAACATGCATGAAGGATTTTGTGTGCTGTCATATTTCCTCCAAAATGTCCTTGAGCTAGTCCATCATGGAGTTCCTGAAAGACTCTTTCTGCTTCAGATTTTTCTAAGCATCTTAGTAGTAAAGAATCAAAATTTCTCCTAAACAATACATCATTGATTAATTCATATTTCTTTGCCTTTAATCTGAAAGCCCATTTCGTTTTGAAACTGATTTGGATTAGAGCATATCCATTTTTCAAATAGAATATAATATCAACATATTGAGATTTTCCATCTTTGAGGCTTACCTTTGATATTTGCACATTGTTACTTGAATATTCTTCTGATGATAGATGGGATGGTCCTGTAAGAATTCTACAAAAACCTTAACCTCTAACACTTTTAGAGAGTCTAATTTCTACATCAATTTGTTAGTATGAATCCTTTGTCGAAGTGTACGAAAAAGGACCACTTTAGCTACGCATAAATAATAGCCCTAACAACAAAAGTGGCTGCCAATATCTTCATATCTGCGGTTAGTTGAACATAAAAGAGCTGCAAAAACCAGATCTATGCATGGAAAGACATTAAGAAGAAAAAACAAGGGTTTGCTCCATATACCAATAGACAAGACAACAATTTTTGAAAGAATTTTTATATTAATTGGGCACTTGGGAGGAAAACAAGAAGGCGTATCCAATTCTCCTCAGTGGAATGGGTTCTTGGAAGTCCTCAGCACTTCAGATCTAAGATTTCTCTCTCTTTTTGGTGTAGAAAACCCACACAAAGAATGGAACTCAAAGGGAGCTCACACAGCAAATGGTAGAAAAGAGTGACCAAGTGTATAGATCCAGAGTGATCTAATAAGCAACAAAAGGTGAAGAATGGTAGGAAAAACCCTCCTATTTATAACAAAATATTGGGTCATTCTAGATCTTGGTGCATGGGTTAACCAGATCTAGATCCACTTTTTATGGAATATTTTATTATGTTTGTTGGAGGGAAAAGGTATTTGACTTGGGTAAAATCCCTTAATTTGTCAAAAATAAATAAATAAATGATTTATTTATCTTTTTAAGGAAGCGGTTAGAAGATAATCAAATAAATAATGATTTATTTAATTATTTAAGGAAGTGGTTGAAAGATAATTAAATAAATAATGATTTATTTAATTATTTGTGGGTGATTTGGTCATATTTAACAAAGAATATTATCTAAATAAGATTTAAATAATTATTCCTAGAAAATAATAAGATAAATAAAGGTTTATCTAATTAATTTCTTTGTTTTTGGGTTAAACATGACTGGGAATAATAATTAAATTATGGTTTAATTAATTATTCCATGAGGAAAATCAAACAAATATAGGTTTGTTTAATATTTCTTTTTGGGGTTTCCTGTTTTAACATAGTGAAAGCAATTTTACTTAGGGTAAAATTGGTCTTACATGGTGTACTTGGGTCCATCTAATGATAATAGGTTAGATGACCAAAAAATGGTGTAACAAATTGCCCCCCAGCGTGCGAGTGTCAGGAGCAAATCGTATGACCGAAGTACGTTGTAAGAACACGATCACTAGACAACAAAAGGGATGTCAGAGAGAGAAATGTGAGGTAGATAGTGTGCTGAAGGACTAGACCCTGAGGAGACGAGACTCGCAGGTGCAACAAGTCTCTTTTTATGAGAGGGTACCCGTGCTGAAGGCGGCGGGGGAGGCATACCTATGCCCGCCGAGACAAAGTACAAAAGAATAGTGTGTCCAGTAAACAAGGGACCGAACCATAAAGTACAGCTGGCATAATCATGAGCCAGATAAAAAATACAATGAGGAATCCCACATACATGCTGTGCCTGGGATAACAGCCAGGACTTGTACAATAATATCTGAGTACATGAGATACAAATACAACCCAAATGCCCCCTATAAATGGGGAAGGGCTCACAAAATTTGACTGATACATGCAAGTCGAAGAGGCGCTGCAAGTGGCTACGGCCAACATCATCAAATATCTGGAGCTGCATCGAAGGCTGCAAAGAAGAGGTCATCCGGGCATGTGGGGGGCTACTTGCAGGGCCACCCCCTCATGAGGGTTGAGACATCTCACACACACCCGGGAATCATCAAGAGCTGCTGCTGTATCACTGAACCATCAAGCATACGGATCTCGGTCATGCTGGAAGGAGCTGGAGTGGAGAAACAATCAAGTCAAGGGGAAATGAGAGATCCCTTTGCCTGATCCGAGGCATTGAAAAAGAGTGGAAGCTGGAACCAAGGTACAGTGCCCTCTAGACCTAGCTTCTGGAATGAATGAGATGATGTCGACAGAAGGAGGTCCGCCATAGGTGAGGCAATGAGATGTCCTCAACTAAGGCACGAGAGAAAATAGTAGAGCGATGGACAGACTGACACTAATGATGAGAGTGAAATGGAAAGGACTGAGTAGCGAATGGACGACTTCCCTTGTTAGAGCATAAAGGGCATGAATGACATGGCAGCGACTGACACAATATCATAAGGGATAAAGGACAATGGGACTAAAGGTCATAAAATGCGACACAAGAGAGAGACCAAGCAATGAAGGATGGAGGGCTATAGCGAGGTACAAAGGGACTCAGGATAGACTCCATGAATGCGATGATGACTCAACTTGGATGCTCTAAACAAGGGCGACTCGATGGTGCTGCCACACAGTGAAGGCCCAGTGGGGGACCATAAAAACATGAGTACAAGATGGGAACTCATGACGAAAATCGACACGAACAAAGACAAGTAAGGAGGCGAAGTGGTGCCCCGAGTACAAGTGTCGTAAGTGAGGAAATTTGATTTTAATGAGAGGGGAAGTGACCCTTCTTGGACAAAATTTGTCCTATTGAAGTAGCATATCATAAAAAAATAACAGATACCTATTTGAGGGCTCGGTGAGATCTTTCCAACGGTGTAGACATGACGTCAAACGGGCCATTGCACAGCAGCGTCAGTTTCTAAAGAAGAAACAGGTTCTCTTTAATATGCTCTCCAAATTCACCGCCTACTATTGTTGCCGGTGGTGAATGTAGAGAGGAGAGAAGGCTCCAAATCTTGCGGTGAGCGTAGAAGTGACAAACCGACCGCGCAACCGAGATGGGCTGGCCAGGTAAAAATATGCCCAACCTTACTCTACGTATCTTTCATTTTCGATGGGATTGAAAGTTCAAATAGGGCCCAAAACTTGGAAACGTACCCTCCTTCATCTCTACGGCCGGGCCGCACTTTTTGGGCCAAAAGTGCGACCTCGGGGACGTTGTGCTCTTCAAGGCAAAAACCGGCGACCTCGGTCTCGAACTGGGCAGAAAACCGCGACCCGGGAGATGAGAGAGGAGCCGTGGCCGTTGCGGGTCGGGAGTTGGGTTTTTGTGTTTGGTTATGGTATTCCCGATCTGTATGCTGACAAAAATGATGTTTTTGTGCAGGTATGGTAGATTTACGGGTTAACTGGAGAGAGAGAGACCTGGGTACATTACGGGAAGAGATCCAGGCAGATCAAGGTGTCCGTCGTGTGTTGGCCAGGTTTTGGGTTCTAAAGTTTTTGGAGAACCCTTTGATGAGAGAAGGAGAGCCTTTGTTGGCCCGGATTATCAGTTATTGGGATCCAGAGCATGAGGTCTTTGTAGTGCAGGGGCACAGGATCAAACTGACAGTCCAGGATGTGTATTTTCTTCTCGACAAAATGCCCGGGATGGAGGGAACACTAGCCCAAGATACGGGGCGGCATATCATGGAGTTTGTGGAACACCATTGTCGACCGGGGTTCCAAGTCAAGGGGACTCGGATATCGATCGGGGATCTAGAGAGGCTAGAAACCCGTGCAAAGTGGGTCATAGCTTAGCCGTACATCCCGGGCAAACAAGCTTTTCCACCATCACCGGGGGGACATATCAGAGAGTGTGTTGAGTGGGACCTACTATGGGTGGGCCCAAATGATGCTGGTGTCGTTAAAACGACAGTTGTCGCTCTACAAGCGGCAAGTGAACCACGATTGCTCGTATGGGACTTTATTGTGCGCCTTCTTCTTTGAGAAGATCCTGACCTTGCAGCCTCGTATACAGCTTCCAGATGGGGGCCTGAGAGAGCCCAGGATGCGCCGGTGGGGGCGGCTACTGTGCAGAGGAGGAGGAGGGGCGGTCGGGCGAGTGTTTTGACCTGAGTTCTTTGCCCATTGGGATCAGATGCCATTATACATAGACGACTATCCCTATAGTGGGATGAGTTATTGTGGAGATCCGGACCCTCGCTACCTCTCGCCTGGTCGAGTCCGGGGACCCGATGGTAAGTGAGCGCATTGTTATTTTGTAGATAAAATGTTATAGTTTTTTGAATAGTAGCTAGGGTACTGATTCATGTACTGTTGGTATGCAGATATAGCACCGGTAAAACCGGCTGGATATATGGGATGACCAGCAGCAGCTGGAGCTGCAGGTCCGAGTGGGTCGAGAGCAACGCAAAATGAGGATGCAGCCGCCCTTCTGGAGGACATCCGCCGTAGATGCGAAAGGTTGCTGACCGGAGTATCAGAACACGGGTGGCAGGACTTAGACGACCAATACATAGAGCCATGTATTGCTCTACCCTCGGAATGGCGAGGGGTCATGCGGCGCATGGCGATGGCCGGTCAGGGGATATGTGATCTACATGTTGCAGGGGCAGAGCCATTGGCTCGGGATCCGCCAGAGAGTGATTAGGTGTGGGGCATGTGGTGCCTCCTAGTGTGTATGTAGGGGCAGGTGGTGCCCCCAGTTTTGAGTTTTTTGTAACATGCTATGGGCATGTCGTATGTATCAGAGTAGATGGACTCTAAACACATGTTTTTGCGACACATATTATGGATATGCATTGTTTTTAATGATTAAGAATGTTATTGTCTTGAATGAAATGCGTGTGATAAATGCCAATCTAGAACATGGTTTGCATTACTATCTACATAGTGATTTTTTTCTCGAGGTACATGGTTGAAAGTGATGGTTTCAAATGCACGTATCAAGAGTTTCACTCGTAGATAGCGTATAAACAGCGCAGGGTTATGCACACGATAAACACCATTTAGTTTCATTACAAGAAGTATGGAATCCAAACGAACATATGGAGGATGCGATGAAAGAGGGCATCGGCTAAGAGACCACGCACTGCATCATATTCGGCCTGATTGTTGGTGGCAGAACCAATGCAGACCCCGTTAGAGAGAATAAGGGCATGCAAGGGGGTGAAGATGGCCCAACCTACCGAGGCTAGATTCCGGGAGTAACGACTTGCACCATCGGCGTAACCGATAAAGGGTGTGGATGGGAGGTCCTGCGGAATGGTGTTACAAGACAACAAATGAAGGGAGTAGAGGCAATGACGGCAGCGTGAGTGCACAAAAGACATTAGGCGGAAACTGCGGGAGGGAGTGCAAGGAGCAGGATGACTGTGAATCATATACAAACTGGAGGGTGGTAGATGAGGGCTATCGGAAGTATGGTGAGGACTCAGGCTACGGAGGTCAACAGAGACATGAGTGGAGTGATCTCGTGTATGGGTAGAAAAGGGGTGGTCAGGTGACACAACAGGGGAGGATGCCGGGGGGCTAGGCTCCAAGTGTCTCACAGAGGAGGATAGGTAAAGAATGGTTACAGTAGACTCCGTCATCTAAACATCGTGGGGAAATGTCGATGGGAGCGATCCTCAGGCTGGCCCGAAGCATACTGCGCGAGTATGGGAGAGGCGGATTGATTTTGTTCAACCTCATACTCTCGGACTACCTCTAAAGAGGCACGGTAATGCGTCAGGTGAGGAAAATGGTGGGAGTAATCGCCATGGACTCCGCACAAAGCACATGGTTTGTTGGTGCGGAGGGTCTTGGGGTTATTGGTTACAGACGAAGAAGGAACGGAGGCTTCAGGGACCGTAGACTCGGGGAACGCGACTTTAACCATGGGCTGAATACGGGGCAACTCGGGACAAGCATGGGTGGCATGACCGGCGACATCACACAAGGCGCAGGGCTTTGCGGGCGGAGGAGGTGTCAGGTCGGTCGTGGTGGTCTTGTCTTTGGGTGCCCCCTTACAGGCTTTTCCTTTTTTCTCGGGAGCCGTCACGACAGGAGAAGGGTCCTGTGGTGGTGCTAGGGGCACAGTGGCAACGGAGGAAGCGAGGGGGACCGGTTGAACCGGTGTCAAAGCCATATAGGGTTTGGGGTGACCAGGAGGGGTGGCGGCTGGGGGATCAAGGTACCAGACCGGTATGCCCAAGGTCATGTTAGGGAGAGAGAGGGTGGCCATGACGGGGACAGAATATACTCCGGGAGGGGGAGCCAGGAAAGGGATCTTTCCAGTAGGGTAATGACCAGGAGGGACGGCTCCGAGATGGTTAAGGCCAGGGGGAACTGAACTAGGAGGATAAAGGGGTTCAAGGATACCAGCTGTAGGGGAAGGGCCAGAAGGAGGGGGTCCGGCTGGCTGAGATGAATGGCTAGGAGCGGGTTGCGGAGGGCGAGGGGGAGGTTGTTGACTAGCCGAGGCAAGCCGCTTGAGGGTAGCCTGAGACGATTGCATCATGCAAACATTCGATAAGCTGGGATCAGTGATGGGAGGAGGAGGGAGATTAGGAAAAGTTCCAAGCAGGGAGGAATCTTTGTAAACACCGGGGGAGACACTGGTCAAGGAATCGACGGTTTGCTTGTTGGCTACAGAAGAGATGGGCGTCTCAGGTGAGGTCTGAGATTTTGGCTCATGATATGTCAACTGGTCAATGGTGACTATCTTTCCATTATGGGGGAAAGACATCTTGCGAAAGACCGCGGAATGGGACAAACATACATAGCATAGGGTGTAGCCTCTCCCCATCTCAATGTTGTAGTCTAGCGGGGCGTCGATGACTTCGACGTCAACGCAAACAGTCTTACCGGCGAGGGTGATAGGACAATTACGAAACAGTCCAATGGGCTGGGAGGCATGACTGTTCCACGCTCGAAGGGTGATCGTGGAAGGGGCCAGTTCAGGGGATCCGAGTTGCTTCCAAACCGAAGCGGACATCACGTAGGTGGATTCCCCCTCATCAATGATACACCGGGACACATTGGCGTTCCGGATTTTGACTGGGATTTGGAAGGCGACGAAAGGAGGAAGAGGAGGATGGTCCGATTGAGTGGCATCGAAAACAATCATTTGGTCATCAGCAGGATCTACAGCGCCCACGGAAGATAGTAGGGCCTTCTTTTGGGAAGGGCATGACTGGAGGAGTTCCAGTGTGGAAATGGCCGCAGGAGATTGCGCCAAATCATCTACTATGCTATACGAATGAGCAGCTCGACCGGAAGCAGTGTTTCGACATAGGGACCCCTTAGGAATCTTGGTATGGACCTCAACTTTGGGTTGAGGGATATGTAAGGGGCCACTGGATGTCGAAAGAGGCTCTGTAGAACCTGAAGAAGGAGGATCGGGGGCAGACTGAGCAGGGGGCTTGGGGTACTGGCGAGACCGAGGTTGGAGGTGAAGGTCGACGGTCTGGGAAGGATCGGAGTGCATCATAAGGATCTGGTAATCAGAGGAACCAAAAAGGGAAGGGGGAGTGGCGATCTGACTGTCAGGTGGTTGGGTAGCCACGAATCCTTGCTGAGGGAAAGGATCAGTAAACACAGCCGGTTGGGTAGTGGCCACATTAGGAGGAGCATGAGGGGAGGCGTGATGTCCGTGCAATGTGGCTTGAGACTCCCACATCTGCCGCATCTGGGGTAAGAGGGGACAATCCTGGGTGTAATGACCATAAACACCGCAACACGAACAGGGCTTGTTTGTGCGAAGCGGCCTGTCCGGCTTGGGCTGAGTGCCCTGTTGCTGGTTGGCAGTGTTAGGGTCCACACCAGGATTGGGTCCATGGGTACCAGGGGAAAATTGGTTTTGATTGCCTCTCCGCCTTCTTTGAGAAGAAGGGGGATTAGTCGCGCCCTGCTATGCAAATACTTGCCCTGGAGGGGGCTGTAAGTGATGTTGCGGGTTTTGAGGAGGAAAGGGAGATGGAAGCGCATATTCTGGAGGAGCTGGCACACCGGGCTGCGGATAAAGGTAATGGTGGGGTTGGGCAACATTGAGGTAAGCAGGAGGTTGAGAAAAAGGAGGAGGCATGCCGTATCTTGGATACATGCTACCAGGAGGGGGAAGAGTGCTAGAGGTGTTGGCCCCTCCCTGAGGGAGACCATAGCCCATAGAATGTTGAGCGTACGGATGGGAAAGGGCTCCAACGATACCGTCGGTGGAATGAGATGCCCCCAGGGCGTTAGCGCCGCCGGGCTTGGGGAGGTCAGGAAGAACGGTATAAACATAACCAGATTGAGCGTAGGTCAGGTCATATTTCAAGGCTATTTGGAGGGCGGCTTCTTCAGTTTGAGGAAAGTGAGAGGCGACATCTTTGCCGATAGGAGCTAAGAGGGTGCGAAGGAACCAGTCCATGTAAACCCGATCTTCGAAGGGGGGGGCTCAACATAAGCTTCGTCTTCGTCGCCATTCTTGAACATGGGCGGAAAGGCGGGTCGAAGAGGTTTGCTTGAATGAAGTCAAGAGCTCTGTGCCAGTATTGTATCGGAGAGGGAGCTGGAAATAAGATAAAAAGGCTTGGGCAAGGGTCGCAAAGGTGGTATGGGAAGAGGTGGCTTGTTCAACATACCATTTAGAAGCTTCGCCGATAAGCGTGCGTTGGAACAAACGAAGACGGATGGAGTCATCGGTAATGGAATTGGAGGAACACCACATGTGGAAAGATCGGACATGATTGGTTGGATCTTCTCCAGCAAGGCCTTCGAACTTAGGGATGTCGCAGGGGAGCTTGGTTGGCATAGTAGGCCAACCAACATCGTGGCGGATAGGGTCGTTGATCAACTGATTGAAATCGGGGAGGCTGAGGACTGCAATGTACGGCAGTAAGGGGGTGGCCGAGGTAGTCCCTGTGGTGGTTCCGCTAGTGGCGGGTCCGGCATTAGGGCCTGGAGCACCACCAGCGTTAGGCCCTGGACCAGACATGGTGAAGGTGATAGGGGGAGAACTAGGAGGAGAAAGGGAACCCGATGAATCAGGAGAGGAGTCGGAGTGCGGACTCGGAGGAGGACTTGCTCGACAACGGCGGGTCAGAGCAGGTCGATCGACCGGAAACTGAGGGTGAAGGCCAAGAAGTCTCCGGGAAAGGCGCCTTGGGGGCGCAATGACGACAGGAAGAAGGAAATCGACAGGGGCAGAAAGGGACAGAATCAAGTGAGGTCAAGGGCAGGAAAGGTGCAGTGACAATTGATTTTAGAGTCTTTGCCAGGCAGTGTTAACCAGGTGCTTCTTCACTTAGGGTCAGTGTGTGGCGTGCGTTAATTTTAATTTTTAAACCCTTTCCATTTTGAGAGAAAGAAAAAAGTGTACTGCGTAACTGAAAATAAACCTACAGAGAACAGTATATAAAGCTGAAATAACAGAAAATTAACAGTTACTTGTGCATCAATCTAACCCAAGAAGGCAGGTCTCTCAAAACTCAGCTAAAAAAGGGAAAAAAGCTATGTAAAACACACGGACAAGAGGACGATAGATCTAAGGTCAAAAAGGGACAGGGATCTAGAGGATAAGGCCGCTGAAAAGAGGTGCAGATCACAGCCAAGAGATAGAGGCAAGGTGGCTGGAAAAAGGGAGGAAATCAGCAAAAAGCAGAAAGGACAGGGAGGAGGTCCTAAAGAGAGGTCCAAAAAAAACAACAAGAGGTGATTTGAAAGGAAGAGAGGCTGATTTAAGGGGATCTAAAGAGGAGGTAACAGATCTGGTCAAGGGGGAGATGAAACTTAGAAAAACAGAGGCTGAGACAGCTAAAAACTCTTCCACAAAAAGTGGAGGGTACTGAAGCCCTAGGGGGCTAGGTTCCCACTTATATGAGCTAAAAACAGAGTAAAACCAGGTCACAGCGGGCTGAAACAGAGGCTGGAAGACCCTGACAGAAGCTGCAGTAGAACCCAGAAAAATTGCAGAAAAATCACTGAAAAAATGGCAGGTCGCAGGTTCTGACCTGTTTTCAGTGCAGGTCGCAGAAAAGGGGCATAAAAGTGCAACCTAGAGGTCCAGGTCGCAGTTTATGGGCCAAAAAGTGCGACCCCCCGTTCCGGTTGTCTCGGCGGCAGATTTTCAGAAAAGTTGTCGTCTCAGTTGCGGCTGGTGTCACTTACCTGCGCAATAGGGCCAGAAACACACGGAAGTTAGAAATTTTAATGTTTTAGGGTTTTATGTGAGAAAAACAACCTAAAAATAGAAAAAATAAATAGCTGAAAAGAAACCCTAGGGTCTGAAGTAGCTAGATATGCAGGAATATGAAAAACGACAGCGGTCGTAAATTAAAACTCATGTGGAGTCGCCATTTGTTAGTATGAATCCTTTGTCGAACTGTACGAAAAAGGACCACTTTAGCTACGCATAACTAATAGCCCTAACAACAAAAGTGGCTGCCAATATCTTCAGATCTGCGGTTAGTTGAACATAAAAGAGCTGCAAAAACCAGATCTATGCATGGAAAGACATTAAGCAGAAAAAACAAGGATTTGCTCCATATACCAATAGACAAGACAAGAACAATTTTTGAAATAATTTTTATATTAATTGGGCACCTGGGAGGAAAAAAAGAAGGTGTATCCAATTCTCCTCAGTGGGATGGGTTCTTGGAAGTCCTCAGCACTTCAGATCTAAGATTTCTCTCTCTTGTTGGTGTAGAAAACCCACACAAAGAATAGAACTCAAAGGGAGCTCACACAGCAAATGGTAGAAAAGAGTGACCAAGTGTATAGACCCAGAGTGATCTAATAGGCAACAAAAAGGTGAAGAATGGTAGGAAAAACCCTCCTATTTATAACAAAATATTGGGTCATTCTAGATCTTGGTGCATGGGTTAACCAGATCTAGATCCACTTTTTATGGAATATTTTATTATATTTGTTGGAGGGAAAGGTATTTGACTTGGGTCAAATCCCTTAATTTGTCAAAAATAAATAAATAAATGATTTATTTATCTTTTTAAGGAAGCGGTTAGAAGATAATCAAATAAATAATGATTTATTTAATTATTTAAGGAAGTGGTTGAAAGATAATTAAATAAATAACGATTTATTTAATTATTTGTGGGTGATTTGGTCATATTTAACAAGGAATATTATCTAAATAAGGTTTAAATAATTATTCCTAGAAAATAATAAGATAACTAAAGATTTATCTAATTAATTTCTCTGATTTTGGGTTAAACATGACTGGGAATAATAATTAAATTATGGTTTAATTAATTATTCCATGAGGAAAATCAAACAAGTATAGGTTTGTTTAATATTTCCTTTTGGGGTTTCTTGTTTTAACATAGTGAAGGCAATTTTACTTAGGGTAAAATTGGTCTTACATGGTGTACTTGGGTCCATCTAATGATAATAGGTTAGATGACCAAAAAATGGTGTAACAATATTCTTGTAAAGCAGTAACCCAGTTAGCCCTTTTCTCTCCTAATTCTCTTTGCATTAATAGTTGTCTCACTGCAGAGAATGGAACTATGATTTTGGTGTGAGTTCTTAGGAGAAATGGCCTAAAATGATTTATAGCCTTAAAGACAGCAAATTCTTGCTTTTCGACAGATGAATAATTTAATTATGCACCTTGCAAATTGAAATGAAAAACTGACATTGGTGCTTCAATTTGTTGGTCATTAAGCTGTGTTAAAACAACATCGTATGATGTATCTGATGAAAAAGTATATAAAGTAAAAGAAGTAAAAGAATTAAGAAAATTGGGGGTATTGAGGAATGGAGCATTGGCAATGGATTGTTTAATCAAATCAAATTCTTCTCTTTCATTATGTCCCCATTTAAAGACTGAATTTTTCTTAATCATGTTTTGTAATGGTAAAACTATTTGTGAAAAGCTAGGGACAAACCTTTTAACAAAATTAATTTTCCCAAGAAATGACTATAGTTTTCTTGTATGATGGAAAGGAATTCTTTTAATGTCTTCATTTCTTGCAGGATCAATATAGATACCTGTTTTTGACATAATGAATTCTAAAATGTTTCCTTCATTTAATGCAAAAAATGATTTCTTTGGGTTTAATGAGATTCCGTACCTTCTACATCGCTCAAATACTTGATTTAGGTCATTCACATGATTGGTTACTTGTTTAGAGAAGACTGTAATGTCATCTAAATAAATAACCACTGATTTATTTATGAACCCCCTAAAAGCTATGTCCATAGCTCTCTGAAAAGTGGCACCTATATTAATTAATCCAAATTGCATCTTTTGATAGGACTAAGTTCCCTAGTTAGCCATGAACGTAGTCTTCAGTTTGTCATCTGGATGTACGAGAATTTGGTTATATCCCGAGAATCCATTTAGAAAGGACATAAGTTCAGAACTAGCTACTGTCTGCAGTACTTGTTCCATGGTTGGTAATGGAAAGTTTTCCTTTGTTCATGCTTTGTTTAAATTCCTAAAATCGATACAAATTCTAATATCGTAATTTTTCTTCCTAACAGGTACCAAATTTGATACCCATTTAGAACGCCTGATTGGAAAGATGATTTTTTCCTTGAGGAGTTTGTTTAGTTCTATTTTGATTTGATTTTTAGGATTTGGATGAATTTCCCTCAACTTCTATTGTGTAGGTTTTTTTTCTGAGATCATAGGAATGGTATGTTGAATAACAGAAGTGCCATATTTTTAAAGATCAGTGTAATCCCAAGAAAAGACACTTTTGTACCTTCTAAACAATTTAATAAATGATAATCTTGCTTCGAAAGATAGACGAAGACCTAGATTGACATTTTCAGGTTTTTCATTAGTTCCTAGATTTACTAACTCAAATCTTAAGGTAGAGCTTTTAGTTTTTCAGTTAGTAACTATTTTAAACCTATCTTTCAGATCATATAGGTCTTCTAACTTGACAAAAAACTTAGGAATAAGATTTTCATCTTGTTCTTCCTTAATCTAAATTTCATGTTCATTTTCATCCAAAATTTGACTATCATAAGATCCTTCAGATGTTAAGAAATCTATGATATATGAGTCATTATTGAATACACTAGTACATTTGGGGGAAATTCTGACACTTGGTTCCGACGCTTTTGACCAAATGTCAGAAATTTCCCCAAATTTTTTCAATCCTGCCCTGTTGACGGGAAAATCTGTCCAACCAACAGCAGGGGATCTCCCCGGTAAAAGGTCCCAATTAGACCTTGAACCGTTTGGACTAGGGATCTCGTCCGGGGTGTGGGTCCAACTACCACTGATTTCTCCTTTGCTTTGGGTCTCGCTTAAACTCTATAAAACAGTGGATACACACCTAATAAACTGATACAAGACATATGATTGATGCATTACATGTACATACGACACTATGAGTAGCAAGAGGAAATAATAAAGCATGAAGACCGAAGGAAGTGTTGTTAACAACACTTCATTAGGGTCACGCTTGTAAACTATTCAGACCATAAAGGAAACAATTCCTCATGGCAAGAACACCCTTCACTTCTTAAAAGTTTTAAATGGTAACACAAATTCTAATAAACAAAGCCATCAGCGTTTGTTAAGAAAGTGAAATGAACTCAACCACCATTAACATACTCAGCAAACTGTTATGCAATTGTGATATGAATTAAAAATACAGTTCCTTTAATCTAAAGACATTCAGAAACTAAAAACATAATACTCAATAGCGCTCATACATATGACAACACCAGATCCACAAAGGGATTTTTCAAAATGCTTGTATTTATGCTTAAATGTATAATCCTCTGGTAATACGATATACTCAGCTCGAGTCCCAAACCAAAGATCCTTTTACAAGCTCCCAAAGGAGTATTTATAATACAAAACCTACCCCTTGGGCTTCCTTGACTTTTCATCTTCCTGACCGTTGGGTTTCCTTGCGACCCAGTCTTGGGCCATCTGCAACCTGCGACCTCGGCAGATACGCGACCTGCGACCCAGTCGCTGGGTCACGTCGTCAAGTGTTTGGCATGGAACACGACTCCGTGACCTGGCGACCTGAAGAAATCTACGACCTTGGTAAATATGCGACCTGCGACCTCGGCAGATGTGTGACCTGCGACCTTCTTGGATTTTGCGACTTGCGAACTTCAGCAATCCGCGACCTGCGACCTTGGCAAATTTGCGACTTGCGATTTTATCCCTTCTACCTTTCTCCTGTTGATATAGTCTTAGCTCCTGCCACATGGAACAACATTTTCTGGGTAAGCGACAAACTTCCTTGTCTGGGTCGTCATCATAATCTCCTCATGTTACCTATGTGTAAGCATATTATATTATCCATTAGCCTCACCCACATAAATATGTTTATGCATGTTGAAGAAAAAATAAAGATACAATCAGAAGAAAACGCAGATGCATAAGGAGCATATTGAAAAATAACATCAAGGGATTTTAACGATTAGCTTGGACCCCTGTATAGTCATATTATGTAGGTGATATATGCTTTCAGAAAAGAGGCCATTCCGAAGTGGGGTCGCATGGTCGAAGCTTTCATGGGTCGCAGCCTCTAGTGGACATATCATTCTGCGACCTTGCGACCTTGGAGGGGTCACACAGTCGCATGGGCGCATTTTTCATCCAGCAGCGTGCATCGCGACTCAGCGACCTGGAGGGGTCGCGCGACTTGATCTCTACGTGGGTCACAATCTTAAAAGGGTCGCAAGATCACACCTTTCATTTGTCTCATAGATTTGCGACTTGCGACTTGGAAGAAATGCGACCTGACAGAGGTCACATAGTCACAAATGTTGGGCAAGTCGTACTCAGTTGTTTTTGGGTATGCTACGACTCAACGACCCAGGCTGGACTGCGACTTGATCAGGGGTCGCATGGTCACGTTTAAGAATTGGTCGCGCTCCTTGCTGCTACAATCGACGTACAACTGCGCGACTTGATCAGCTATTGCCTCCTTGTTGAATCGAGCTTGCTCTCACTCAACACGTGATCATCTAAAGTTGAGTTATGCCGTGGCATCTGCTGCAATGCTCCGCGCACTTTGGATAACGGCGTCCTGCATATTAACTATGTAGAAAGTTTGCAAACGCATGTTCAGCATTTGGGATCTCTATAGCGTTTGCAGTAAAATTTCAAGAGCATTAACCTCCTGCTCCTTTCGAACTTCCGCCACACCACACGCTGAAAAGCAGGTTACTGCGCTGGACTCAAAAATCCTTAGAAGAATCGAGCGGTCAAAAGGATGATTAATCCTTCGTGCAATATCTCCACGGCACCATAACTGAAATTCTATCTGTGAATGACTATGACAAACGCATCGAAAGATCATAGTTCTTCGGGCTCTATCGATTCTAATTCTAATGCACAGGCCATAGGTATGACAGAGAGAATGCTATATGGTGCATGAGCCGTAGTTTTTCCTCCGTCATCCTGTGAAAATCACGTTCCATAGTCGTTGTGTGTTCGTTCAAATGAGCATTTCGCTTTTCCCTGCAAATCAATATCCTCTGACAATGACAAAACTGTAACAGCTAAGTCTATGCACATGCATTCGGGATGGAATTATATTTCCACTTTTTTCACACTGTCATAGCTAAATCCATTCACATGCATTCAGGATGGAATTATATGCCACTTTTCACGCTATCACAATTAAATCCACGCTGGATAATAGCCAACACTACCGCTTCCACTGAAACACTAATTTAGTGATATGGGCGGTTACTACATATTATTAACTCATTATGTGGAGGCGCTGAATGTAACACTCGACACTTGCAACTTTCCTTCTGAAGGTGAAAAACGATGGTGTTTTTTTGAGCTCGGTCAAACATATCTTTCACACGTGGCGGGGACTGCTTCATGCGTGCTATGCTTGCGCTTCCCATAATTTAATTCATCATTGTAATGGTAAGTGTAATGGGAGCGACCAAAGGAAATCACCCTCCATGTGGGGCCTTAATCACGACTAGGAGAGACAAGTGTGCCTTCCATAATAGAAATCAAGCGCAGAACAAGAAACAACTGGTAACGATCATAACTGGTGCTGACAAGAACGATGAAGCTGCTCCACCTCAGCGTTAAGTAAAAAGGAGACCAAATTATAACGCTGAACTTGAAAGGATCATCCATTCGTTGTTGAACCCTTTAATCGTGACTTTGAGCGACTTTTCTATCACTCTTCACCTTATGGTAATGCGAATTAATAAAGTGATCCTTGCCACATGTTTTCTTAAACTTCCTAGGGTTACGTCAAATGTTGTGAACGTGAGAAATTAGAATGCCGACGACTGCCTTAAGAAGCCTTGCTGCAACTGCCACGTGGCAAATTGGTGTTGTTAATTCGATCCTTTGTTTGACTGTTCTACACTACGGTTATTATAAAATTTCCACTATAGTTCTGCTCCATGTTTTCATCATAAAAATTTGAACGCGTTCCATGTAGTTCTGTTCCACCCTCTCGTATGGTTTTGAAACTGTATTGCGTTGCGCCTTGGTTTAATGATACAATGTCTAAAATCATTTGCTTTTCGTTATGATGCCCCATCCATAATAGATGACAATGAACACTCCCATTTCCACTAAAACAATAACTACTGACACAGTCCACGTTTCCAACAAATGGTCGCATGGTGGTGGTATCGAATCAGTTTCTCTTCGGACTTTAACTCACGTCCCTCCACCTTAATGTCTTCATTGTTATTAAAATGATGTTTGCATCTCCATATGCCATGCCAACCATTGCTTTATTATGTGTATATTATCATTTTTCCTCCTTGTTTTCAATATATGTCCCTTGATTAATCAATGATGGAAGATTACACTGCCCGAATCACCCTTCTTCTGTTTCAATTACTGCACAACCTCCGTGTGCATTGACACTACAAAGCCTTACTAGTGTCAAATCTTCCAAACATGGTTTCTCAATGTGTTCACCAATTGAAAATTCCTGAAGATGCCATATGGGTGTATGTGTGAGGATCCCAATGGCAGGTGACAGTATTTCACTAGCTTTTTCCATGAATCTCAGCTGCATCAAAAGTAATGACTGGAGGCATTTTGATTTATTCATCTAAAATTTTTCTACTTTGTTGATCTGTATACCACCCCAGAGGTACCTTCAGCTGCTAAAAGAGGTTGCTCATCAGGAGCCCACCAAATTATGTGGAAACGAGAATTTGGAATGTCGAGTGTTTCTTACAAAACCCTGTTGTAGGTTCCATATTGAAAATAAATGCCTGTTGTTGTTTCAAGCCACCATCGATGTTTATCAATATATATTTGTTTGATTCAGGTAACCCTTTCCCTTTGGGAATGAAAATACACATCCGGAACGACGTGGCTCAACCATGATTAACAACTCTCTAACTGATGCGTTCTTTTTATATTATCTATGGGGTTGACCTGCATGCAACATTATCATATCAATCAGTTCAACTTATTCTTAAAGAACGATCCCCCCCACATAATTTTACATGAGACCATGAGCTTAATTATAGTACTCAAGCAAAATGCTTATATGATCTATGATGAAAGGGCTTCGAACAGATATACTTAATGCGTGGGAAATTCTTATTCAAGTGTATGCCTAGTGACCCCCCACACATGGCGCAGCAATAGTAAGAGAATCTCGTCATGATGATGGGAAGGCTCAGCTAGGGCTTGGAACTAATTAAAAGGATGTCATTGACTACAGGCCGGGTTAAAAACCCTACTAGCTAAGCGAGTGGAAGGGGGAACCTGAAATTTTAAATATACCCAAAATTTTGGGTGCTATTGTAGCAGCTACAACATACCCGAAACCATCGCTATACCGACGTTTAGAGAAAAGTGTCGCAATACCGACACTTAGACAAAGTGTCGTAATTGCAACGTTTGGAGGAAGACATCGCAATTGCGACACTATGCCCCAAAGCGTCGCTATTGCAACGGCTGCCTCCAAACGTCGCAAGTGTGACCCAAAGTCTAAGTGTCGCAATTGTGATGTTTGGAGGCATCTATCGCAATAGCGACGCTTTGTCCACTGTTGGTATAACGACACTTATATGCGCGCTACATAAAAATACGACACTTATATGCATGCTACATAAAAATTATTTTATTAAAAAATACATTAACGTCTGATATCACGCGCACATTCGCCCTCCGCTCTTGCAGAACAGCATTCACCCTCAGCTCTTGCAGAACAGCATTTTCCCTCAGCATTCGCCCTCAGCTCTTGCAGAATAGCATTCGCCCTCAGAATTCACCCTCAGCTCTTGCAGAACAGCATTCGCCCTCAGCATTCACCCTCAGCTCTTGCAGAACAGCATTCGCCCTCAACATTCACCCTCAGCTCTTGCAGAACAGCATTCGCTCTCAACATTCACCCTGAGCTCTTGCAGAACAGCATTCGCCCTTAGCGTTCGCCCTCAGCTCTTGAAAAATGGTAAGTTCTTACTGCAGGCCCTTCCTCCTATAGTAGGGTTGACTCTATTTGGGTTTTTTTGGTCAATTTCATTTGATTGTGTTAGGCTGTAGGGTTCTCTCTAGATGCCTTCCAATGTTCTTTCGGATGAGTTTCAAAGAGGATGTGTAAGATGTGTTTGTGCTTGCATGAATTTGACTCCACCAGTTTCATGAATTTTAAGCTATGGATTTTAGTTCGACAAACTCATCCATCTCAACACCTGGTAACGAATTGCCCTTGGTCTGATCTATATTGAACGTGAAGTGCAAAGTGGTAGAGAAAGTGATGAGCTTTAGTTCTCCAGATTTGGGGATTTTCTGATATTTGGGGATTTTCTGATGACATACCAAAGGTCACATCCATACAACCATATCAAGGTCAATGTTGAGATCATTCTCATATAGATATAGGTCATTGATATATAGGGTTAATATCATCATCACTATCCATGGAAACCGAATGGTTACAAAATCTGTGATTGTGGTTGGCTCATTTATAATTATTACCCATTTACAGTAGAGCACATAAACACTAAATATGGCCCAAGCAGAGCCTTTACAATAGGCAATGGAATTGCAGTTGCTTCATCAATAACCAATAGCTCCACTTGAGAAAAAATTTCATAATCTTGGGGTTGGATATACCGTAGAGCAAACAATTGTAGTTATCATTCATGCTCCAATATATTAATATAATTTTTACATTGAACTGAAGAAAGGGAAACAAGAAAATGCTAGCCATCATACAATGCTTTTACATAAGAGTTTTGAGTGACATACTTGAAAAAAAGAACTCATCCACTGATATTTATAATCATTTGAGTTATTCAAGTTAAACATAATGTCAAGAATCAAGATTAAATACCCTCTATTATCTTCATCACCCAATACAAGATTTAATTTTTCCCAAAGAAATGCTTATTAAATTGGCAGCCATTATTTCTCCCTGCTTTAAAAACCCTACATTTAAATGAAAACAAGCATTGCATTTCAACTACAAAAATCTATTAGTGTTCAAATGTACATGTGTGCATCACTTGTGTAGGGTATTCCTTTTCCACTATCACATTATCCAAGAATGTGTGCAGTATAGTTCATATTTTTTGTGATTTAGATTATTTTGAAAAAGGAAAGGTAAATTATTTCCCATGGAAAAAGAAGGTTTTCCCTTTTTACTACTGGAAATGGTACAACAAAGTTCCATTTCTACCTGAAACTCCTATGAAACAAGAACCAAATAAAGGCCATGTCCTCAATGGACATCATTTGGCTTTGAAAATGGCCATTGCACCGCGTTGTTTCTTATATTACATCACGATAGTTTCTTAGGTAATTTCTTGTTTCTTGAGATGAAAAACAACCAAATAAATTGTGAATATCCTTTCAAGAAATAAATGACCATTTCTCGATCATATCTCAACTATTTTTTATTTTATTCAGTGGTTTCTTACTTTGAGAGAAATTTGACACTTTTATAAGGAATATAACATAAAAACACAAAATGGGAAGGAATTGATGAGGTAGATGACCTTTATTTGTTGTCAATTAAGAATTGATAATACATGATGCATGTTCTGTACTACAAACTAGATTCCTTCCTGGAGTTAGGACACAGAGTATTGAATCAAAGTTGTAGTTTCTAAATTCTTGTATTGGTTCATCAATCTTGAAATTCAAACATTGTATGCCTTCATTGCTTCATGTTTGAATAATTTGCATTATATCGTACAATAGGAAATTAGGAATTATGATTATTATTACTTTATGGATCTGTTAAGTTACTTTTAAGTTTGCATGGTTTAGTGTGAAATTATTCTTGTGTGCCCCTAGGCCCAGGTGAAGGAATGCCAAGGACTGAGAACCATAGTTTTTAAATGGTATTGTTTTTTATACCCAAAAACCCCTCAAAATCACTTCTTATTAGTTCTTAACAATAGTGTTGTAAACAATTTGAGAATTGATATAGCAAAATCTTGCACTTCTCAAGATAAAGTCCTAAAGCTAAAGTGTGATACCATGTGTAATTCAATAGCCCCATTGTCACCTCACCAACCTCTTTTCACTTCGGGCTAGCTCTCCTCCAACTCAAGGGGGTTCTCCCTAGTAGATGTTAGGGATCTAATGGCCCAACCAAACCAAGTCAAGAGCCCCCTAACTCTCTATGTTTACTACTATCAATCAAAATATTGAACAATAGGGTCAGACATGCATCCCGAAGATAAAATTGCCAAGGTATTTTTGGGTAATTTCAAAGGGAAAGTCCCCAAACACATATAATCAAGGAATTATAACGTGATTTCAAACATTAAATATCAACAAAATCGTTTAAAGGATATTGAAAGGAAAAGGTGATGGAAGATAGAAAGTGCCTTACTTAAATGCTCTAAGGATTTTTCAATAGTTGCTCCAAAAGCTTCACTTCAAGGCCCTTCAAGATCGTCTCCAACAATGCTATACGATCAGCTTCAACAATGTTGCTCCAAAAATGTCCTCAAGGTCTTCACAACAATTTTACTAGAAGTTGCTCCAACAATATATTCAATAAAGTCTTCATTGTCAACTCGTCTCTTGCTTGGGTGCCTTAATGTGCAATGACATGTTTCTAGGACTAAATTCAATGCAAGGCATATTTGAAACTCTAACTCTGTCTTCCGGTGTCTTATTAGAAATAATTTTAGTTTTCATTTTGTGTTTTCAATTTATATATTGTTTTCAAGTTTTTACATTTATAATTTTATTGCAATGTGGTAGACTGATCAGGGCAGTACAGGAACAACCCCGAGACGGGATGATCATGGAAAGAGGCCAGCAGAAGAACATGTAAAGTGCCAGCATTGCTCTATCTTCAGGTATTTTAGTTATTTACATAATTTAAATAATATTAATTTTGTTCAAATATGCAGACACCTAGCCATGGTACACCTGATGATTCCCTCTATGAGGAAGAGCTTTCTTCATCCCTATCTCCAGCGCTCTTGTTGCGAAAAAAGGCACGAGATGCAAGGTCGGAATTTAATACTTTTATAGATGCGCCTCAAACACCTGAAACAGAAGAGAGGATAAAACAACTTATGAGCTAGCTAGAAACATATCAGGTAATAATAAAAAGTCAAAAGGATATTTTTTATGTTCTGCATGAGATAAATTGTGATAGTTTGATTTTTAATTTTTACATTGACTAAACTAAAAAAAAAATCTTTTGTATGTAGCATTTTCTGGCACTTGCTGAACCCGGTGTTGGTGGTAGTGGGACACAAGGGCAAGAGATTGCCCAGAAACCCTCTCGTACACCTTCTACTCCTTTAGGTGCTAGCCAAGAAACACACCCTGCCCAAGCAGACACCCAGCCAACCGCTGAACGTGTTGGCAATGATGAGGCTGATATGGCCAACTACATTATTGCGTTTCCTGGAGCTACACGTGTCAGCTCCACAGTGACCATTAATGGCACGTTGTTGGTGAACGATGAGGGTGTCCCTATAAAGCATGTACAACTCCCAGGTAAATTTTAATATTTTAACTATTTCATGTACTTTATCTAAAACATATTTATCATGATTTTTATTTTTAAATTAATGATAATATATTTTTTTCTGTGTAGGAAACAATGAGTTCTACAGGTTTTTGGAGAGCCATGCGTTGGTAATTTTTGGCCCAACCATACGCACAAGGTGGAATTCCCAGAATTCCAACCTGAAAAAAGAACTTCTATATTATCTAGAAGCCCTTTTTGGGGTCGGCACATTTGACAGAACAGCGATGGCTCGGGTAGCCGGAAAATATTTGAAATATACCATGGACACCTATAGGACGCAATTGCAATTTAACCCTAGATACGAGCATCCTCTCACAGTTCCAGAGAGTGAGTGGAGAGCACTCATCCATGACGGAAAAGAGAAAAAGGCAAAGAAAGAAGGAAAAATGCCAACTAGACCCGCAAGGTAAATTACAACTTTAATTCAATAGCTTTAATTTTCTCTATGTCTAAAATAAAAGTGTGCTACGTCATATCTGACTTCAATCTTTTGATGCTAGGTTTCCTGACACCTCGAAGGCAACCAAAGCTAGGATTGATTAAAAGGGCCATCACAAGCTAGGCCAGGGTGGCTACTTGAAATTAGTCACAAGAATTGTAATTAAGTAGCTAAACATATTATAATTAATTGTATCGCCTTCCAACGTTTTTGTAATCCTATCAAATATGATTAAAAATACACAATCATATGTAATGTAGGGTGATGACTTCGAAACAGAAACTACAGAGGAAGATAAAAATATCGCTTTCCATTTCGGCTATCAAGCTGTAGTTGAACGTCGCAGAAGCTTGGGGCAGGTCCCAAGATCCAGAATGCCCGATAAGGTAAAACATTAACCTTTCAATATTTTTGTTTTCGTCCATAAATTTAATGTCTAAAAACTTTGTTTAAATCAGGGGAGCAGCACTACCGACGAGGCAAATAACCCAGTTTTAGAGCCAGATGTAGATGATCCTCACGTGCAACCTGATCATTGTAGTGGGGACCAGGCCAACAATGCTACTATCAGTGAGGGCCGTGACGGTAATTAATTTCCACTTATAATTTTTTCTAATTATACCTTGATGGTTGTCCTTATAACATTTTTTGTTTAAATGATAGAGAATGTTTCCCTTGAGGATCTTACCACCAGAGAGGAAGATAGGGCAACAGTCCCAACGGCGACAACTGGTGCACCAGGTAAATAATCTCATTGCAATTTTTTTTATTAATATTACCGAACTAGTTCAATGATATTTAAAAATGACAATTAAAATTTAATATTATCTGTTTTTGTAGGCGATGCCCCGTCACTGGATGAGACCAGACATCGTGACTACGCAACTAGGTCAGCAGTGCGGGTCGAAAGGCACGAAACAGGAGCAAAGCATGATGATATTGATGATGTAATTATGAGCTTTAGAAATAGGAAGAAGAAAAAGAAAATTTGATAATGTAAAATATTGTATTATTATAAGACAAACGTTACCATACTTGGAACGTTTTTTGCATTATATAAAAAAATCATTTATCATACTATTTTTATGTCAAGCATTAATTTCAATGTTTCCTTGCGTACTTTTTGTTGAATTGTTTTTTTATTAGTTATTGAATATTTTTTTTTATGCTCATGAAAGTAAAAAATGAAATATAGATTGGGTATTGGGGAATCGAGAGTGATGTGAGGGGGGGAGGGGCCATAAGAGCTTCCACCTTCACGTGGTTGGCCCTGTTTAGTAGAGAATAATTTATTGGAGCGATTTAATCTTGGAGCAAACCTCCCTCGATCCAGTGTAGCAACAAAAAATTCATTGTTGACTTAGTTGCTACTCTTTCAGATCGTGGGAGGCTTGTTCCAAGTTCATGCGACTCCAATAAATTGTTCTTGAAACGAAGAGGAGCTTATTCAGGTATGTTTTGACACTTTCAACATATGTTCTAACATTATAATAAGAATTCATCTTAGAGTAAAAAATACTACATCAATTACTTGTATTTATTGTATACATAATGATGGATTTTGATTGACTTGACAGTGCAGGTACAAATCCTCTTGCATCATGAGCAAAACAACTTGTCAACCAGGGTCATGTCCAGGATAATTTTGCTTCTACTCTTGACCAAGTTCGTAATGTCACATTTTGTAAGTTCCTTTACAGTTCATAATTCAATATTAAGCTTGTTCATGATTATTATCTAGGTTTTTTGTATGTGTTTTTTCATCTATTTGATTGTAAGCAACTCTACATGTTTCCTGTTGTTCACTATGATTTCTCCCATTACCACTCCCAGGATGAATCTGACTTTATTGTTACATAGGCTACTTTATTGTTACTATGATTTCTCCATTTATGATTTCATAGGTTACATCATGTAAAGTTGTCAATCTCAGGTTGGTGATGAGCTTTAGTTCTCCAGATTTGGGGCTTTTCTGATATTTTCTCCCTCACGTCATTCTTGCATCACCTTGTTGTTTGTGCATGCCAATTGTCTACCACTTGTACCAATTGGCACATGTCAATCTCTGAGTGGTGCCACATTTCACCTATTTTCGGCCCACTTGACCACCTGAAAAACTCAAATCCACACACCATGTGTCTTTATCATGGAGTGCCACATGTCCTAGATATTTAGGCCGATAGGCCTTCTGTTATGAAAGAGATCATTTTTTTTTCGTCAACACTTCTTATCTAGGCATGACACTTGTTACTTGTTTAATCTGACGATCACAGTCTCTCGAGTTACCTTCTAGGTTTGAAATACCACTGGTTTCTGGTATATTTCCATGGAATTGGTCTGAAAATACCAGCAACAATCCACACACCTGCAACCGTCGACAGACTTGCCGTTTTAGTAGCTGCATTTCCGCAACTACCAATACACCTGCCGTTTTAGTTGCTGCATTTCGGAAACTGCCAATACACCTGTCGTTTCATTCTCCTGGACTCTGTGTATGCATATTTTTCATATAATTTTATCACGAAGTTGGTTGTAGTGCTTTGACATGCCTTTGAATATTTTTGCAGGTTAGAAGACATTTTAGGCTAGAGCTGTTGAATAGACTTGATGAGATAGTTGTATTTGATCCTCTTTCTCGTGATGAGCTCAGAAAATTTGCTAGACTACATATGAAATATGTAGCGATTCGTCTTGTAGAGAGAGGTGTTGCTTTAGTGGTTACAGATGCTGCTTGAACTCGATCTTGTTCTTCACGAAGCCTATGATCCTGTAAGTAATCACTTTGTTTTGCTTTCTTTCTTATTCAGAGTCTATCTTGCCAGGGGATGTGCCCATTATGGTTTGTTATGAGACCGTTGTCAATTTCATCACCGTCCCTCATAATATGTTTGATTGTGTTTATAAATAATAAACAATTATTACACCAAACAATTAACAATTAACTGTACTATGAGTAATATGATATCTTGAAATAATTCTCATTATAATTTCATAACCTCTGCTCTCACTTGGTGTTGTCTATATCACTAAGTGTCTCTTCTTTAAAATTATAGTTACAACAGACAATGAACAATTAACTGCACTGTGAGTGATATCTTGTAATAATTATTATTATAATTTCCTAACCTCTACTCTCACTAGGTGTCTATATCACTAGGTGTATCTATTTTAAAATTATAGCTTCAATGGTAGAAAAATTGTTATCTCAAAATTATAGCTTTGATGGTGATACCTTGTGATTGATAATGCAGTTTGAAGCAGCTTTGGCTTTGACTAATATAGTCTCAGGAACCTCTAAGAATAAAAAGGTTGTGATTGATTACGCGGCAATGCCTATATTTGTGGAACTTCTTACCTCTGGGAATGATAATGTTCGAGAACATGTAGCACGTTTATTTTAGAGGCATAAAATTATTCTTCCCAACTATCTTTATATGTTTGTAATTTTGGAATTTGATTTAAAAAACTAGTACCCAACTTTGAGTTCAACCTGTGTTCGTGTAAGGCTATTTGGGCTTTGGGAAATATTGCTGGAGACTCTGCAACATTTAGGGATCTTGCCCTCAGTCATGGAGCTCTGAGGTAGGTGCTTGCCTAGTTGAATGATACTGCCAGAATTTCAATGATAAGAAATGCTACATGGGCTCTGTAAAAATTTTGTCGTGACATAAACCTCAACCACTATTCGAACAGGTAAGCAGAATACATTTTCTGCCTCTTCTTCTTAGTTTGCAGATACTGTGGATTTTTTTTATAGATCTTGGTGCTTGGTAGATTTGGACGTAATATGGACCTAGGTGCTTTTTCATTACAATGACTCTGTCATCAAGTTTTAGAAAATGCTTAGAAATTTGGGTTTCACAAGCGGATTACCCTTGCTTGCAATTATTGATTATCAATCACATTCAAAAAAATTCTTTCGTAGCATTGCTGAGCTCTTTGTAGGTGAATTTCAGAGGCAATTTCACAATATCTGAACTAAATTTGTCTTTCCTTTTCAATACTCTGCGCTTGTAACAGAACTAGAAAAACAATCTAGTGACCAATGCAACAACAAGAACACCTCCTGTTGCAATGCCTGCAATTCACCCTCTCTGCACGCATGAATGACTATGGCACCCTCTTTTGTGAACAGGTACTAGAGCTGAAGGTACTGGTTTCGAATAGGATCGTGGAATTCAACATCCAAAATAGTATCAAATTCCACTGCAATAGTATTCCTCGGCGAGGGCAACAGGTCATTGAGACCTATTGGACTCATCACCCCAAAATAGCCTCCAGGGCTACCCAGAGTGTGATCATCTTTGTTGTTGAGTACATTTTTATTTTTTCAGTGAGAGTTTAGGGTTTCTCTAACATAGCTTTAGAAATCCGATTCAGTGCCTACTTGAATATCGTCACATAATACTCATGGTTTGGATTGATGAGAATGCTCTGAATGGTTGGTTGATTCATAAGAACCACCCATATAGTCATCTTGAGATATTTCAGAAGTTTTCTCGGGTTTCCTTTTTCATCATTTCTAGTGGGTGGGATGGTGTGGGGTGATCCATTAATACTGGTGCACTTGTAGTAGGGAATTTGTTTTTGGGGATATAAAGGAGAATTTGATGTAGATATCCCATTGGATGCATTCATAGATGGGCACGAGAGGTCAAGAATTTAAATTAAAAATATGCAACCTCTAGCATGGCAACCTGAAGGCCGCGAGACACACTGGTTAAAGATTGTTTTGTGTTGGCCTTAATATAGTCGTGATTTCTTTCTATTATATTAATGAAAATATATAGTCCGGTCTCATTAAAATGAGGATTGTGGTTGTATTCTCTTTGGTTGTTTCTCTCTTAATGCTCCAGAAGTTGCCAAAAGTTGCGATAGTTGTTTAGTTTGCCTGTTACAACTTAAAAGTGGTTTTTAGCAATGGGAGTCATGTTTTTTTAAGGTTCATACTAATATGAAGATCTTGTAATTCTATATTCAGGATAAGAGAAGATGGCGTCTGCTTTGGGCAGTATGACAACAATTGCCACATCTACCTCATTGGGTAACAATGGAAAGGGGAAGAAGTTGGGTGCAATGTTTGATAATTATGGCAGACAATTGTCTTCTCTTTTAGTTTTTTCACCCATTTCCTTTAATCGCTCAAGCAGAAGAGGGACTCTGAGATTACGCGACAGAGATAAGGTAGTTAATACAAGAGCTATGGAAAAGGATTTGTACTTCAACAAGGATGGTTCACTGACAAAAAAATTGCAGGTCAGAGAAAAAATTATGTTTAAAGGAAGGTCACCTACATGTGAAACTTCACTACGGTGGATCTTTCCTTGTCCACTTATATTCGATTTTAATGTGTTATTTTAATTTTTCATGGAGGGTTGTTTTGGCATATGGTCTGGCATTCAATTGCACACTTACCGAAAGCATTGTCAATTTGTCTTGCAGGCGGTGTGAAAAAACTTGCTGATCTTGTTGGAGTCACCCTTGGGGCGAAGGGAAAAATGTTGTCTTGGAGAGCAAGCATGGTTCTCCAAAAATAGTTAATGATGGTGTGACAGTAGCTAAGGAGGTAATTTGTAGATGTGTGCTCTGGTTTTATTTTTAATGTTGTATTAGTTCCCCCTCTTAAATGTCTTAGATTTGGTAGGCATAATTTGAAAACTCAAAGGTGAAAGGAAACATATTTGTTACCTAGTGGTCTACTTGGCCTTTGGACTAGCCACATTAGAGTAATGCACAAATCTTTTCACAACAATAAAAGGAAAGGGTTATGGCTGAGTCAAATTTTATTGTTATTGACAGTATAATGAAATTTATCTCAATGCTATGGTTTTGGCCTTTTTATTGGCTGAATTAGAGGACCCAGTTGAAAATATTGGGGCCAAGTTGGTAAGGCAAGCTGCGGCAAAGACAAATGATTTAGCTGGGGATGGAACCACAACATCTATTGTTCTTGCACAGGGTTTAATAAGTGAGGGTGTAAAGGTAACTTTTTGTCGATAGTACTGGATTAATATCATCTACTCATTTTTGTAGGGTCTTATGGTGTTTGGTTTTTTAGTTTTGGGTTGGGCTTATTGAGTCTAAGATAGTTTTTGAGTGAAAAATTTTCTATCAGGTATTAAAAAATTTTGGTTCTTATGTCAAAGTTTATGAGCTTGTTATGAAGTACAAAACTGACAATGGTTGTATCTTAAATTTGTGGAAAATAACTTGAAATGAAACCTTTTTGTTTAGGTTGTTGCAGCAGGTGCAAACCCCGTTCAAATTACTAGGGGCATTGACAAGACAATAAAGGACCTTGTTTCGGACCTCAAAATTTTTTCAAAGGAGGTAAACGCTTGCCTTTTGAGTAGGCTGGTTTTCCGTTTTGCTGATGGTTTGGTGTATCTAATTGAATTAGTTTCCTAAGGTATTTTTGGTTGCAAACTCCTTTTCATTTTTCATACAGTATTGGCCTTGTGGAATACATTTGACTGTGTGATCTTGTTAGATCTACAACATTTGTAGTTGTTTAGTCTTATGGCCGAGGTGCACTTTTATTATGGAAATAGTTGATGCAATATTGTCGTTTAATCCTTATTGCAGGGTAGCATGTTGAGAATTTTCTTGTGAAACATTTGGTATTCAAAATGACACTTGATCCTATACAGCATCATGCACTTGACTTCAAAATTCATATTCAAAGTGTGCCAAACAATTCTTGCAAATTTTAAATATTTATGTTGTTTTAAACCATTATCTTTTTCATGTATTGGATGCTAAAAATGAGAAAAAGACTTTGGTATGAAACCAACTAGTGAATAATTTCCAGAAAAACAACCACTTCCAAGACATGATTTCGTAGTAGAACATATGTACTTATGAAGCATAGAAAGATATCCTTGATGCATTGTCAATGTTTGGCTAGGGTTATTTTTGGAGAAAATAACTCCTTATTCCTAGAATAGTGATCTTCAATACAAGTAAATTTCTTTCACGGACACTTCTGCCACTTGGCTTGTTGTTTATGTACTTTGAGCTCTACAAAACAAATCTACAAAATTTGTCTATATAAATGGCCACAAAAATGTAATACTTACCTTTATATTTCAGTAACCCTGTAATAAAGTCTATTGATATATCTTATAGTCTTTGAATATGTATTTGGAATGGTTGAAGTAACCCTAGAGATTTTACTATCTCTCTTTTATTTATTATGAAAACTTGACCTTCTCTTACAAAATTTTGAATATCTTTCTTCATTAATTCCAAAAATATATTTTTTGATCCTTTGAGATGTTTTAAGGAACCCCGCGTCCTACCATCAGAGAAATAGGGACTCCCTTAATATTTTTTTATTCAAATATGCTTGCGTGCATAAAAATATTCTACATTTGCACCAAAGTATATCTCTCTTTCACTCCCAATGCTCCATAGAGTTCATCCCATCCTTTATAAATTTTAGTTTTTGTTTAGTACTATTGCCATTTTTCCATTATGGCAAGCTTATTCTAGCCACCTAGGAATAGAAAATGTAATTGGATATAAATTTGAGGCCTCTTCTATTTTAGAAAGAGCATCATGTACTAAATTTTCCTTACCCTTTTTGCAGATTATCTCAAAATTAAAACTTTGCATTTTTTCTCCTCATTTTTGTTAATCTTCTAATGAAAATCATAGCTTCAAAAAATACGTTATGCTATCATGGTATATCTCGACTTTAAAGTACCTCCTAATGATATACTATCCCCTTTTTTTATTGCATGTAATATGGCTTCCATTTATTTTTCATACGTAGATTTCACCAAATATTTTCTTTGAATTCATTGCTTTTAAAAGCCAATGATATCCCTTATTGTGTTAATGTTATGTAAATTCCTTGTCCTAGTGCCTCACACTCTACTATGAATGTTTTACCAAAAGTAGGTGCAACCGATGTTGGTGTAGAAGACATGGCATCCATTAAAAGAGAGAATGCCAAAGTAGCCTCATAATTCCATATAAATGATATTTTCTTCAAGAGATATGTGAGTGGACTTGAAATGCATGCATAATTCTTAACAAATTATCAATAATATCATGTAAGTCTAAAAAATCTTCTAAGAACCTTGATTTTCTTAGGAATAGGTCATTTTGTAATAGCTTGCATCATTTGAGGCTCCAACTTCACTCCTTCCTTTAAAGCAATATGAACCAAATACTCGAATTCTTATTTCCCAAAAGCACATTTGGATATTTTTACATAAAAATGATTGTTCTCAATAATTTATATAAATTTTCCACATGTTTAGTTTGGTATTCCCATGATTTATTATAAATATGTGTATTATCAAAGAAAACCAACACAAATTTTATAAGATGGGATCAAACAAAATTGTTCTTAAGTCGAGCCCGCTGGACTTCAAATGGCGATAAAACATAATTCAAACCAAATTCACGTTCAAAATAGCCTGCTGACATCGGCCAATTTTGTGACACAAAAACCAATTGAATTCCGCCCTAATCTTTTTCGGGTCCGAAGTTGGGCTGGCGTACGGAGGGAGAGTTGTGACGCGAATTTCTTATCAAATTTTCCCTAATCTTTTTCGGGTCCGGATTTCCACTGCGCGAGCGGCCCAAACAAAGATCCGCTCCAATCAATTTCTGCCACGTGTCCTCAATCAAATGTTGCCCTGTTCCCGGATGCGGGTACATTCGATGGCGTTTAAGGCGATGGGACATCGATGTGGCGATTTCATATCAATCGCATTAAGTTTTAACGCTTTTCAATTAAGTTCCAAGGTTTTCAAATCAAATCGCATTAAGTTTTAACATTGTTCAAGATCGGACCTCCACTCCTGTTAGCGTTTCCGCATGCTCCAATATGATCCAGCCTTCGGCTCTCATAAATGAGAGATTAATTATGACGGGCGTTCTTCGATGCCATTGCAGTCGGGTCAATAAAATGGCATTTCTCTATGGTTTTTCAGATGAGACGCAACCTTTGAATTGCATATGCTCTCCAGCTACTGGGTTACACTGCCTGTTCACTGTGACAAGAAGGATAAGTGGCCAGCTGAACTGCTGCTTAGACCTTGGTGCAAATCTGCATTTCTCTCGGTCTGGTCTGTGTCTGTCTTCGTCGGTTTCTTGGAATCTTTCTTCTCCGTCTCGTCTTGTGCCCACTACTGAGACTGCACCCATGCCTCGCCTGCGTCAAAGGATGCGTTGCCACAGGGGGGAGCACTAGAGGTCAACCCCTGTGCGCTCCCTCCAGCCCCTCAACCGAGTCGTCTTCCCAGTCCAGTGATTATTACGCAGGTCGCTATCCAAAAACTAGAAGTGGACGGGGTCGGGTTCTAGGATCTGACCACCGTATGGGCTCCCCTTCTCATTTCCCCACCGCTTCACCTTCTCCCATGATGCGCACTGTGCTTTTTTCCTTTAATTTCTCTCTGAACCGCCCACGAATCACAACTTCATTCGCCGTGGTTTTCCGTGAGGAGGCCCAAGTGGAGGAATAATGCACCCGTCCGGTGGGTCTGAGCTCAATAAAAGCTGGCCAACATTCGGGCCTTCAGGAGGGGAGCGGTGGCATGAATGTGGAGATAGCACCTAGTGATCCTAGACCTTCCAAAGGATGGTGCCGAATTGTCGAGGAACCACCGGAGGAGTAGTTTGGTTAATTTGGTTTTCTTGATTCGTGGCCCACTTAATTGGGCCTGTTTTAGATTATATTACTATGCTGGACCTCTGTAATATTTTTGAATTCTATAAACGTTCAAGACTAGCTTCCCCGTATGAGGGCAGTCTTCTTTTTTTATTTTTTGATGACAAATTTGCCATAAGTCTGGGAAATGTTTTTGACTTCGGTCACGCTGTAATTTTATTCCCATTGTTAATAGATTAACTTTACTTAGAAAGAAAAAAATGTTGCCATGTTTCTATTTTAAACATGTTTTTTGAAATATAGAGCCATGTTTATATGATTGTTTATAGTCGAAGCGCTGCAGGGTGGTTTATTATATTAATATTTCATGGTCGAATTATGTTCATAACAATTGGAAAAAAAAAATGTTGCCCTGTTTCTATTTTAAACCTGTTTTTTGAAATACAGAGCCATGTTTATATGATTGTTTATAGTCGAAGCACTGCGAGGTGGTTTATTATATTAATATTTCACGGTCAAATTATGTTCATAACAATTGGAAAAAAAAATTGTTACCCTGTTTCTATTTTAAACCTGTTTTTTGAAACACAGAGCCATGTTTATATGGTCTACGTATTATACTCTTTCTCTGTATATCTACAGAAACCTTTTTGCTATGAACAGGGTGGATGTTGTAGCAGGCTACTAATGGAAACAAGCGAGCCTGAACCTTACATCTTGGATGCAACAGATGGTTACCAATTTTGGAAGCAAGCGAGCCTGATCTTACAAGCGAGCTTGGGTTTCTACAGATGGTTTTTATTTCGGGGAACAAGCGAGCCAGAACATACAATTGACCCTGGGTTTATACATATTTTTTCTCTATCATGGATGCTTTTTGTGTGAGGCGTATATCAACAATACATGTCTCTGCACATTTCCTGTATCCGCTTTATGATACTATTTTATGTGTTGACAGGTTATCACTTTGCCTTCAAAACTAGCGATGTTGGTCTATGTTGTTGGTTTATTGATATGGTCTGATGGTCTTTTTATATTTTGGACATATCACACTCCTCACATGATTAGCGTTTTTCTATGTTCAAGGATTTTTGGTACTTTAATTTGTATTTGGAACAATGGATGTCGGTACTCTATCTGTTGCTTTACTATTATACATACTGCTATTTCACTTTCTTATAGATGCCTCGGGCATATTTGGATGCTTTCTCAGATTCTCGATAATCTCCATGTGGACCGTTACTGGGTTTTATATCATATCCCTGTATGTGACATGGGGTATTTTCTATCATTGTCTGGGGTGGGACTTCCACTTTTCTTTATGGATATTTGGGTTCCAGTCATTAGGTGTGAAAATGTAATGACTTCATGGACTGCTTTACTTCATATAATATATTCAAAAAAACTTTTTTTCTCTTGTGAAAAAAAAATGATTGTTTATAGTCGAAGCACTGCGGGGTGGTTTATTATATTAATATTTCACGATCAAATTATCTACATAACAATTGGAAAAAAAATGTTGCCATGTTTCTATTTTAAACATGTTTTTTGAAATACAGAGCCATGTTTATATGATTTTTTATAGTGGAAGCGCTGCGAGGTGATTTATTATATTAATATTTCACAGTCATTGGAACACCCACAATTCATAACAAATATTGGAGATTTATTGTCCTATTTTAAAGTTTCATTTTTTTTTTTTAAATTGAACCCGTCGTCGGTATACCGACGCTTTGTAAGGGTCGGTCTTCCGACGTCTTGAACGATTTCCATCGGTCTTCGTAGGGTTGGTATTGCGACGCTTTTGGAATGCGTTGGTATTGTGATGCTTTTGGGACACGTCGGTCTCGCGACAGCATAAAAACGTTGGAAGAGCGACAGTATAAAAATTTCGGAAGAGCAACGTTCAAAACGTCAGACCACATTTCGTCATAATTGCGACAGTTTACAAACATCGGAAGAGTGATGCTCAAAACGTCGGACCACATTTCGTCAGAATTGCGACAGTTTACAAACGTTGGAAGAGTGGCGTTCAAAATGTCGAACCACATTTCGTCAGAATTGCGACAGTTTACAAATGTCGGAAGCGCGACGGTTTGGGAAACGTCGGAAGAGTGACGCTTGTTTGGAAGCGACGGAAAAAGTGTCGGTAGTGCGACACTTTCTCAATGCGTCGGAATTGAGACTTAATGGAAAACCACATTTTTCCCGACCTCAAACTGTCACTCTTGTGATGACTATGTGTCGGAATAGCGACGAAGTGAATGTCGGAAATTGGGCAAAATTTTCTAGTGATACTCTCCAATTAGCAATATTATCAGGAAAATATGGTCTAAAATTTAATTCAATGGAAAATCTATCGAGACTAAACTCTTGAGATGGAATTAACTTTGATGCTACATTAGCTAGTAGATCTACACTAGCATTTTTCATTCTAGGCACGGAAGAAATATTAAAGGCTAAGAAATGAATGGTTAATTCTTGGACTAATGATTGGTAATGCTTTAAATGTCCATAATTACAATGGATTTGTACAAACCTTGGACTAATGCTTCTTATTCAGCTATGTTGTTTGTACAATTGAATTCAAGTCTGCAGGCTAACATGTTTTTTTCTCCTTATGGGCTTATTAAAATACAGCCAGCGATTCAGATTTAGAACTGTCAAAATAAAGAGTCCAAAATAAAGAATGAACTACTGCTTTATCTACAAAATTTTTACACTTGGTACTATCCGTCTGGGAAAAATTATCAATTTGAGAAACAATTTCATTATCAAAGAAAGGTGATGGTTGAGCATTGAAATTTCCAAAAAATGACTCTGCTAAGTAGTTTCCAATAATTTTATTATTGAATGCTACTGGCTCATTTACTCCTTCAAGATCAGTGACTGTATGTTTCGTGAAATTTTCACGGTCTACCCGGATTTGATTTGGTTTTCCATTATATGGTAGCCAAATATGCGACCAGTCTCTTGCAAAATATCCATGAAGTTTTTTGGACCATTCTTGGCTTAAAACTAAGCCGTAAAACTTAAGAATATGAGCCACCAGTATATCAATTATTTGAGCAACCTTGGGGTTTGATGACAACCTGTTGGAGACAGAATTTATTTCTTCTACAACCTGTACTTTAGTTCTATCAATTTGTACTATATGAATAGGGGAACTCTGAGGAGCTATGTTCAACTTAGCACAAATAGATTTTGGCATTATATTAGAGGAAGGCCCTGAGTCTATTAAATAATTATGAACTTTTTTATTATAGATCTCATAGGTTAAGAGAAATGGAGGAGTATGAGAGATGGATCGATCATCTATCATAATCAAGATTGTAGCATCTATTTTAGTTGAAGGAGAAGGTGGCTTACCTATTTCATTAGCATCTTTTACTATTACTGGAGCAGGTAAGGATGAAGCAGGAACCACATTTGAGTCTCTAAGTAAGATGTTTTGTTACTACTTCAATTTAGTAAGCTCGCGAATTTAAATGTTGGCGCTGGTTTTCTTCATATATTCAACTACGTTATACTCAATAGTGTCTGAGACTACCATTGTCTTAGATGCAGGTGGAATATCTGAATTAACGGGACTTGTTTGTGTAGCCTTTGAAGTAGACTTTTTGCTTACTGATTTATCCTTAGCGGGCGTTGAAATATTTTATTGTTGATTTTGCTGTGTTGCTTCAGTAGTATTTTTGCTCCTTGTACTCACAAGTAAAGATTCATGTTTTTCTTCATTTGGTAAGATGAAATCCCAAATTCCATTTAGTTCAACTTCTTCTTATTCATCATCTTCTTCTTCCTCTGTTTTCTCTTCCTTTGTATCTTGATCAGATTCAACATTAGATATGCTATTTGGAGGTTGAGTATTAGAGGACTGGCCTTTCTTGAAGTTTCTGAAAGTCTTTTTTGAGCTACAATTTTGAGCGACTTGTTTCTTGATATTTTCCATCTTGTTTGTCACAGTCCTCAAAATTTTTTGAAGACCTTCCACATCAAAAGGGTCTTTTGGAAGCTTCTTTTTAGAATCATCTCTGAAATATACCTTCTTTTATTTTATATCTTCTTGAGAATTCTTCTTCTCAAGAGTGGTTATGCGTTTCGCTAAAGATAGAGATTCCTTGTATTTTTCTGCAAGTGTCGGCAGTTTCTCTCTATCAACAAAATAGCTATATTGGATGGAAGAGATGAAATATACCTCTCAATTTGAAATTTTGCACTAGGAATTGATGTAGCAGGAATTTTATTAAGTAATTTATTAAATATTGAATTAAAATATTTTATCTTTTCACCTGATTTAGCTTTTATATTTGATAAATCTTTCATGAGCGTAGTAGTGGTCCTGTCATCCCCAAACTTAGCTAGAAATTGTTCTTCGAACATATTCCAGCTATTTATAGAGAGGGCAGGCAATGAAAAAAACCAGGATCCTGTGGATCCTGTTAGAGTATACGGAAATAATATTACAAAACAATCCTCTTCAACTACTTTTAAATTGATGGCTAACATAAAATTATGAATGTGTTCTTCTTCTGGAAGACCATCATTAGGATTAAATTTAGGTAACCACCTTTGAGGATATTTTGGAAGATCATGAAGAGGGGCGAACATATTTACAACCCTGGATTGTTCCATGGATGTACATTTGGTGGAGGTACTTGGTCTTCCATTGGATCTTGGGTGGATGTGATGGATTGAGTTTGAGTTGAGGAAGAGGCAGGCTAAGTGCTTGGACTAGTTGAAGGGATAGTAGTTTGAGTATTGGAACTAGTTAAAGTAACACTGATTGTTGGAATGGAAGTGGTGGAAGTGACTAGAGGTAATGATGGTGAATGGGATAAAATCTCGCTGGCGATTGACTCTGATTGAGCCCTCTTTATTCTCTTTCAAGTATCAATGGGAAATTCAAAACGAAGAATTATTGTCTTTTAACTTTTTGATCGAGTTAATATTCTTCGAGGTTTTAAAGAAGACGAAATATTGATATCCGATATTTCAGAAGATTTAGGCTTTTCAATAGAAATGGATACTTTCTCTAACTTTTCTATCAAAGATTGAACTTCTGGGGAAGTTTGATGAGAATCGAGAGATAGTATGGGTTGAGTATCACTAGGAGACTCAGGAGAATGATCAACTTCATATTTTAAAGATGAGGATCTAGATAATTTTCTGGAAGTTGATGGGGATCTAGAGGGAGAGAGACTCTTAGATTGACCTTTAGATTGATCAGACCTTTTTTCCATTCACAAGGCCCTCCTTCTAGCGCTAGAATGTTGAGGCCTTAGAATTCTGTTGCCACAACATGAGGGAAAACTACCCGATCTGGAACTTAAAGCAACTCCTTTTCCATTTGGTGTGGTGCCTCCGACTGGGGATAGAGGGATCCGTTTCCCAATAAGGAATTATTTTGGGGTGTGTTTTTTATTATAAAATGATTCTAATATATCACATGCATCTATCTACATTATCTATTCTACTATATACTCGAGGTGCTTCTTCCTTTATGTGATTTAAAGGGATATCCTTCAACTATTAGTAATATAGATTATTTAACAGTCGAAAGAGATGAAAATTATATAAGATGATCCTTCTAACAAAATATTTTGATTAGAAGAATAGTGAAAAATATATCGCATTCGTATGTGTGATTATATATTGGATAAGAAATCACAAAAAAAATATTAGAACAAAAGTGCATGTAAAATTCATCTATAATAACGTTTCAAATATATAAGACTTATAGAAATGAATAGAAGTACCACATGTACAAAGTACCACAATTCATCTATAATAACGTTTCAAATATATAAGACTTATAGAAATGAATAGAAGTACCACATGTACAAAGTTCTACTCATGCAAACTGACAGTAATTGGTCTGCTCCTCTTCACTTTCAATCAATTTAAAGAGTACAGAGTACAACATCAGTTAAAAAACTTTAATTTTCAAAAGATAACAGACTGTGTTCCATTAATTCAGAAAAGCATTCACAAACTTACAATAATGCATTCCTTGCAAATGTTTTTGAAAAAATTCTGGACCCTTCTCTAAATTCATAACAGGGGTTTAAATACTAAACTAACTATGCTCTAAAATAGATTATTACAAAAAAATAGAGGAGGTTTCAAACAACCATCCTCATAAGACAAACTTGAACTAAAATCTAGGAAAATAAAGTAAAAATTTGACTTATGAGTTCTGAACTTTCTTTTGGATTCCCCCCCGAAGTTGAAAAATATCTAGCATGGGCTTGAGCTGAGCTGGCTGCAAAATCTTTGATCTGACATGTCCTTTGAATATCGAATTTGAGAGTGTTGGGTGTGATCTTCTTGTCAAATCTGTTAAATACTACAGGGTCACGTATTGATGATAAGGTTTGATCAGAAAATTCCAATAATATTCTTGATCAAACTTATTTACTTTTTTAATTTTTTCATCCTATGTTTCTGCCTTTTGTTTCCACTGTGTTTCCAGTTGTTTGACTTATGAGAGCACTTGAAATGTGCACTCTTTGATAAGTTCTACTTTCACAAGTTGTTCACCCACAGATTCAGTAATTTCCTTTGCCAACTTGAATGCTTTCGTTGTTGCTTTCTCTCCCTGCTTTATCTATACTTCCCAATCTTTGAATAAGATTTCCTTGTGGAACTTATCAACCTATGGTAGATTAGCTTCCTTTCCTAAGTCTAATGCTTTCCATTGAATGTGTTCATTGATTTTCTTCTCGATCTTCTCACATTAAATTTTCTGGATAGATACTCGATGGATCAATATTTCACTTGAGTCACAATAAGAGCCAGTAATAGAAGCTTGTTGGAAAAATATTTCTTGTTGTTTCTTTAACTTAGAATTCACATCCAATTCTTCCTTTATGAATTTCTCTAACTATGGGTGGCTTTGTAATTTGGTCATTGTTGTTTCCAGTTGTGTTTTCTTCTCAGTGAGTTGTACTTGATGTTACAAATTAAAACTTTCAAAATCCTTTTGAAATTGGGACATCTTCAATTTCAAATGCTCGTTGGAGTTAGACTTTTATTGATTCAACAGTCTCTCTAATTCTTGTATTCTATCTTCTTTTTGCTTTAGTAACATTTTAACCTCATTAGCTTTATCAACAGTGGTAGTAGCATATGCACCTGCAAACTGTGATAGTTTGGTTAAATGTTCAGTAGGATCAGCTAGATGATCCTTCCACAGAACATCAATAGATTCATTTATAAGGTTTGTGATTGTATCATAAATTCTTCTCATTTTGCTTCTCTTGACCACAGCCTTATGACAAGGACTGTAGAAGATATCTAGTGAAGGAATCTCCTCAACTTGTAACACTATCTATTTCGTGGAATAAGCCAGAATGATCTCTTGATCATGAATTTCTGGAACTTGTTGTGGTGGTGTAATAGTTTCCACTAAGCTCTGGGAATGTTCAAGTGTCTGAAAACTAGTAGCTTGATCAGTATTGGGATTTGTTTTAGGATTTTTCATTACTTTAGAAAAATCATCCCGTTCACTATTCAAATTATTTGGTTGGGAATTTTTTGACTGATCGGGTGTATCTTGACTGTGTTGAACTTCTTGAGAAGTTGACTCTATTCCATTGTTTCCTTTTTTCTCCTGCATCTCAATCACTTGGATTACTTGATAAATTATGTTTTTTGGGTTTTCCTTTATGTTTTCGGATTCATTTTTATAATGATCTAAATTATAAGATTGATGCTCTAATTGTTCTGACTCGTCCTCAGACATATCCTTAATTTCATCATCCAAGTTAATACTTCGAGTTAGTTTGATGAAATCTTCAATAGTCAATAAGTCAAGAGGAATTCTTTCGAGTCTCTTATTTCTATTTTTGGAAGGCTTCCAAATCATCTTGATTGAGTTGACTCGATGCAAACTTGAGTACATCTGAAAATTTTTCAATGCCTTGAAAGAAATCAACAAATATGTCTATTTTTTTCACAAAAGGCTTCATTTTGAGCTCTGTGATGAAGTTCTTAATTACATCATTGGGATCATATGGCCACTTTGGCATTACTGCCAAAGTTAAGAGATTAACTTTCGACATTTCCTTGTAGGCATGACCAATATCAAAAAGTGAAAAAGTACCAAACTGTAAAGGGAAATTAAGCCAAACAGCCTTCTTAGCATCTTTAAGTTGTTTAAAAATGCCATTTACAACAAGCTGGTATGCTATCTCTATTGCAAGTAAATTATCAAGAACATAATATGGTAGGACATGAGGAGAAGCATTACTCCCAAATACTCTAATATATGTGAAACTTTCCTCTGCAAACCATCTAGTAAAAGAAAGAATGTATGTACTAGCCTCTTTGGAAACCCTAGGGGCTTTCTCATTGAATATCATCTGGTGCATAGGAAACATGACTCTATGGAAAATTTGTAAAAATGCAAATGGAATTCTAAATCCCAAAGGGCTCTATGGTAAATGTGGATTGGGGCAGGGTCTTAGGTCGTCCATTTCCATCCCATGGTAGGAAAACTAGAAGAAAACCAAATTGCGTCTATGACATAGGCACTCATATAAAAGGGGGGTATTTCTCTAGATGAAACACATATTTTATTCCTATACTCCATGATTTTTTTAGCAAAATTATCAGATAGGATATTTTCCCAATTCAGAATTAAAGAATTGACGACTGCGTCAATTAATGGGACCCAATCTACAAAAAACCTAGTGGTATCAAGTTTTGCATATAATTTAGACAACATACTGACAACATAACAATAAGGGAAAGGAATTTGGGCAGTTGGGTACGTACCGAGTTTATCTCACTTAAGTTTTGCTTGGTCTTATTTCCATTCCTTTATGAATTTCGTCAAATCTAGATTTTTTGTTCTAAGGCTTTGGAAAAAAGCTTTGTCATATTTTTTCCACAGGGAGGGTAGATGGTACATTGCCTGTAATTCCTCTGCACTGAATGACCCAATATTCACACCTTTTTAATCTTTGAACGTTCTGTCTTCTATGATTAAGTGGTCGATTACCCACTTAACCATGTCTGTATAGGGAAGAATCTTTGGCCTTGCTGCTACCTTATGGATGAATGAACATGCAACGTTGAAAAAATTTGTGTCTAAAGTAACTGACGTGCCTATTGTAGTGACTTTGGTTATTACCCTTGGATTTTCTTCTTCAAATAACTGATACATTGCTTCCCATGCTGAAATGCCTCAATCCTTGTTGCAGGTAGTGTCTGAAAATAGGGGAGACATATTTTTTCCTTTGGTAGATGACGTTTCGGCAATTTCTTTGCCTTTCTTGCTCATCTCTATTTTCCTCGCTCCATTAAGTGGTTTCCTGATTTCAAGAGAACAGAGAGAACATTAAAAATATAGAGAACAGAGAGGAAAACAGAATTGAAAACAAATCCAGCGTTCAATACCATGCTCGGAGTAGATATGAATCTATCGAAACCTTACTTCTATTAAATGTCCTTAATCATCAAAAATCATTTAAAATAAAATCTCTTACACCTTCACGTGAAGTGTATATTGATCAATTTAAGACGTTGGATCTCGTATTTTGGTTTGATATGACATGAGTCATTTCGCATGCTTGAGTAATTAAATACCATTCATCGCATATCGCAGCTTATAACTTTTTCATTTATGATGATACCCATAAATCCTGTAAAATGCAGTCTGTTCAAATCGCATATCGCAAATTTTATGTGGTAAATGAGTTTTCTTTTAGTTAAGTCCTGTGAAATGTGAAGTGCGCATTTAAGAAGTAAAGCAGTTGTGCTTTATTGGACTTTAGAACTTAATGTTTATTTGTTTATTAGCTCATCGGGTCCTTGTAATCACAACTTTTACCGAATTGCTTCATAAGGTGATCTTTTAAATGAGGTGTGATGCAATAAATGGATTATAATAGTGATTGAAGTGATTGTAACAAGATTTCAATATGGCTTTGGAAAGATCTTAGCGCATATCGCAGCCCGCGTGACTTAGTGGATTTAAAAATCATTTTAAGTTTGTAAGCTATTCAAATTGTGATGTGCACTAAGGAATATAAGAGGAAAAGAAAAGAAACTTTATTTTCTAAAGTTTTTTTTACTTAAAGCTAGAATTTAAATAAAATAAATCTCCTATTTATTTTTAAATGGTCCCTATTTATTAAATAAATGGGGGTTGTTGTATAGCACAACATATCCCTACTAAGAAGGAGGGCCCTTCCTTCCCAGCAGGGGTTGGTGTACTACACATCTCAAAAGCTAGTAAACAAAAAGGTATCATGCCATGAATGATTGAGATTAAAATTACTGAAACATACAAAATTATAGTGTTGGTACTTTTCCCTTATGTATTTAGATGTCTCTATATGTATATTTGTCTCATGCTTTAGAGAGAACACCTATTTATAATTTTAGATTAAAATTATAAAGGTCATCATGAGAATCCCTTAATTATTATGTGATCTAAATCAAGAATAAATATTAACATTTTGATATCAATTTTCAAGGTTAGGACAAAGTTGTAAAATTTTTTCTAAATTACTATATTATTGTTTGTAGAAAATCCTAATTGTTTCAACTACATTTTCCATAATCTTCTCCTCTGACTGTTGAACTAACTTTGACCACATGCTTTCCATATTTCTATTCATAACCGATTAAAGGACATCAATACATCTAAAATAGGTCTTCGTGTGTAACAATAATGCTTAATGAATCATTTTCCTATCCTTGATGATACAAAACTACAAAAATTAATCCTGCAGTAATATCTCAACAGACCACAAACCATGTGACAACCCAATTATCAATGTTATGATAGAAATAGCCTAAAGCAGTAGTCCTCGTGCCAAATTATAAGTAGAATTAGATCATAATTAAAGAGAGGCATAATTAAGTTAATAACGGTTGTTATGGTAATAAAGTATGGTCTTGAGAGTCAAAAAGGGTAAATAAATGTAGGAACATGAGTGAAAAATGATGTTAATTCTACGTCCTAACACCAACCAATTTCGCAAGTCGGCCCCATAAGTGAGTGTACAAACACTATAAATAAGGGGCATATGAGCTAATTGTACCAAGAAGCACTCTACACTTTAGTATAGGACACATGCATAGATGTAATGTACTTAAGTGTAATCAATATATTTGTAGTAATTATCCCACCTCTTAACCCAAAGTTATATTTAGGAACACTAAAAAAATAGGTATGGTAAATAAATAAAATATGGTAAATAAATAAAAATATAAATAAACTGGAGGTATGATAAATAAATAAAACCTATTTTTATACTTTAGGGTAAATAAATATAATAATAAATAAACTAGAGGTAAGGTAAATAAATATAATAATAAATAAACTAGAGGCATGGTAAATAAATAAAACCTATTTTTATATTTACTCCATAAACCTCCTTATATATTTAAGAAAACTCAAAAAAGAATTTTATTTAGGTGAAGCCTATGGGCCAAATACCATGGAACAAATTATTATTATTACCATGGAACAAATTATTATTAATACCATGGGTCAAATACTAAATTTAAATAAATAAATATTAATGAGGTATAAATAGGTATGGGAAATAAATAAAATTATAAATAAACCATAGGTATGATAAATAAATAAGCCGTCTTTTTATATTTACTCCATAATCAACTTTATATTTATGAACACTCAAAAACGATGTTCTATTCAGGTGAAGCCTATGGGCCAAATTATTATTAATATCATGTAAAAAAAATAGTATTAACCCTAATATATTATTATTATTATTATTAAATCTAATATTCATATTAATATTATTAAATTTAATAACTTTGGATTAATGAAATATTAAAATTTTTATATTATAATATATATTAATATATCATGATATATATTAACTCTAGATAGAGGTGGAGAGATAGGAGGAGTGAGAAGGGAGAGATGGATATAAAGTGAAGGAGAGGGGAGAGGAGGAATGCAGAGAGAGATAGGGGGATGATTGATAGAGGCAGAGAAGGGTAAGCGATGGAGAGGGAGACAGAAAGATGGAGGGGAAGAGAGAGAAGGAGAGAGGGAGGGTGATAGTGAGAATATTTGAGGGCAGAGAGAGAAAGAGAGATGGGGGAAGATAGAGGGAGGTAGAAGAGAAAGGGAGAGAGGGGGGGCGAGAGAGAGGACTTGAGAGAGAGTAGGAGAGAGGGAGGAATAGAGATATGGAGAGAGGTGGGGGGGAGAAGGAGGGAGAAGGAGAGAGGGAGGGATATAATAACATAGTTAGAGAGAGAGAGAGAGGATTGGAGGGTAGAGAGAGAGTGTGTGTGTGTGATGGGAGAAGAGAGAGGGAGGTAGGAGAGAAAGGGAGAGAGAGGAAGAGAGTAATTGGGGAAGAGATAAGATTGGGGGGAAAAGAGAGAGAGAGATAGGGAGGTAGGAGAGAAAGGGAGAGATATAGTAACATAGTTTGAGAGAGAGAGAGAGAGAGAGAGAGAGAGAGAGAGAGAGAGAGAGAGATGGGGAAGAGAGAGGTAGGTAGGAGAGAAAGGGAGATATAGGAAGGATGAGAGAGAGGAGGAGATTTATGGGGGAAGAGAGAGAGAGAGAGAGAGATGGGGTAAGAGAGAGGGAGGTAGGAGAGGAAGGGAGAGAGAGGAAGAATGAGGGAGAGGAGGAGAGAGGGAGAGAGAGAGGAGGAGAGGTGGAGTTGGAGGGGGAGAGAGGTAGGGAAGAAGAAATACATCGAGAGTGATAAGTGGAGAGAGAGGGGGAGTGACAAGGGAGATATGGAGAGACAGTTTCTTTGTTTTGGGGTGAGATGATCTGGATTTAGGCAGGAACATAACAGAATACACATATAACTATAATTACAAAAATTCAGTGGAAATAAAAATTAATTTCATTAACATCAAAGAACTCAAATTTGTTTACAGACAGAATGGAAATAAACTAGCTAGGGCACTGGTACCTTATCTCTGAGAAGAGATGTGGTGGCTACGGGCCTCTTAACTTTGTTACAATGAGGCTTGAGGGCCTATTTATTATTGAGAAACAATGGAAAACCCAAAACATCCAAAAACATAACCCTAGGAGATGAAGCACCAAAACTATGGGCCCTATTTGGGTAAATTAGTACATCAACTTCCCGGGGATGTAACTTTTGCATATGATCTCTATTTGATGTGCTCAATACCTCGTTATAAATATCTATCCAGGGAATACAACTTTTTATGAGAAACATCAATCGATAAACTCATGTTGTTCTCGGGTTTCCCAAAAAACATCGTTTAGGACCTCAAAACAGCTCCGAAAGTTCAGGACCTGAAAAACTGCTAAAAATAGTAAATTGTGCTATAATTAAGGAAATTGAAATACTGAAAGAAAAAATGGTGGGGCCCCAAGTGGAATAGATGAGTGGACACCAATATCCACCTGGATCATACGATAAAGAGGCAAAGAAGGAGATATGGAGAGAATGGAGGAGAGAAGGAGAGAGAGATATAGTAAAAGATTTGGAGGGTGAAGAGAGAGACAGAGAGAGAGAGAGAGAGAGAGAACAAGGAAGAGGGATGATGTGAGAGAGTGGAGAGAGGGAGGTAAAGAGAGAAGGAGTTGGAGGGGGTGAGAAAGGGAGGTAAGAATAATGATATAGAGGCAGAAAGGTGGACAGAGAGAGAGGGATTGATAAGGAAGATGGGAGAGAAGGAGAGAGGAAAACAGAAGGAAAGAAAAATATAAAAAGGGCAGAGGGAGAGACAGAGAAGATAAAGATATAGATGGAACGTGGAGGGAAGAAGAAAGAGATGGAGAGAGGGAGGGAGGGACAAAGAGATTGATATATATGGAGTGAGAGAGCATATGTGCTTGGGGAGGTGAGATAGAGAGAAAAAGAAGGAGAGATGGAGGGAGATATAGATATAGATGGATGGGGGTAGAGGGAAGAATATTTCTTGCACTAGATGCATTGATTTCAGTGTAGATGGTGATTTATAATCCTGTTTGATTGCTTGGAATAAATGCATTGATTTTAGTGTGGATATTGATTTCTAATGATATTTTATTTCTTGCACTACTAGATGCATTGATTTCAATGTAGATGATTTCTAATTGTATTTGATTGCTTGCACTAAATGCATTGATTTTAGTGTATATGGTGATTTCTAATCTTATTTGATTGCTTGCACTAGATTCATTGATTGCAATGTATATTTTGTTTTCTAACTACATTTGATTGCTTACACTAGATGTATCGATTTCAATGTAGATGATTTCTAATCCTATTTTATTGCTTACACTAAATGCATTTATTTCAGTGTAGATGGTGATTTCTAATCCTATTTGATTGCTTGCACTAAAGCATTGATTTCAGTGTAGATGTTGCTTTCTAATCCTATTTGCTTACTTGCACTAGATGCATTGTTTTGAGTGTAGATGTTTATTTCTAATCCTATTTGATTTCTTGCATTAATAGATGCATTGATTTCAATGTATAAGTTGTTTTCTAATATTGTGTGATTGCTTGCATTAGATGCATTGATTTCAGTGTAGATGTTGATTTCTAATTTGATTTAATTGAATGTATGATGGTACATTAATTTTAAAGTGATTGGATTAACAACGTGCATTGATTTTTGTGTTATAGTAATCAACCTATTAGTATTGGAGAGCAAGAGAGACAAGGTATGATGTTTACTGCAACAACTTGGACTAAATATTTAAATGGTTTATGATTTCAACTATCCTTTTTATATAATCGATATGAAAATATGACAAAACTAACAAGGGTGACAATAAGAATATTAGAAGAAACTAATTTGATATTTAACACAATGAAGACTATTTGTAATGGACTACATTCTTATTATTCACATTTTCTATCATTCAACACTAGTATTGTCACTTTGCATTCAAAAATTTTATTTCATCATTTTTCATCATTAAATTTATTAACACTATTTATCATCTCAACAAATTAATGTAACTAAGAAAATTTGAAATTAAAATGACCAAGTTAATCTTAGACATATTTAGAATATTTAAAATCATTATATTAATATTAGATATATTTACATATTATTGATAAAATTAATCATATGTTCGATATATTTTCCTTGGCCACACATGACTGAAACCAACCTAGATACATCTTAACTCTGGATCTATCAAGCGCCAAGAGGGATCAAATCTCCCGAGGTGCAAACCTTTCCTCAAGTTCTTCACTCAAAAAAGAGATTTTCACATTGAGATATTTGATCCATTTCAGTGCTTGATAGACCCAAATTTAAGATGGATCTAGGGTGTTTTTAATATGAATCCATTGAAGAAGATATTTGAGGTCACGGGAGGAGTTGAGGAATAAATTTTCAGTCTTGGAGTCTAAAGGTGGAAGCAAAAATGTGATTTATGGAGTGAATGGGCCATCTTGGCATTTTCACTATATCTTTAAATTTGTCATGTTTCAGACTCTTAGAATTTTAGGATCTATAGAGAATATCCTTGTGAAATTATGTTTAAAATCAAGTGATGGTTCATTATAATTTCAGAGAAATGTTCTAAGGAATTTAGGCTTCCTAAATGCTCCTAAAATCTTCTTCAAACAAGTCATCTTGGAATTTTTGCTATAAATTTTCTTTTGGCATGTTTCAAAATGTAAATTTTGGAGGATATAGATAGAATATCTTCATGTATCTTTGGTTCAAATTTCATATCTTTATTCGCTATAATTTCATATATATGGTCTAAGGAAATTAGACTTCTTGAACAATCCTGAAATATTCTTCAAATAGGTCATCTTGGAATTTTCATTGTAGCTTTTGTTTTGGGATGTCTTAGACCATGAAACTTGGAGGATACAAATATAAATCATCATTTACATGTTATTCAAATTCAAAACCTTGATTCGCTATAATTTTGAATATATGTCCTATGGAAATTAGGCTTCTTGAATGTCGAAATATTCTTCAAACATGTTAGATTGGAATTCTCACTATAACTTTTGTTCTCGGATGTTTTAGACCATGAAACTTAGATAATACAAATACAATATTTTCATGTATCTATGGTTCAAATTACAAACCTTGGTTTGCTATAATCATCATAGATATGTTCTAAGGAAGTTAGGTTTCTTTAATGCTCCTAAAATTTTCTTCAAACGGGTCAACTTGGTATTTTCACTATATCTTTCTTTCTATGATGTTTTAGAAAATGAAATTTCGAGTAGAGAGAGGAGAGATATCAAGGTACATGTGACATAAATTTCATATATTGTTTCACTCAAATTTTAGAGATATGATTTGAGGAAGTTAGTGCTCTTGAATTCTCAAGAAACATGGTTCAAATAGGTACTTATGGTAGAACTTTCAAAACCTGATTTTCCAAATTGGATGTGTCATGTTGTGAAAATTAATTCTTGTGAATAAGAACAAAGAAATAATTTTTGGGAGAAGTAAATTTGGTGAATGAAGAAGGTAGACCTGCTGAAGGAAGAAGCAACTAATAGATATGGTGAAGACAAAATCACCAAGAAGACTTGGTGAAAATAGAAGCGACTACCAGAAATTATGGAGAAGAAAGAAAGTAAGTCGGTGCCTACGAATATTTTCAATAGTGGGGATTGGTGTTTCTTGTAAGTTAATTCCTAGAAAAGAAAAATATGGGATTGGTGTCTTTTGTATGTTGGTGCCTAAAAAGAAACAAATGTGATTGGTGTCTCTTGTAGGTTGGTGCCTACAAAGAAGCAAAGGGGATTAGGGTCTATTATAAGTTGGTGCCTACAAATTAGAAAACAGGATTGGTGTCTCCTATAGGTTGGTGCCTAAAAATAACTAGATGGGATTGGTGTCTCCTTTAGGTTGTGTTGATGACAGTTTCTTCAACGTTGTCTATTCAATATTGACTAAATCTCTCGCCTCACCACATCCAAATTTGGCACTTCAATCTCACAATTAACACCTCCATCACTTCCATTACTTATATCTCTCAATCATATCATTCCCTACATATTTTTCATGTGATTAAAAATTGGAATCCCTCCTTAACTCCAATGCAAGAAACTATTTTCTAAAAAAACTACATAAGTGTGTATCAAGTGTTAAAAGGAGAAAAGTCTTCTTAGTTAAATTTAAAGAATATTCAAAGTTATTTTTACCAAGAAAAACATAAGTGTATTAAGTGTTTATTATATTAATATTCTCTCTAAGCTCCCAGACCTTCCATTAAGTGATTTTTACCAAGAATAACATAAGTTTAAGTGTATTAAGTGTGTATTATATTAATATTTTCTCTGAGCTCCCATACCTTCCATTATTATGAAATTTAGTGTGTATTATATTACTATTTTCTAAAGAAACTACATCTGTTAAAAGGAGAAAAGTCTTCTTAGTTCAATTTAAAGAATATTCAAAGTTATTTTTACCAAGAAGAACATAAGTATAAGTGTATTAAGTGCTTATTATATTAATATTCTCTCTAAGCTCCCAAGACTTCCATTAAGTAATTTTTACCTTCCATTAAGTGTTTTTTAAAGTCTTCTTATTTGAATTTAAAGAATATTCAAAGTTGTTTTTACCAAGAAGAACATAAGTATAAGTGTATTAAGTTCTTATTATTTTAATATTCTCTCTAAGCTCCAAGACGTTCCACTAAGTGATTTTTATCTTCGATTAAGTGATTTTACCAAGAATAACATACCTTCCATTAAGTGACCTTCCATCAAGTGATTTTTACCTTCCATTTAGTGATTTTTACCTTCCATTAAGTGATTTTACCAAGAATAACATACCTTCCATTAACTGATTTTTACCAATAATAACATAACTATAAGTGTATTAAGTGTGTATTATATTAATATTCTCTCTAAGCTCCCATACCTTCCATTATAATAACATAAACATAAATATAAGTGTATTAAGTGTGTATTATATTAATATTCTCTCTAAGATCCCATACCTTCCATTATTATGAAGTTTAGTGTGCATCTATAGCATGGGCCTATGCATCTATGAAAACATTCAAGTCAAGGTCCCAAGGTCACCCAATGGACTTCATAATAGTCAAACATTTGAATAGTGGTGGTAGTATATATTTATTACCTCACACCCACCCATGGAATATGTGGGATATGAGGTTTTTAATATTTAAAAAAAATGATATAGAACATGTCACTTATGCATTTGATTCCAACAATTGAAAGGAATGCATAGCATCATTCTCCACGTGTCTTACATATGTGCATCAAATACTATCAACCAACAAATAGATCACACAAACAAGGAACAATTGCAATAATTATATTTTCTCTTCACATGCATGAAGAAAAAATTGCTCACGATGAATATGGACTATGATCTTCATGTGTGTTTTCAGTTTCTTTTATGACATTAGTATTTCTGCTAAGTTTATATTCGCAAGCTAGAAAAGGTTTTGGAGGAATTTGCATTGAACTAAAAGTAAACGAAATATACATGTTGCACAATATTGCGAGGAATACACCCTAGTATACCACAACGAAGATCTAACGCAGATATTGCAATTACATCAGACAAATTTAGCACATCATGAAAATGCTAAGGAAAAGTGGTATATTATTGATACTAGAGACAAAATTCTTGGAATGTTGGCATCAACCATAGATATACATATTCATGGAAATAATCTAGCAACCTTTACTCTGAGTGTAGACATGGAAGCATATGTTATTATGGTTAATGTAGAAAAGGTAGTTGTTTTAGGAAATAAGAGGACACACAAGCTATATAGGAGGCACTAAGGAAGACTTGGTGGGTTAAAGGTGGAAACCTTTCATCATCTATAGAAGGGAATTTCAAAGCATATTGTTGAGCATGCAGTCAGGGGCATGCTTCCTAAAGGACGTCCTGGCAGAAGTATTTTTCACATATTTAAATTTTTTCAAAGGGCTAAATCATCCACATGATGCTCAAAAACTTGAGTCGTTTCCTATCGCAGACAAGAGAATAATGATAAAAAGGTAAGCGGTTGATTTTTATTGTTAAAAGATAATGGAGAATCCTTAATTTGTGAGAGTTGGGTCATGGAACCTTAGGATAGGAATTAGTTTCTATTTCTTAGGATATGGTTATAACTTCCCTACATCTATCTGTGCTATATATTGATTGAGTTGTACTGATAATGTAGAGCATTCTATAGAGTCACACTCTCCTACTTCAGTCCCTCCATTGTAGAGCTGACCATTTTTTATTTAATGAATTCAATCCATCATATTTTATCATGGTATAAGAGCTCCAGGGAAGAATCATAGCCGGAGTGTTGTGATCCCTGTGAGTATCCAGGTGGTAGAAGAGAAGCCCCTGATGACTAAGTAATTTTTTTTTCTCAGGAATTGATCGAATCAGCACGTTTTTTGGAGGAGGAATCACCTCGATCAGCGTGAACCCATGGAAGGAATCCACACCGATAAGCACGGATATGTGTCGGAGAACCACGCCGATAAGCCAATCCCTTATACAGTTTCATTCCTGGCACAATCAATGCAGAAATTGGTTCAATAAGCATGTCGATGCGGGAAGAGGAGATATGAAAACAGATCTGTGCTAGTGTTCTCCCACTGATGAAGGAAAGAGATATGATACAGATCTAATGTCGGTGAAATTTTTCCGTGAAGGAAGAGATCTGAGACAGATCTACTACCAGTGAAAGTTTTTCGATGAAGGAAGAGATATGAGATAGATCTATTACAGGTGAAATTTTACCGATGAAAGAAGAGATCTAAAAGTAGATCTATTGCCCGTGTCATCTCGCCAATGAAGGAAGAGATCTGAAGAAGATTTGTTACCAGTGTAAGCTTGGTGTAGAGGAGCCACAAAGCCCATACTGAAGAAAGCGTCGTGGTGGAGCCAGAGAGCTCCTCCTGAGAAACAAAAGAGGTTGTCGCAGAGGAGCCGAGAGCCTATGGAAAAGTGTGCAAAGTGGTCTGCTGGATTGATCACAAATTAGGTAGATCTGTATTGTGATATTGTTTTTTGTAAGGATATGGGGTAGATCCATTTTTTTTTCCTGTCAATTACTCGAAGTTTTTTTAGAATAGTAAAGATAAAAAATCAAATAATCAAATAATACTTGAAAGAGAGCAACAAGCTCTATGGTTCGAATTTCTCTAATTGGAAGTTCAAGATGCAGACTGTGCTAGAAGCACAACGTTCCTAGATGATTGCAAATGGGGATGTTACACCATTTTTTGGTCATCTAACCTTTCATCATTAGATGGACCCAAGTACACCATGTAAGACCAGTTTTACCCCAAGTAAAACTGCTTTCACTATGTTAATTAGGAAACTCCAAAAGGAATAATTAATTAAACCATAATTTAATTATTATTCCCAGTCATGTTTAACCCAAAAACAAAGAAATTAATGAGATAAACCCATAGTTATCTTATTATTTTCTAGGAATAATTATTTAAATAATATTCTTTGTTAAATATGACCAAATCAACCACCATTAATTAAATAAATCATTATTTATTTGATTATATCCCAACCACTTCCTTAAAAAGATAAATAAATCATTTATTTATTTATTCTTCACTAATCAAGGGATTTGACCTAAGTCAAACACCCTTTCCCTCCAACAAATAATAATAAAATATTCCATAGATGTGGATCTAGATTTGATTAACATTATTTTAATCATGCACCAAGATCTAGAATGACCCAATATTTTGTTATAAATAGGAGGGTTTTCCCCATCATTCTTCACCTTTTGTTGCCTATTAGATCACTCTGGATCTATACACTTGGTCTCATTTTTCCGCCATTTTGCTCCCATTGAGCTCTACTTTCTACATTGGGTTTTCTACATCTACAAGAGAGAGAAAGCTTAGATCTGAAGTGCTGAGGACTACAAAGAACCCATCCCATTGAGGAGATCTGAATACACCTTCTTGTTTCCTCCCAGGTGCCCTGTAATATAAAAATTCATTCAAAAATCGTGTTCTTTTCTTGTCTGTTGGATGCATGGAGCAAACTCTTTACTTTACTGCTTAATATCTTTCCATTTATAGATCTGTTTGTTGCAGCACTTTAACTACTAATTGCAGATCTGAAGATGCTTTGCAGCCATTATTGTTGTTAGGGCTATTAGTTATGCGTAGCTAAAGTGGTTCTTTTTCGTACACTTCGACGAAGAATTCATACTAACAAATGGCGACTCCACACGGGTTTTAAATTACGACCACTGTCGTTTCTCATATTCCTGCATATCCAGCTACTTCAGGCCCTAGGGCTTCTTTTCAGCTGCTTAGTTTTTCTCTTTTCATGTCATTTTTTTTTCACATAAAACCCTAAAAACCTAAAATTTCTAACTTCCGTGTGTTTCTGGCCCTATTGCGCAGGTAAGAAACACCAGCCGCAACTGAGACGGCAACTTTTCAGAAAATCTGCCGCCGAAACAGCCAGAACGGGGGGGTCGCACCTTTTGGCCCAAAACCTGCGACCTGGACGCACTTTTTGGCCTGTTTCCTGCGACCTCAACTCAGATCAGGTCAGAACCTGCGACCTGCCTTTTTTCCCGCATTTTTTCTGCAATTTTTCTGGGTTTTGCTGCAGCTTCTGCCAGGGTTTTCCAGCCTCTGTCTCAGCCCGCCTTGACCAAGATCTGATATGTTTTTACTCCTCTAAGTGGGAACCCAGCCCCTTAGGGCTTTAGTACCCTCCACTTTTTGTGGAAGAGTTTCAGCTGTTTCAGCCGTCGGTTTCAGAGCTTCAGCCCCCTCTTTTTCCAGATCTGTGACCTCCCTTCCAGATCCATTGAAATCAGCCTCTTTTCCTTTCAAATCACCTCTTGTCGTTTTGTTTGGACCTCCTCTAAAGGCCTCTGCCTTGCCCCCCCCGGTTTTTTGCTGATTTCCCTTTTTCCAGCCACCTTGCCTCTGTCTCTTGGCTGTGATCTGCACCCCTTGTCTGCAGCTTTATCCTCCAGATCTCCGTCCCCTTTGACCCTAGATCTGTCGAGCTTCCTTTGTGTGTGTTTCCATAGTTTTTCCCTTTCTTTTCAGCATAGTTGTGAGAGGCTATGAGTATTGCAAAGTTAAGGCTGGTGGTTTATCTATATAAGGAGGCCATCACCTAGCATTAAAATACGCAATCAAGGTTGGCTATCAAGTGGCTAAGGATTGGAGCAAGTGATTTGCTGGATCTAGCTTGATAGTGTGTAGCATGGGAGGTAGTGCATGAGAGCTTGTGAAGAGTTTTTGTACTATGATTGTTACATGATTTCTCCATTATAATATACACAATAGCTGGGGGGTTTTCAGCTATAGGCTTTCCCCATACATACCGAGTTAATGTGTGATTGATTTGATGTGCGATTGCTTCTATATTATTTCCGCATGTGACAATTAATTGTAGAAGAGGGTTATGTGTTATGCATGCAATTCGAAATTGATGTATGATCGGGTTAATCTTCATCGAATAAGTGATTTATTCAGCTAATTTCTACATGGTATCAGAGCGAAGTTAATTGTCGAAGTCTATTACGGTGATTGCAAACTTATTTCCTCGGACAGAGTCTGCATGCGGGCCAGGTAGCCTCCGGAATATTCATCCTTCTTTGTAAGGTGAAAGATCCGGTGAATGCCCTTTGCAGTCAATCTCTGATTTGGAAATAATTTGTTTTCAAGTATAGATCGGAAGCGATAGAGCTTGGAGTTTGGAATTCGAATTTTGCAGAAGGTTGTTCTTCTTGGTGCCGGTGTTGAAAGATGTCTTCTTTCAATGGTTTGCGACTCGAATATGCTCTTGAAGGCCGTTCGAACTATGTTGCATGGAAGGATCGAATGGAAGCAGTGTTAGAAGATAATGGTCTGAAGGAGTTCGTGGATGCGGATGTCCCAAAGCCCACTGATGCAGCTTTGGTCGATGCATGGCAAAAGAAGATCGCGAAATGTCGAAGGATCCCGTTGGAGGGCGTCAAGGATCATATTGTATCCAGCCTGCATGGAAAGGCTACTCCATATTTAATGTGGAAAGCTTTGACGGATCTATTCCAGAAGAAGAGTGACCAAAGGAAGCTGGTGCTCAAAGATAAGCTCAGGAACATCAAGATGGAGAAGGGCGACAGCATCGCCAAATACCTCACGAAGTTCACTCAGTTCAGAGATGAGCTGGTGGAAGGCTAACCAGCCTACGATTAGTGCCAGCCGGGCGGCCGACAGCACTGATTGGACAATGGCATGGCTATTTCATATGACGGGAGATCGGGAGTTGTTCTCAGATCTGGAGGACAAGGATTTGGGTATACACATCGAGATGGGCGATGACGGTAGATACAGTGCGACTGGTATCGGTACCGTATCCTTTCAGAGGGAGTCTGGTAAACCCTTTGTCTTAAAGGATGTCATGCATGTACCTGGATTGAAGAAGAACCTGATTTCAGTAGCGATGTTGGAGGATAAGGGTTATAGATAAAGGCCCTCAAAGAAGGAAAAGCCTTCCAGCAAGAAGACTACCGGAGAGACCCTAAGATAGGGTTCAACTCGAACCTTTATCACTGCAGTAGATGATCACAAGAAATATGCAGCTGCAAGGCCTGAGACATGGGTGAGCTCGATGATGAGGGCGAACTATGGCACAGGAGATTTGGCCATCTTCACCATGGAGCTTTGAAGATTCTGCAGCAGATTTCTACTGGACTTCCTAAGGGCACCCTTGCGCAGTCAGATCAGTGCAAGGGGTGTACTTTAGGGAAGTATGTGAAAGCCACCTTTCACGAGAAGGATAGTCGCGCCACGACGATCGTTGAGAGAGTTCACACAGACGTGTGTGGTCCTTTCTCAGTTGCTTCGACAGCAAAGCACAAGTATTATGTGATCTTTGTTGATGATTTCTCTCGAAAGTGTTGGATCTTCTTCATGCAAAAGAAGAGCGATACATTCGCGAAGTTCTGTGAGTTTAAAGCACTGGTCGAGAAGGAGTTGGGGAAGAAGGTGATTGCTCTAAGGAGTGATAACGGTGGTGAATTCATCTCGGCTGAATTCAAGGAGTTCTGTAGCGCAGAAGGGATTCGGAGAGAGCTCATCGCACCCCATAACCCATAGCAGAACGGGGTGGCTGAGCGGAAGAACAGAACGATCGTGGGTGCTGCACGGGCGATGTTGCATGATCATGGCCTACCCCTTCACTTGTGGGCTGAGGCATGCAATACAGCAGTGTATGTGCAGAACCGTTGTCCTCACAAGGTTCTTGGCATGAGTACACCGGAGGAGGCTTATTCTGGCAAGAGGCCCGATATTTCCCATTTGCGGATTTTTGGTTCTCCTGTCTACATGCATGTGACGAAGGATGCGAGAAGGAAGCTGGATCCAACTGCTGAGGTTGGAATATTTGTGGGGTACACTGATACACCTCACAACTATCGGGTATATGTGCCAGACAGTCGCAAGACTGTTGTGCGACGGGATATAAAATTTCAGGAGGAGAAAGCCATGCAGTGTTCGCTTGAGAGGGAGCTACACTTGCATGCAGATGAGGAGCTGTTAGTTCCTAAGGAGGAGCTTCCGGATGTGGATCAGCCACAAGAGGAAGTTCAGGAGGTGGAAGAAACCACCAATGCAGCGCCAACCATCAGAGGGCGCATGCGCACTACAGAAGCTGAGCGACTGGCTCGGGATGCAGAGAAGGTTGTAGGACCACCTACAGCACAGCGCAGACAGAGACAGTCACCGGATCGGTACACTGGATACATGGCTCTTATGAGTCAATGTGTTGTGACAGAGCCATCCTCTTTTGAGGAAGCTGTGGGGGAACCCGCATGGGTTGATGCCATGATCGAAGAATATGATTCGATCATCAGGAACAGTGCATGGGAGATTGTCCCAAGACCGGTTGGGAAATCAGTTGTAGGTTCGCGATGGATCTACAAAGTGAAGCAGGCGGCTGACGGGAGTGTGGAGAAGCACAAGGCGAGATTTGTCGCCCGTGGCTTCTCACAGATCGAGGGGATTGACTATGAGGAGACTTTTGCACCTGTCGCAAGGTACTCTTCCATACGGACGATCCTTGCTCTCTCAGCGCAGATGGGGTGGCACATTCATCAGATGGATGTGAAGACCGCGTTCCTCAATGGAGTTATTGAGGAAGAGGTGTACATAGAGCAGCCTGAAGGTTTTGAGATCTTCAGCAGTGAGTCGCATGTGTGCCGACTCAAGAGAGCACTGTATGGGCTGAAGCAAGCACCTCGTGCTTGGTACACTCGGATAGACATCTACTTCACCGGGCTTGGATTCTCCAAGAGTGAGGCGGATCCAAACCTGTACCAGATTGTGGTGGAGGGGAAGCTGTTGATCATCGTACTGTATGTAGATGATCTGATTTTGACTGGCGATGAGCAGTTGATACTTTCATGCAAGGAGGATCTTGCACGAGAGTTTGAGATGAAGGACTCGGGCATCCTTCATTATTTCCTGGGATTGGAGATTTGGCAGCGTAGTGGAGGACTGCTTGTTTCTCAGGGCAAGTATGCTCGGGAGATTCTGGAGAGGTTCAACATGCAAGGCTGCAAGCCTGTTGACACTCCTCTTCCTGGTGGTTGGAGGAAGGAGGATGCTACTTCGGCAGAGGTAGTGGATGCCACTATCTATCGACAGTTGGTGGGGTCGCTTATGTATCTGGTCAATACACGACCCGATATATGCTATGCAGTTAACCAGCTTTCACAAGCTATGGTTAAGCCTACCAAGCTCTTTTGGAAGGTGGGCAAGCATGTATTGCGCTATATCAGAGGCACATCGGGATATGGTCTATGGTACAGACAGGAGGATGGAGTGAAGCTTTCTGGCTTCACTGATGCAGATTGGGCAGGGAGTCCAACGGACCGGAAGAGCACTTCTGGAGGAGTTTTCAGCATTGGGTCGATAGCAGTTTCCTGGTACATCAGGAAGCAGAGATCCGTGGCACTCAGTTCAGCAGAGGCCGAGTACATGGCAGCAAGTTTGGCTGCATGCGAGGCTATTTGGATGAGGAAGATCCTCACAGGTTTGTTCAGGTTGCATTTGGAGCCTACAGTGATCTACTGTGATAACCAGAGCTGCATCAAGCTCTCGGCTAATCCAGTATTTCATGATAGGTCCAAACATATCAACATCAAGTACCATCATATCAGAGATTGTGTTCAGCGGAGAATCATGAAGCTTTCATATGTTCCCACGGAGGATCAGGATGCCGACATCCTGACGAAGGCGCTCACCAGGAGCAAGTTCGAATTCCACAGAGGCAGGATAGGGGTTGCAGATAATCCATATCTTGCCGAGAGGGAGTGTTGAGAATGCAGCAAGATGATGGAGCTTAGTGAAATGAAGTCGCCTTCACTAAGTGGGCCCGCAGGCAAATTCTGGCGCAAAGTCTATTTTTAGACTATGTCTATTTTTAGACATACGGAGAATAATTTGGGAATTCTACTTGGAGATTCTTGAAGTATGCTACATGTTGGTAAAAATAGATGAGACCCTAATTTTTAGGACCCAGGCTATTTTTAGACTGATCTCCTAAAAATATGGAAGTCAAATATTATTTACCCTTAATAATATTTTGACTATAAACAGCAGTTTACTCTCTTGGAGCACTTCAGCTTGAGTCATGGAG
>JAXQQM020057807.1:0-21770 GCA_034641835.2 Pinus albicaulis | reverse complement strand
CTGGCCTATCATAGTAAATCAAAGCACATACCTATCAAATACCATTTTGTAAGACAGGTTATCACTGAAAGGGGAGTCTCTCTTGAAAAGGTGCATACAAAGGAAAACTGTGCAGACATGTTCACGAAACCAGTTTTGTTAGAGAAGCTACGATGGTGTCTGGCTTCTCTTGGCTTGCAGGAAAGATAAAAATAATAATGGAACAGGGTATCAGGCTAATTGTTTTCAAGGTGGATATAGTTGAGATTTTCTTTTAAGGGTGAAAATGTGAAGTTGGGTTACACTTTTTGCCCTTTTTTGAGAAAAAAATTTCATTTTTTCGGTTCTTCAACTTTTTGCAAACTATAACAATTTTTCTGTGTAGAATTTCATTTTGCGATAAAAATATAAGTTGTTAGAAATTTTGTTAGCTTCTATTACTTATTTTTTGAATTTTTTTAATGCAGATTTGATATGTTAACTTAGTGTTTCTTTGAGTGTGTGTTTCTTAACAATCAAAGGATTCATAAGAAGTCATGTTATGACGCAATGTTGTATTCATTGAAAATTTTTGTTTTTGAAAAAACAAAATGTGTTACAACAATCTAGACAGAGTCTACTTTGGTTTCGTCATATTTACAAAGCCAATGGATGCATATCATAATTACTAGAATTTTTTGAACTGATCCAATTACGAAAAACTGCGTATTTTGGATATGTTTCGCATGGCGAAAAATTTCTTAACATATAAGTTATAAACTAAAAATCTAAAAGCTACCCATTAGAGTCGACGGACCAATGTAATGCCCCATAATTTTTTCATTTTTTTTTACAATGTATTTTGGGAGATACAAAATTTTGATTTCACTGAATCACAATGACCCTTAGAAATTGTTCGCATCCATTTTTTTAGAAAAATAATTAAAATTAATAAACGTTTACGAAATTCCATAAAAGTTATATTTCCTTAAAGTAGATTCAATTCTGAAAATGCTTGTCTTAGTTCCGATAGTTAATTAACAACCTTTCATGGAGTTTAATCAGTCCAAAGTTGCAGAACCGTTTTCAGAGCCTGGTTTTTGCGTAATGGTGACGCGTTAGTTCAGCCGAACTTTGATAACAAGTTCGGCCGAACTATGTTTTCCGTTTCAAAATCGTTAAATCTAACGTCATAATAGTTCGGCCGAACTCTTAATGAAGAGTTCGGCAGAACTATTGTGTAACTCTCCGTCGGCCGCAAAAATTTTCGGAGTCCCCACTAAAAACACAATTCGCGTCAATATAAATTGGCGCGAAATGATTCACAATTTTCGCACATTTCGCATGTCTCATTTTAAAAAGACTTGGTTTGGGTTCAAAAACTTTTCTTCTTGGTTTGGGTTTAAGGAATTTTTTTGGAGGACATTTTTTGGAGACGGCGTGATTTTTCTTGGAGTCGTGATTTTTCTTGAAGGTATGTACATGTTTTGTGTTGAAGTAAATATTTTGAACTTATTTGTTCAAAAACTTTTCTTCAAAGTCTGGGTTTAAGAGCATTTCTTTTGAGCTTTTTTGGAAGACATTTTCAATTCAAAAACTTTTCTTCAAAGTTTGGGTTTAAGAGAATTTCTTGAAAGCAAATTGATTTTACAATTTTGGGTTTAAAGAATTTTTTTGGAGGACATTTTCTTGGAGGCGGCGTGATTTTTCTTGGAGGTATGTACGTGTTTTGTGTTAAAGTAAATCTTTTAAGCTTCTTTTCATTTTTGTAAGACATTTTTCTCTCAAATTTTTTAAAGTGTGTTTTGGATTGGAGTACGTATTTTTTACAAAAAATTTACGATTTTTAAATTAAATCTTTTGTGATATTTTTTGTAATTGAGTTATTGTCTAATTTTTTGAAGGAAAATTTTTGAACTTCATACCCTGTTATCATGGGAAATCGAAGAACTTGTGTCAGAAAATATTATCGAAAAAGAGACCCTAAGGCACGTAGAGAAGAGACGAGAAAATATCGCAAAAGAAAGTTAGAAGCCCTCTCAAATATTGAAGAGGAAAATCAACCTCAAGCAGAAATTGAAGCAGGTATGTAAATGTAAATATTATGATCTATTGATATATTTAAAATTTCCCTAATGTAAAATGTGAAGCTTAATTTTTATTTGATGAACTAATTTGAAAAATATTTTGTTTAATGTAAACAGCCAGAGATATTCCTCAAAATATTGAAAAAGAAAATCAACCTCAAGCACAAATTGAAGCAGGTATGTAAATGTAAATATTATGATCCATTGATATATTTAAATTTTCCCTAATGTAAAATGTGAATCTTAATTATTATTTGATGAACTAATGTGAAAAATATTTTGTTTAATGTAAATAGATAGAGATATTCCTCAGAATATTGAAGAAGAAAATCAACCTCAAGCAGAAATTGAAGCAGGTATGTAAATGTAAATATTATGATCTATTGATATATTTAAAATTTTCCTAATATTTATTGAAATATTTATTAATTTAGTAATTTATTGAATATGTACTATTTTTTTGAATATGTATAGATGAAATCACTATTGATAATGAGAAGTTAGAAAATGTCGACACTCACACATATGGAGATAAAAACCTGACCATTTTATACGATATCGTGTCCATAAAATTTTTGAAGAGTATTTCAAAAATGAGCAAGTCACAGTTCAAGCTCAAATGTTGAAAGGTCTCCTATCATCAAGGAAATTAAAAGAAGCGACGACACTATTGGGTATTTGAAAATCAACCAAAGATTAAAAAATGAAAGAAGAGGTAATAAAAAATATGAGTAGTGCTATAAAGTTAATTAAGAGATTTGGGAATAAGAAATATGTTTCAAATATACATAGAGGAATACGAGATGCATGATGGTTTTCACCAAGTACTCAAGAGAATCGTATGATAACATCTATGGCACGAAACCTTTAAGAATATAGCGAAAAACTACTGCTAGAAACATAAGAAAATTTATTTTGCAAATAGATGTAAATGATGAACTCGCTTGTTGGAGAGCTATTTGTAGGAAACCATACAAAGATATACTTGGAGAAAATGTTAAAAAACAATATATGAATATTGGAAGAAAAATTCACGTGTTTCGCCAAATGCAAGGGATGTGATGCGAAGAAGAATAACACGAAATTAGTACGAAGAACATGAAAAACATTTATTGGACACCACTCATATAGAGTTATTCAACAAGTTAAAAGAAGAGAATCATGAAATTCATGTCTCAATCAGTGCTTTTGTTCAACAAAAACCATGGTATGAAAAACCTATCACCGTACACGACACTTATTGTTGTTGTTATCATGTGGAATTTCAGTTATATTATGACACATTCCTTAATTTCAGTAGAACATTTTGGAAATATCACCTTCTCCTTCCACTATCTGTGATTTCATATCTCAAATTCTATGTGGAAGAGAAAGCGATGAATTATTTTACAAAAAGAAATGTGTTGGTGGTAAAAAATGCGATGATTGTGGAAATTTGACTAAATTTCAAAACAAATATCGTGATATAAATGATCAATCATTTCCAACATGAAAGTGAAATGGAAGAGATATGAATATATCCATACATCGATTCAAGGTGCAAATAGTGTTAAAAGAATTGGATTACGAGAAGAAGAAATTTTTGTGATAGACATTTTGAGAAAGTTTGAGGCGGAAATTTACAAATACACCAAGCATTCCCATAGAGCTCAATGGCAAGACTTGCAATTCAAAAAATCTCGTGAAGTTTTTCCACCAGGGACCATTTTGTCAGTGATTGATTTTGCAGAAAACTACACATTTGTTCCACAAAAAGAAATTCAGAGTGAATACTATCACTCTGACCAAGTCTCCATGCTCGCCCATATTCTATATAGACATGCTGAACAAAATGTCGATCATATAGAAAGCACGAGTGAAAATCGACATATCATTAAAGAATATCACTTTTATATCAGTGACGATTGTACACATGATACATGTTTTGTACAACATTGTTTTGGAAAAATTTATGATTCATTGAAAAATCGTGGAATAACATTCAATGAACATTGGATATGGTCAGACAGATGCGCAGGTCAATTCAAATCTGCACGATCATTTTTTTGGTTATGTCGTCTTCATAAGAAAACATGCATTAAACATTGTTGGAATTTCTTTGAAACTGGCCATGGAAAAGGAGAACATGACGGTGCAGGAGCATGCATAAAACGAGTACTTCGAAGATATCAAATGAACCACTCTGCACGCCGACTTGTGAACGCTGAAGAAGTTGTTCAATGGTGCAACAATGCTCTAAGCCATGAGATTAACCCATCAAGAGAAGTGAAAAGGTACATTCAATTTAATTTATATTGGAAATCTAATTTTAAACATTATACATTTATCATGCAATGATTATTTTTAATTGTTTTTTGATGATTATCATGCAATGATTATTTTTAATTGTATCATATTTACAAATTCTTTTTTTAATTTTCCATATAAAGGTTTTTCTGGCATATTGGAATCGGAGACGTAAATAGATCAATTGGAAATGACATTGGAACAATAAAAGGGACTCGAAAATTGCATTCAATTCAAACAAAGTCGTCCACAAATGTGTTTGCATTGGATAAAAGAAAATATTCTTGTTTTTGTGATGTTTGCATAGACAACACAAAATCCAATGACGTTTGTGAAAACAAAATGTATGGGAACGATTGGAAACATACAGAGCTAAATACAAAGGGCAAAATGTCTGTTGAAATGTTTGAAGAAATGGAATCAGAGGAAACTACAATATCATCCGATGGTGATCGAGTTTCTGATCTTGTTAGAGAAGGTAACATTTGAATTACTTTCTAATGATTTAAAGATCTAGAAATAAATTTAAATATGCATAATTAAATGTTATATTTATTTTATTGTGTAGGAGATTTTTTTGCTGTAATTGCACCTATTGACAACGATGAAAATGTGAAGTATTATTTGATGCGTTGCACTCAACAAAAAATGAAATTATTACAAGACTATAATGATCACGGATTTCAGTATGACAGAGGGTCTATTATACTGAAAGGTTATTTTTTCAAACAAATTCGTCAAAGTGGAGACTTTCTTTACTTTTAAGACTATGAACCTGATTCCATAAGTTGTCAATATAGTCACTTGGTGTGTGCAGCGCGCATAAAGTTGATAGAAGTTCAATCAAAGAAAAAATCGAAAATTAAAAAATGGAAAATGTCAAAATCCGATCATGAACGGATTATTGAGGATGGAATTCCATTAGAATTTTTTTGAGTGAAGTGTCCAAAAATTTATTATCTTTGGATTAAATATGTTTTAGAACTTTCAGTACTCAACTAAAAATTGAGCTGCTTATGTTATTTGTGGTTTGCACATGTTACAAATTGTTTGGGTACAAGCACGTGCTCTAGTATCAATTGAAAGTAGTTTTTCTATACATGTGCATTGATTAAAAATGTTATATGTATTGGATATATATATATATATATATATATTCTAGAATGAAATTAATTTTTCTTGTATATTAATTGTTCTTGTATATGTTCTCCGACCATATGGTACAAATTATTTCACTTTATTTTGTAAGGTCAGATTCGGTCCCCATATGGCCTAGCCTCCAAGGGACAAGATAACAAGTGGTTGTCCCCACTTGCCCGAATCTCAGCTTTCAAGTACAATTTTACTGTTTATGTCAGGAATCTTACATGATGTCCTAGCCAAAGATAGATTCTCTTTGTTTCAAGTTTCCAGTAAAAGTTGTCACCGAATGACCTGCTCGAACTCTTGTAGTAAACACCATACCTTATCTCTCTTTCTCTCCAATATTATTAGGTTTAATTATTATAACAAAAAATCGTTCTACATTGTCAATAAGTTTTTGCGCTTACACTAAAATCAATGAACACTATTAATCCAATGTCTTCACAAGTAATGTACCATCATACATGCAATTATATCAAATTAGAAATCAACATATACAATGAAATCAATGGGGATTATCTTGTTACAAGTAACATAATTTCAATTTACCATATGTGCAAATGTAGGTTGAAACCATCCAAAACTTTAAGTTTTAAAACCCTTTTGATTATATATTGTGCAACATTAAAACATTAAACATTTAAATTTCATTAAAGATCACATGCAAAATGTAGATTGAAACCATCCAAAACTCGAGTTTAAAAACTTCACATGTCATGCCAATTATAATTCAACTATCCAACAAAAACATTCAACAAATTAAATATCACATGCCAAAGTTGTTTCAAGTTTCCGGTAAAAGTTGTCATCGAATGACCTACTAGGATATTATAAATACTAACTTTGTAAGATCATTTGGAATTCGGAAAAATTCGAAAGTCTTAGACTGTCAATCAATTTAAAGTATCATTCACCCTAGGGAGTGTAAAATATTCAATGTAGGTTGGTGACGATGCTCACTCCTAGCTTGAAGCAGCGCCAATGACCAATTCTTTAATGAATTCCAATGCACTAGACCAAAGTTGGTTCAACTTACTTGGTTTTTCACCCAAGAAATTCCAAGGATGGACTATCTGGACAAACTGCTGAAATTGAAAAGCTTGACATGGAGATACGACAAGGTGAACAAAGACTTCAAGAACTCTTAATGGAAAGGGCTCACTTGAAGGAAATAAGCACCACGTTGCAGGCTAAAGTCAAGACATTGGAGCAATTAGACAGAATTTGAAAAGGAAAGAGCTTGAACCAATTCAAGCAGACCTAGGATCGGATTGTTCTATGGAGCTTCATGAGAAGAGATATGTGAAAAGGACTGTTATATTCTAGAATGAAATTAATTGTTCTTGTATATTAATTGTTCTTGTATATGTTCTCCGACCATATGGTACAAATTATTTCACTTTATTTTGTAAGGTCAGATTCGGTCCCCATATGGCCTAGCCTCCAAGGGACGAGATAACAAGTGGTTGTCCCCACTTGCCTGAATCTCAGCTTTTAAACTTACACATGAGTACAATTTTACTGTTTATGTCAGGGATCTTACATGATGTCCTAGCCAAAGATAGATTCTCTTTGTTTCAAGTTTCCGGTAAAAGTTGTCACTGAATGACCTGCTCGAACTCTTGTAGTAAACACCATACCTTATCTCTCTTGCTCTCCAATATTATTAGGTTTAATTATTATAACACAAAAATCGTTCTACATTGTCAATAATTTTTTGCGCTTACACTAAAATAAATGAACACTATTAATCCAATGTCTTTACAAGTAATGTACCATCATACATGGAATTATATCAAATTAGAAATCAACATATACAATGAAATCAATGGGGATTGTCTTGTTACAAGTAACATAATTTCAATTTACCATATGTGCAAATGTAGGTTGAAACCATCCAAAACTTTAAGTTGTAGATTGAAACCATCCAAAAATTTAAGTTTTAAAACCCTTTTGATTATATATTGTGCATCATTAAAACATTTAACATTTAAAGTTCATTATATATCACATGCAAAATGTAGATTGAAACCATCCAAAACTGGAGTTTTAAAAACTTCACATGCCATGCCAATTATAATTCAACAATCCAACAAAAACATTTAACAAATTAAATATCACACGCCAAAGTTGTTTCAAGTTTTCGGTAAAAGTTGTCACCGAATGACCTACTAGGATATTATAAACACTAACTTTGTAAGATCATTTGGCATTCGGAAAAATTCTAAAGTCCTAGACTGTCAATCAATTTAAAGTATCATTCACCCTAGGGAGTGTAAAATATTCAATGTAGGTTGGTGACGATGCTCACTCCTAGCTTGAAGCAGCACCAATGACCAATTCTTTAATGAATTCCAATGCACTAGACCAAAGTTGGTTCAACCTACTTGGTTTTTCACCCAAGAAATTCCAAGGATGGACTATCTGGACAAACTGCTGAAATTGAAAAGCTTGACATGGAGATACGACAAGGTGAACAAAGACTTCAAGAACTCTTAATGGAAAGGGCTCACTTGAAGGAAAGAAGCACCACGTTGCAGGCTAAAGTCAAGACATTGGAGCAATTAGACAGAATTCGAAAAGGAAAGAGCTTGAACCAATTCAAGCAGACCCAGGATCGGATTGTTCTATGGAGCTTCAAGAGAAGAGATATGTGGAAAGGACTGTTAAGCCAAGGGCTAATTCGAAAGAAATATTGGAAGAGGAAATGTTGAAGAAGATTGCAGAAGTAAGGCACAAGACAAGGAGAAGGAATGATGATGAAAGTTCCTTGGACTTGAGATTCGTGTCTACAACCGTACATGAGAAAAAGTTCTCTGCTTTGATAGACACGGGAGCTACCCATAGCTTCCTAAGTCGAAAGGCAGCTTCATCTCTTAGAAACAGAAAGGCTAGCATCGAGAAAGAGTTGAGTGCTTTCAAGGCAGTCAATTCGAGGATGAAAGCAGTGACAGTCAATTCGAGGATGAAAGCAGTGACTGGTGTCATGAAAGGCACACATGTGAGAGTAGGGTCATGGTTTGGAAAGATAGAATTAAGAGTCATTGACATGGATGATCATTCTATGGTGTTGGGATGAGACTTCATGGTTGCAGCACAAGCCATACCAATGATGGACCGAGACATTCTCTTAATTCTTGTGATAAACTTCTATTCTTATTGTCACCCTTATTAGTTTTGTCATCTTTCCGTATTGATTATATTAAAAAGAAAGTATAAATCATAAATCATAAACCATTTAAATATTTAGCTCGAACTCTTGTAGTAAACACCATACCTCAAGTCTCTCTTGCTCTCCAATATTATTAGGTTTAATTATTATAACACAAAATCGTTCTACATTGTCAATAATTTTTTGCGCTTACACTGAAATCAATGAACACTATTAATCCAATGACTTTACAAGTAATGTACCATCATACATGCAATTATATCAAATCATAAATCAACATATACTGTAATGAAATCAATGGGGATTGTCTTGTTACAAGTAACATTTCAATTCACCACATGTGCAAATGTAGGTTCACATTCTATCATTCATGTAGTTTTAAAAATTTCAGATGCCATGCCAATTATAATTCAACTATCCAAAAAAAACATTTAACATTAAATATCACATGCCATGCCAATTATAATTCAACTATCCAACAAAAACATTTAACATATGTCCAAAAATATGTCCAAAATACTTATTGTAATAAAATATGTCCAAAAATTGTAAATCTCACTTGAGTATCAAACTGTATGAAGTTTAACAAATTTTAAAACCATCTAAATTTTGAAATCAAATCAAATCTACTGTAAATCTTGTCCATCAAATGTTGTCCATCAAATGGAGGATCTAGCCTCTGGGTCTCTGTTAGCTCCCTATCCTGTAAATAGGAAACCTACATACACAATGCACATGTACTTGAACATTAAAATTTGAAGTTTTAAAAATGAATGAGAATATATATATCTAGAACTTCATGTAAAAAACAAAATATAACTAAAAAATCATGCAATACCTCATAAGGTTCCCCCTCCATTTGATGAAGAGGTTCTGCCATAGAAACATCTGAAGTGGTAACCTGTACAATATACATGTAAAATTAAATATAAATATATATATATATATATATATATATACATAAATAATTTATATAAATTAAAAACTTTCAAATGAAAATGCACGTGTACATATATAAACTTATTTGAACAATAATATTGAAAAAAAGAACTAAAGACAACTTGTTCAAATGCTGTGGATGTTCCTATCTCAGTCGTAAAGTCCTTGGATTAAAAATCTTATGTCTAGAACTAAATTCAAGAAGTGCAATAACTCAAAATATAGATCTCTCTCTATATCTCAATTTTTAATGAACTTTTGAGGTAACATAAATTTTAAAATTGTGAAAAATTGTCCATACTTATGGCTCATCTCCCAAGGAAGAATAAGGTACATCTCTCAAGGAAGAAGAAGGTACCGCCATCCCAAAAACATCGGACGAAATCGGTATCTATTAAAACATTTTATCAAATTATATATATACATACATGTACATGTGTGCACAATTATTTATTTTAAAGTCACTTAAAAACACTAACATCATGTGCTGACATATCATGATGGTCGGACCCCGCCATTTGCATCATTTGAGCGAAAGGTCCCAGGAACATAATATTAACATTTTTCATCACCATCATACACATTTGCAAATGGTGTTTTAACATATAATCATGCATTTTTGTTAGATTAATACACATACAAATAAATGTATACATGTACATACACATGTATTTATTACAAATTGTACACATGTATATGTAAATATAATTTCAAACCTAAGGTCACTAACACATACCATTCTAATTGCCCTCTTCCCTCACGAAAAATTAGGTCTTAGGACCATTGCAAGGCAATTTATTGCATATGTTCGGAGATCTTCAACATTCATGTTGTAAAACTCCTCATCTATACGATAAACAAAATTGGCACGTGCATTTTCACGTGCTCTTTGTCGATTTAAACAAAGATCGACTCCACTCAATCTGCTATGAACATTGTCAATCATAACATCTCTTGCTTCACGACTTATTTGAGAAGTCGCATCCATCTCTGATCGGGGTTGACTCAGACGGTGCGACTCACCGATGGCGGCTGGGCGAGGCAACTCACATCTCGCTTAGCGTTCCCCTTACGTTGATATAATCGACCTCTCCCCGGGCCAAAATTTTTTGAAGGAAGGTCATTGTAGTCGGGTTTCATACCCAAAAAAAATTCTGCATAAAACATTTGTGCAAAATAAAGAGGAACCTCATCATTCCATGGAAGCCTTCCAAAGGCTGCAGTCACTAACACATACCATTCTAGTGCCCTCTTCCTCACGAAAAATTAGGTCTTGCAGACCATTGCGACAATTTATTGCATATGTTCAGAGATCTTCAACATTCATGTTGTAAATCTCCTCATCTGTACGATAAACAAAATTGGCATGTGCATTTTCATGTGCTCTTTGTCGATTTAATCCAATATCGACTCCACTCAATCCGCTATGAACATTTTCAATCATAACATCTCTTGCTTCACGACTTATTTGAGAAGTCGCATCCATCTCTGATCGCAGGGTTTCGACTCGAGACGGTCGACTCACCAATGGCGGCTCAGGGCAAGGCAACTCCACATCTCGCTTAGCACCCTTACATTGATATAATCGACCTCTCCCCGGGCCAAAAAATTCTGAAGGAAGGTCATTGTAGTCGGGTTTCATACCCAAAAAAAATTCTGCATAAAACATTTGTGCAAAATAAAGAGGAACCTCATCGTTCCATGGAAGCCTTCCAAAAGCCGCAAGAGTTCGATCATACAAATATTTTTCTTTGTTTGGGTGCTTGAAATATTGCACCTTCAATATTTTTCTTTTTGGCCCTTCCTTATAATTAAACATTGACTTAGCATCATCTCTTTTTACTCTCTTTTTTATGTCCTGCCATTTATCGGGACCTATCACTGTTTCTTTTCTCTTTCTCATCACTTCTACAAACGAATCAGTCGTTGGCCCCATATTTTTGTACACTTTTACCATTTCACTCAATGAATGTGTAACTATTTCGAGGCTTTGTCTACTCTCAGCAGGTAGAGGCAAAGCCTCGAGATCTCTTTGCAATTTTGCATGAAGGCTTTCACACCTTTTTAAGGTGCATTCCTCCATGTTCGTTTCCCATGGTATATCAGTAATCTTAGCCAGATAAGTTGTGCTGGGTTGACAGCCTTCTTCTTCAATGTAGCACGCTGCCCTGCGTCTTTTTTGACCACTGGCTCAAACATTTTCAGCCTCTGCATCAATATATATAAAATTTCATATATTAGAAAAAACATGTGTAAAAAAATTTGTACAAATTTAATGAAAAAATATTGAAATTGATGGCAACCTTGATGTTGTTGGTTAACATCATCTCCAACATGACCCTGCTGAGAACCAACCCCAGAATGACGCTGCTGAGAACCAGACCCACAGTGACCCTGTTGAGAACCAGCAGCCGTTGATTGCTGGTCTTCGTGGGAATAAATATCACCCCCTTCCCGCAACCTGCTACCAGTCATACCTCAACCGGTTGAACCTTGGCCATGCTCCATGGATGGAGTAGAAAGCCTTCTCCTCTTGCCTCCTAAAAATTAAAATATGAAACTTATTAACAACTAATTTCACTCACAAAGTTAATAAAAAAATCAATTCCATATGTACACACATGTATGGAGATTTAAGATTATATTTAAATACCGTGAACATCCTACGATCCCTGAGCCTCCATATGGGATTCGGCTGATCTTCGTCTTTCATCCTCCATGATATATATCTATTGGTCGACATTCACAAAATAGATTTCAAAAAATCAATACCTCAGAGTAAAATCCAGTTTGGGGCTGTTAAATCCAGTATGTTCTATATTTCTTACATTTCTGCCCTCTTATTTTTCTTTCCAATCAAGGTTTATAAAATAACATGAGAAGCAACATGAGACTTGGAACAATCATTTTCATTATCTATATGGAAGGCAAGAAGGATTATATCCCCTTAAGCTTAAGCTTATGTAGTTTGTCAATTTTATCATATATTTTTTGGTAAGGGTAAATGTTTTTTTTATCTATAGTACAAGTCATGAGTTCCCCAATTTTACCTTATGTAAAGCATGATTCTAGGATTACTAGAATTTGTACTTGGTTTTTTAAGAATATATCAAATAAAGTTTTTGAGAAGCAAATATGGCTTGTTCCTTAGAATTTGGCACTTAGAATTTCCATAACGCTTATAACCCCATCCTTACAATTTTTATAATTTCCATGATGAGACATTTGAATTCCCTTCCCCATATTTCTTGTTAATGATTATAACCTTAAAATGGCTAGTATTGGTTTTTCATCATCATCTAAAAATGACTTGGCAGATGAAAAATTACCATGTCAATCATCATCACTTCACACCATCTCATACATGACCCCTTCTACATATTATATGCATGAATTTTTGGAATGTCATCCTCTCTACCTATCCCATGAATGATTGTGACAACAGGTGAATAAAATACAATTTATAAGCAGAAGATAGTTTCTAGCTTGTCCTCCTCCATCCGCCCCATAGCTAGTGATTTCTCAATTTTCCACTTCCAACTTTCTATTCTCGACATTCATTAGCAGCTAATTTTATCGATAGCCACACCACTATACATATAATTATCATATTATACACTACTACATTAATGAACTCTACGTTGTTTGTTATTGTAAAGTCCAATAAAAAACAATGTTAATTGAGTTTAGTAGTGTATATAACAATTTCTTTGACTTCCAGGTGTGTTGTGACTATTAGTAGAATTAACTACCAAAATGAATTTCCAAAATAAAATGTTGGAAAAGAAAAAATAGGCAATCACTGAATATGGAGTGGGTGGAGGAGGACAAACTTATAGTGATCCCTTCCTTATCAAATTTCTTTTATTCACCTAATGTCACAATCAATCATGGTCTAGATAGAAGGGATGACCTACCATAAATTCAATCATATAATGTGTAGAAGGGTCATATGTATATGGTGTGAAACGATGATTACAAACATGGTAATTTTTCATCTACTAGGTCATTTTGAGATGATGATTACAAACCAATGCTAGCCCATTAAAGGTTATAATCATTGGTGCCTAATGTGGGGTGGACAATTTAAATCAAGTTCGTATCAAAGTACAATTTAGCTCATTTTAGTCAAGGTTAGTTAGAAGAATTAGCTATTGGTTTCTACCTTCAATTTCCTCTAAAAATGAATGTGTACGTGCTTTTGAGAGACATTAGAGGAATAAGGTCCAAATTTTTGATGAAAATGTGAGCTATGAAAGTAAAGGGTTTTAAAGGAAAGCATGTACAAGGCATAGTTGAGCCAAATGTTCTTCAAGAAGTGCCTAATTATTTGGGTCTTGGTTATGGAAAACATGGAAAATGCTCCAAAGCCAAGGAGGCTTGTGAGGTTTGTGTTCATGATGAATGGAACATGTACATAGTTTACCTTAAAGTTTTTGTGTTTTACGGATATTAAAATGAAGAACTTCTATTTAGATCCATTCCAGAGATTGACTGCAGGGGCATTTACTAGATATGTCACCTTTCATAAAAGATGAGATCTAGAGGCTACCTAGCCCTTTACAGACTCTGCCTATAGAACTTGTAGAAGTAAACACTAGAGGCATTAACAATATCAAATAACGTTTTCATGCTCAGACATGGGAATGTGTCTCTTTCCCTACGCAAAAAAATAGTTCAAGGTAGTTAATCTTCATAGACATGTCATCAAGCAAGTCAATGTGATCATCCCTCCTTCCCTCCCTTTTAAAATAATTATGTTTTGCGGGTCAGAAAGCCAAAATATGGAGACAATTATCACCAAATCCAACGTACGATTATGCATGATGGAGAATCTCTAGCGCTTTCCCTTGTTAATATATTTAATAATCTCAATATTTATTTAAAAGTATCAATAGTATTTTGATGACATCACATTGTTCAAATCTCATGGTCGAAATACTATTGATACTTTTAAATAAATATTAAGATTATTAAATATATTAACAAGGGAAAGCACTAGAGATTCTCCATCATGCATAATCGTACGTTGATGCTTATAGAGTGAAAAAACTGAAAGAATCAACTTGTAGGGTAATTTTAATGGGGGGTGGAGAATTCAGGTCTAAAACCTTTTGGAGTCATTTTGAGGTATTGAATGACATTTCTGGGGGTCAAACGATTATATAATTTAAGTTGAAGGCCCATGAGATAAATATGACTTTTATGTGACATTTGTAAATTAAATCATCTATTTGTTGTGTTATATGAACAAAATTGGTACGCATATCTAAAGAGTCCAAATTCTCATTCAAGACCATATGTAATCCTCATCTAACTTAGCCAGGGATTTGCAATACTATATTTGAGTTGGCTAACTCCATTTCAAGATATTATGGTTATCCAAGAGGGGATATAAAAAATGAAAAGAAGATTGGAAAAGAGGATTTCATAATCGATGAAGGTCAAGATGATTCACATGATGAAGTGCAACTAAAAGAAGCGCCATTGAAATGGTTTGCTGACAGATGGTTAGATTTCTTATCCAATTAAGGCCTGGTATGTATTTTGATGTTTCATGAATTTCTTTGAAAATTCAAACTATGGTGCATGTTGCATGAAGCAAGATGTTGAAAGTAGAGTTATGTTGACACACTTAAATGCAACAAATATGGAAATTTGTACATGAGCTCTATTATTTGACTTAAGATTCAGTTGTTTGAAGAGGCATGTTTTGTCAACTTGTGTTTGGTTGATGGTTTTGTACACCAATATGTAAGAGTACATGGACATATTCACATGATGTGAATTTTTTTTTCTTTGAAGGAGAAAAATGATATGTCAACGAGCTATGTTTCTTACATGATCTGTGTTTTCAATTTGATGGTTTTGTTTGTGACAAGACGTCACAAGATTTTGCGAAGGTCCACTCTTGAGCGAGAGCCTCATGATTACAACCTATCCGTGAGAATCAAATGGAAGTGCATCCTTATTTTGAAAACAAGTAGGATTCTAAGCTACCTAGGACTCAAACCATCATTTTTAAATTTGAAATATAATGGTGTTGTTTCAATGCCTTAATCCACAACCCTAACACATGAAATCACTAATCTAATTACACATGAAATAAATAGTTATTTTCTCCAACATTAAAAATATAACTAAAAACTAAATTCAACATAGTTGAAAGAAAAAGAAGCGCCATTGAAATGGTTTGCTGACAAATGGTTAAATATTTCTTATCCAATTAAGGCCTAGCATGTATTTTGATGTTTAGGTCCACTCTTGAGCGAGAGCCTCATGATTACAACCTATCCGTGAGAATCAAATGGGAGTGCATCCTTATTTTGAAAACAAGTAGGATTCTAAGCTACCTAGGACTCAAACCATCATTTTTAAATTTGAAATATAATGGTTTTGTTTCAATGCCTGAATCCACAACCCTAACACATGAAATCACTAATCTAATTACACATGAAATAAATAGTTATTTTCTCCAACATCAAAAATATAACTAAAAACTAAATGCAACATAGTTGAAAGAAAAAGAAGCGCCATTGAAATGGTTTGCTGACAAATGGTTAAAGATTTCTTATCCATTTAAGGCCTAGCATGTATTTTGATGTTTCATGATTTTTTTTGCAAATTCAAAGCATGGTGCATGTTGCATGAAGCAAGATGTTGAAAGTAGAGTTATGTTAGACACACTTAAATGCAACAAATATGGAAATTTGTACATGAGCTCTATTATTTGACTTAAGAGTCAGTTGTTTGAAAAGACATGTTTTGTCAACTTGTGTTTGGTTGATGGTTTTGTACACCAATATGTAAGAGTACATGGACATATTCACATGATGTGAATTTTTTTTTCTTTGAAGGAGAAAAATGATGTGTTTTCAGTTTGATGGTTTTGTTTGTGACAAGAAGTCACAAGATTTTGCGAAGGTCCACTCTTTAGCGAGAGCCTCATGATTACAACCTATCCGTGAGAATCAAATGGGAGTGCATCCTTATTTTGAAAACAAGTAGGATTCTAAGCTACCTAGGACTCAAACCATCATTTTTAAATTTGAAATATAATGGTGTTGTTTCAATGCCTAAATCCACAACCCTAACACATGAAAACACTAATCTAATTACACATGAAATAAATAGTTATTTTCTCCAACATTAAAAATATAACTAAAAACTAAATTCAACATAGTTGAAAGAAAAAGAAACGCCATTGAAATGGTTTGCTGACAAATGGTTAAAGATTTCTTATCCAATTAAGGCCTAGCATGTATTTTGATGTTTCATGAATTTCTTTGCAAATTCAAAGTATGGTGCATGTTGCATGAAGCAAGATGTTGAAAGTAGAGTTATGTTAGACACACTTAAATGCAAAAAATATGGAAATTTGTACATGAGCTCTATTATTTGACTTAAGAGTTAGTTGTTTGAAGAGGCATGTTTTTTCAACTTGTGTTTGGTTGATGGTTTTGTACACCAATATGTAAGAGTACATGGAGATATTCACATGATGTGAATTTATTTTTCTTTGAAGGAGAAAAATGATGTGTTTTCAGTTTGATGGTTTTGTTTGTGACAAGACGTCACAAGATTTTGCGAAGGTCCACTCTTGAGTGAGAGCCTCATGATTACAACCTATTCGTGAGAATCAAATGGGAGTGCATCCTTATTTTGAAAACAAGTAGGATTCTAAGCTACCTAGGACTCAAACCATCATTTTTAAATTTGAAATATCATGGTGTGTTGTTTCAATGCCTGAATCCACAACCCTAACACATGAAATCACTAATATAATTACACATGAAATAAATAGTCATTTTCTCCAACATTGTGTTATATGAACATAATTGGTACGCATATCTAAAGAGTCCAAATGCTCATTCAAGACCATATGTAATCCTCATCTAACTTAGCCAGGGATTTGCAATACTATATTTGAGTTGGCTAGCTCCATTTCAAGATATTATGGTTATCCAAGAGGGGATATAAAAATGAAAAGAAGATTGTTGTTGTAGGTTATCCAAGTTGGACATAGAACCAATGGAGAAACCTAAGGAAAACCTATGTTTCCAGGTCGAACCTTTGTAGAGGTTCCAGTACCTGAGACTAAAATCCAGTTTGGGGCTGTTAAATTCTAACTGTACTGGTAATTGTGCTAGGGGGGAGAAATAGGATGTAATTTCCTCTTCTCATGGTTGGGAGTCTTGTTTTTCATGTGGATTCAACCAAACATATTTTACATATTAAATGAGGACATAATTATTACACATTTTTAATTTACATTCAAATGCTTCTTTGATTTATCTCCTATAGCTTAATGTATTATGCTATATATATAATTTAAGTTGAAGGCCCATGAGATAAATATGACTTCTATGTGACATTTGTATTGAATCATCTATTTGTTGTGTTATATGAACATAATTGGTACGCATATCTAATTTATATTACTTTAATATGTCATGCTTCTTTAATTTATCTTTTATAGATGATTGGAGCATCCCTTTTTAATCTATCCCTTTTGACTTCGGATATGTGGGCAATATTCATCTGCATATTTTTCTATCATAAAGCAGTGAGTAAAATTGTATTCCATTTGTGTCAATGTTAAGGTTAAGCACATGGATTAAAGTTTTATATATTATATGAGTACGCTATGTATTACATATGGTCTTGAATGAGCTTTTAGACTCTTTAGATATATATCTAAAGATTCCAAATGCTCATTCAAGACCATATGTAATCCTCATCTAACTTAGCTAGGGATTTGCAATACTATATTTGAGTTGGCTAGCTCCATTTCAAGATATTATGGTTATCCAAGAGGGGATATAAAAAATGAAAAGAAGGATATTGAACTGTAGGTTATCCAAGTTGGACATAGAACCAGTGGAGAAACCTAAGGAAAAACTATGTTTTCAGGTCGAACCTTTGTAGAGGTTCCAGTACCTGAGCCTGCCATTTTCAAATTTCTTTTTAAGGCTAGATTTCACATGGGCTAAAATTTCAGGGTCACAACCAATGAGTATAAAGTCATCAACATAAAGAACAATTATTATGACATGGTTACTACTTTCTTGGTATAGGCATTGTAGTTATAATTTCATATATAAAAGTAAGTATTAAGAAGAAAGTTGTTCATTTTAGCATTCCAAACATGAGGATCTTACTTAAGTCCTAGAGAGATTTCTTCAGGTGGTAAACAAATACAGTCATTTTGAATATAGTTAGGAGGTTATTCCAAGTAAATTTGTTCTTGCAATCCCCATGCAAGAAGGTGGATTTAATGTTCATTTAATGGACCTACAATTTATATGAAATAATAAGGGCTAGAACAGTAAAAAGGGAATTAATTTTTGCTATAAGGGAAAAGGTTTTATTCTAATCAACCCATTTTAGTTGAGAAACTTTTATCAACTATATAAGTGTTATGTCTTTCAACACTTCCATCTAATGAACACCTAGTTCTATGCACCAATTTACATCTAACAAGGTTTCCTCCCAGAAGAGGTATTAGATCCCAAGTATCATTCACCACTAAGGAAGGAGGAAACCTTGTTAGATCCTTGGAAGTTTCTATAAATATTTATAGATCACAAGCCTTTGAAAACTGATCTAAAAGAGAGAAGAATATGTTATCACTAAGCTGGAACCAATTGGGTTGTTCAATGGTCAACCTAATGTAACTATTTCAAATCACTTTGGACTGAAAGTTAGCCCTTCTAGTTAGAGAGGGCTCTCTCAAAGAAAATAAATGAATACTCAAGATCAAATTTATATTGCAAATGGATAACTCTTTTTTTGTTTTAAGTTATTTTTCTGGTGGAAGATGTATGAAAGGCTACCAATAGATCTTTGTTACAATGGTCTGCCACCTAGGCTAGACTTCGATACTGACCTAGAGACATAATTCAAATAGGATTACATCACTTTTGAGGAAAAATAGGGGTATTTAAATTTTAATAGAGTTGGTAATAAAAGTGCCTATTTTTTTGTTAACATATTCACTTCCATTATATACTCCTAACTTCTAAAGTTGATGTCCTAATTGTTTTTCTACAAGAACCATGTAAGCCAAAAAGTTCACTCTTAAGTTTTAAAAAATAAATCTCGGTGTCTCTGGAGAATCTATCAATAAAATTTAAGTAATTGAAGCTATAGAAATAAGTAGAAGGAAGAGAATCACAAAAATCACTATGAACAAGCGACAAGGGGGGAAATTAAGAGGGATAATTTTATTTCCATGGTAACCTAGTAAATTCCCTACTTCTTGTATATCCTCAATATATAATTTCCATGAAAAGTAGTTTTAATTTGTAAGTAGGAGATTACCTAGACTAGCCATATTACAATATGCAAATAAGATTATTTCAAAAGAAAAAATTAATTGTTTAGAAGGGGAGTTCTCAAATAAATGGTTAGTTTTATGAAAATGACACTACAAATGTAATATGGATGTCAAAATTATACCATTTTGAAAAAATATATAAAAATGAACAAAAGTACTATGTGGGAAGTGGAGGTTGATCAACGCAGTGATGGTTTTACATTGAGACTATTGAGTAAGTTTAAAAAAAAATAAAAATAAAAATCATTTCTTCTCTAACTTTCCTTATAAGCTCACATTTACAAATATACAGTTAGTTACTTGTATTAATGCAAGTGACTCACTTTTATAAATAAGTGAGAAACATGTTTACAATAAGGTCACTTTATAAATTAAAGTCATATGAAAAAAAAATAGAAAAAAAATATAGCATATAAAAAAATTTCAAAAAAAAAGGTGAAACAACAACCGCAACAATTTAATGAAAAAGGAACTAATTGTAATTTAATAAAGTAAATTTTAACCTATTGAATTAATGCATATATAAAAAAAAAATTAAGAAGGATAAAGGATGTTGTTTCTTTTTCTTATTCTCTAAGTGTGTGTTTGCCTAATGCTTATGTATTTGCTTGCAAAAAACTTCAACATGGTTGCATGCAAAAACAAATAATTTTTTCAAATAAAAAAATTGAAAACTTTATAAGCTTGGGGTTAGATTTAAAATGGTCTACGCAAAAAATAAATACCAATTTTATTTTTTATTTGTGATTTATCAAGATCAAAAAGAGTGAAGGCAAAGAACATATGCAGAAAAGAAAATATTTTCTACTTTATTTCTTATTTACCAATATTGTGCAAGGTGCATGACAAAGAATACACACAAACTGAGAATAAAAAATAGAAAATTAAACTGAAATATTAGAACATAATGAGTTATATTTTAAAAACCATAATGAAACTATATATCTTTAGATTTGATAAAAATAGTTGTATATTGAGCGGAAAAAAATTTACATTTTTGGGTGAAACAAAAAAGTTACTAACCAAAACAATACTCTAGACACACTAGAACGGTTCTCTTAGACAAAAAATGTTCATAAACAGCATTATCCATAAGTATTTTGATGCATGCAATGAGAGATATCCAAGATGACAGTGTGGATATATTCCAGTAGACAGTACAGAGAAAAAGGGAGTGTTACAATGCAGATAAGTGAAGGTCACAGTGCAGAGTATAGAATGCGGATCTGAGACAGTGATACAGGATGAAGATTACATATATCAAGAGTACGGTTTTGATTGCAGTGAGGATTGTTAAGGACTGTTGACTTGAAGAAGTAATACATGGGATAATCTTCATAAGGAGAAGAAACATCGATAGTGAGGAAGGTAAAAGTAAGCCAAAAACAAATGAAGCTAGCTGGAGAGAGTACCAAAGGATATGGTAACATGCCTCCTGGGGGTTGACAACAACACACCATATGAGATTGTAATGGTTGAAACATGATCTTTATCCAATATAATCAGAAGCATTAGGAAGGTTGCTATCATATAGGTAAAGAGTAGCAACCATGGACGTTGATCAAATACCAGCAAAAATCAGCCAGGAAATCATAAATAGAAGGAACACTACATGGAATCTTCAATGCAGACAGTTGTTTTAGGAATAGGACGTAATTGAGGAGAAATGCCAAATTGATCAGATGAGATAAATACCACATTAGGTGGCCAGTGGAAAATACGCATTTCTACCACATAATTTTAAAGAGCGCAGACGTAACTACATACGCATTTCTAATACGCAGATACAACTACACATTTATTTTAAGGAGCGCGGACATAATTACATACCCGGAGATTTTGACGA
>JAXQQM020092121.1:0-39828 GCA_034641835.2 Pinus albicaulis | reverse complement strand
CTATTCCAAACCCCAATTTGATTTTGTAAATAACTTTCATATACACTTGCATTTGAAATATAGTTTCTTTTACTTTTGAAAGATATCGCGTTCGGGTTCTTATCGCATTTCGGTACCTTCCTTTGTTATTTGTTTATTCATTTCTCAGCCATCCTCCCGATGTGATTTCTCAAAGGGAAACCTTATACCTCTGGATTTGAAATCCTTTAGAATTTTTCTTTGAAACTACATCACATCTGGTACTCTTATCACATTTCGCATTTCAACGATTCAACCTTGTTCTTATGATCTTCACCCTTCTGAAATTGTGATTTGCGATATGTGAATGGGTCCCATGTCGGACTTTAAATCCTTTAGACTTTAGCTTTGAAGCATATCGCATCCAACCCCTTGTCGTGTCTCACACTTCGGTGTTTCAACATGATTCTTGAGTGCTTATCCTCCTGAGCTTGCGAATTGCGATATCTGATTGGTTCCCACAATCGGACTTCAATTCCTTTAGATTTTAGCTTTCAATTATATCTCGTCAGCTCCTTGTATCACATCTATGAAATCTTGGTGGTTCTGCGTTATATTCACTGCTTCCAACTCTGATGCGATTTATTCACAAAAATACCTTATTCTGGATTTGAAATCCTTTGCAATTTAACTCTGAAACAACATCGCATCAACCCCTTATCGCATTTCGGCATTCCAACCTGGTCCTGAATTGCCATTCCTCCTAAGCTTTGCAATTTGCGAGATGTGATTGGGTCCCACTTGAATTTATCACAACTTCTCTATCATAGATTTCTATCGCATGTTTCTTATCACAAAGTTCTCCGATCTCTGGATCTTCACCTCTTGCAATTTGGGATGTGCAATATGTGGGCTAGGTCCATGTCATCTCCATGTCATCATGCCACGTCACCTTGGAACGTCATCATAAATTAATTGCGATCTGTGGGGTCGGGGCCACATCATCTACCACGTCAGCTTGCCACGTCACTGCCTACGTCATCTCCCATACTTCACATTTTGTAATTTCTTATGTCTCTATGGTTTTGTGATCATCCTTCCACTATGATTTGTGATATGCGGTCATGCCCTCCACATGCGATTGTGATTTGTGGTGAAGTCTTTAAACACTGTTCTGTACAAATATTTGCATGACTCAACCCTGACCTGTGCACTATTTTGAATGTATTCAATAGGCCAACTCTTGAGCTTTTCTGAACTTAAAATAGCATGACTCGACCCACTCGTTCACGACTCTTCCCACGTTCACGACTTGACCCTTCTTGCTGCTTTTGCTACCTTAACTGCCTTGGCTCCTTTGCTGCCTTTGCTGCTTTGCTACCTTTTCTGCCTTTGCTCCCTTTTCTCCTTGATAAAGATTCTAATGATGCTCCTTGCCTCTTTTTTGCATAATTCTACTCCTCTTTGCTCCTTTTCCTTAGATAATGATTCTACTACTACTCCTTGCCTCTTTTCTGCACCTCTTCCTCTTTTATGCTCCTCCACTTAACTTTTTCCTTCTTTGCCTTATTGCTTCTATAGACTCCAGATGATCTTGATATGCTCCTTTGTTCTCAATGATAATTCTGGTACTACTCCTTTCTGTTCCTTTTCCATCAATGAAAATATTTCCAATAGACTCACTCATCAAACCCTCTATTTTTCCACTGTGAGCTAGTTTGTTTTAAATACATGCACGGGGCCTCTTCTCTCATGTTTTCCTCCACTAAACCACTCCATCCACATTCTAACACAACCCTAGCATCTGTACACCCTTTTTCTTCCTTCCTTAGGACATTTTGGGCTCCAAAACTGTAACAAGAAGCCTACTACAGGAAGATGATCACTTTTTGTAGCACATCTGTGCATGCACCAGAATGCCTTGACCACCATGAAAAACATCAAAGGCACGAGAAGAATGATGAAGATCTGATCCTGAAGATCAGCAGGGGGCTCCAGAAGGGAACCTACATCAACAAAAAAAACTTAGGTCCATGAGGTACTTGCAAAAGACACAACAAGTAAAAACACAGTAAGCACCTCACTCAGAAAATAAAATAAAAAAACACAACAAATAAAACACAACATGGGTGACCATTACAGTGCTCTAGCTCCCTGCATCAGAGGATCCTGCAACTATTCAACAATTAGGTACGCTCAGGTATTACTTTCTCACCCTATCTCTATGTATCATTTGACTAAATGAGTAAATGTCGAGAAAATAGATTTTAATAGGAAAAAAGGTGGCCAATTAACTTTTCCACCCTCGGTCAGTTAAAGTCAAAAGTTGATGGAGTTGCATGTCACATGGAGCTATGACATCAATTAAAATAAGGAAAACAGAAAGTGGGATTTCATTATGAGGCAAAGGGAATGATAGGTTCGAGTGGGACCAACGGTCCAAATATGGAAACCTAGTGCCAAGTCCACCTCACCACTATGATCCAAGCTCGCTAGATTTAGAATAAAAAACATACTTTGGCTCATTTCCCATCATTATATTTCTCATTTTGAGATCATTTAGCATAGGACAAAGCCAAGAGACACTGAGGAGATTCGATCCATGGTCAAGTTTTGCATGAACACTGTGCTATAGGAAACCCTGCGATTGTTATAGGAAGTTTCCAGGGAGGCCATAGAGTGTTATAAAGAGACATGTAAGCTACCATGAGGGTATATTAGCACCCCAACACCATCCTTCAAGTAAGAGACATCAGAATTGTAGAGGTAAGTGGCCATCACCCCCATAAAATTGCAAGAATTCTCATGTTAATTTGCACACAGTAAAACCGTAATTAAGTGAATTAAAGGGTTGTTTAAAGGAATAGGGGATAAGAAAAACACATTTTTGCAAATTTAAAAACTTTGAGGTCCCATATCATAGTGTCTTTTTAAACAAGCCATAAACAACCACCTCTCTAACACAGTCACAAGATGGGGGGAGGTTTCAATAGAAGAAAGCCCACAAACACCAAGAGAATTAAGCTACATCCTCATGTTGTATACATCTTTAGAAACCATCAGTGCTTGGGGTTATTTGGGCTCCTAAAAGGGTATGATGATGAAGTGGCTCAAGGATTTTTAGTGGCCTTACACTCTCAAGTAGATGATAGTTCCACCACTACGATAAGAGGACTAGCAATCACCATAACCCCTGAGATCATTAGCATAGTCACCACCTTACCTCTAGGAATTAAATGGAATAGAGAGGAAAAAGTCTCTAGTACTACTTCTAAGAATGGATTCCTCTTTCCCAATGAGGAATACATTGAAGATAAGAATGGGGTAATAAGGGAGATTATTCCTTACCCATGGTATGAGGTGGCTTACAATATCATGAATTATATCTCTTGTGAGGGAAGACTAAGTGTAGTCTATGGATATAATTTTAGGTTGTTGCATGAACTGAGGTTCAAAGGGGATTTTTCTTTAGATCATAGGTTTAATATCCCATATTTCCTTCTCCACTCAATTAGAAATATCGGCCACATGGTTAGGGAAAGGAAATATCAACACCTAGCTCATCATGGTCTCATCAAAAGCATAGTGAAAGATGCTTTAAACAGACTCAACATACCTGTACCTTGGTCCACTTTCATTGACTTGGACAAAGAATCCTTCATTAGGACACATACCATCACCCATGGAGAGACCCCTACCTCTAGCCTTGTGTTTGATAGAATTGTGAATTATGGATAAAACACGCTTCCCTAGACAGGTGCTAATCTAGAACAATAGAGTTAAAGAATACACAACTACTTCTCCTAACTCAGAGTAGACACACAGAAAGGATTAGAGGCTTACTTGTAATCCAAGTGCTTCTAAATGGCTCCTTCTGTCGCTTCCGTTGTAGCTTCAAATTCAATCAATTTTGGGAAAAATTCTTCCTGCAAGAAAGAACACTAAAACAGCAGAAGATAGCAATAATACAGATGTCTATTCAAGTTAGTTTGCTACATCAGTAAAGCATAAACCATATACATCAACAAAGATCTTGCAATATAGAAAATCAAAGCCAATACAGATGCATATAGGGAAAAGTAAGATGTATTATTTATTGACGATAGAAAGGGAGGTTACAACCAAGTGACTGATTTGATGTCACCATCTCCAACAACATTCCAACCTCATCACAATGCAGATATCTCTAGAAAGCTGTCACTCAGATCAATCTCCTCAATGAAAATCCACCAGCATTTCTCTACACAATTTCTTCCTTCTCTAACACTATGATCCATGCTCAATTTATAGAGAGGCTGAGGTAGTTTTAAAATCAATTACTTTCCAATAATAGGCAAGACATGTTCCCAATATTGTAGATGTCAAATTGTAATGTTCCTTTTTTAGGATTTTCTGCAATAGGGTCCAAGGGATGTTGTATAAGGAAGGTGATGCAAAAATAAGATGAAAGGGGACTTGGATCCCTTATTTAATACATCATACATAACACTTCCATAATTTTAACTCAAAAAAATCTCTCAAGGGAGGTTAAACAGATCTCCCACCCTTGGGTATCTCAAAGGAGTGCTCAAAGAGGGAGCTACAGCAACATATGAACACAATCATGAAACTTTGCAAATATGAACATATCCATAGAGAAAATATGATGCAACCAACATTATATTATTATCTCAGCAATAATAAACAAGAAAATCATGAGGGATAAGCCACTTAAGCTATTGGAACCAATCTCCAATGATCAAACTATGAAATATATGAATTGCTACAACTGCACAAAATGCCGGAGAGAAGTGACTGCGTAGTATCTATGAGAGTAGCAGATGCTGAATACGTAAAAAATGATAATGAGGCTGAAGGATACAAATAAATGCCCAATAATGTAAAGAGGGGCTTCAATACAAGATTTCTAGCCAATCTAAGAGAGATTGCTAGAAATGCCGGAGAATGTACAATGTGACAATTAGCTTGTCACTGCAACTGAATCAAAATATGAAATGAGGCTATAGTAGATTTAAAATGATGATTCCCTCCTCTGATAGTGTATCTAAGCAAAAGCCTGATCCCTCTACTCAGAAACAACTCCTCCTGATGAGCTCAAATGACCCTTCCAGCAACTTCCTACAAAAATAACATGGACCTAGCTGGAGATTGCGCTGTGAGGGAAGAAGGATGGTTGGCATGATGCCAATGATATGAAAATAAGCCCGGGAGTCCTCCTCACGGACCCTCCAATAGATAGACAATCCATCCACTGAAAAACAAGCCAAGGAACAACTCAAGTGATCCTCTGTTGTAGCACCCTGCAGCACAAAGTTATCATGCTCCAGGAATAACATTGTGACTGAAGGAGGTAGCTTTTGCCAAATTCCAAAATGAGGAAATGCAACTCTAGAACCTCTCCTTCCCTGATGATGAGGTAGGGATTCCCGACCGAGAACACCCTAGTGCTTTGCAGCACTGCACTCTTGCTAAACAGCAAGAGGAGCATAGTCTCAACAGACCAAGAAAATAATAATAAAGCATGAATAAAAATGGCTCTCCTCCTCTCCATATATAGCAAGTGCTCCTCTCCACCATGGGTCCCATCCACATGTGCCTTCCAACTCATGCAAGTGATCCTCCTCTAAAACTGCGTAGTCCATCAAAGAGATACATTGTATATAGACAGTGCATGTGGACTTGGTCAAAATGTCCAGATCAAGCTTGATCCAATCCTATTCACACCATGTGGTGCTCAAATCAGCTTCTTTATTATTCCTCCTTTCACACAAGGAGTGTTATTTCTCCATCAAAGGGGGTTAAGGTGTCTCCTTACCCATTTTATTCAACAAAATGAAAATATGCAAACTATAATGTTCATTTTAGCTTGAGGCTAAAATTTGGCAACATTACAGTCCTCCCATCCCACACGTTGCTTGTCCTCAAGCAACTGCATAGAGAGAACAAAATTTCTCCCCCTTTTATTTTGAGGCCTCCTCATCAAAAGTCTCCACCACTGCTCAAGATATCCTGCAACAAATCTGTCCTCCAATGCTTCCTCCGAAGAATGCAAACCGGAATGGTGCACATCATGGAAAGGTAGAAGGTGTAGGTGGAAACCTTATTGCTATGTTATGGCCTCCTCAAGGTAGGAGTGATGACATGCATGGGAAAATTTTGTCCCCAATTATGATCCTCTCATCCATGCTATCATCCAAATAAAAATCTCAACCCCTGGTTTATGCAATGTGTTGGGGCTGAATGGAGAGTTGGGCTTTTGATTCCAAATATGTTTCTCCCTCCATTTGTGGTACATATGGCGCTGCCTTCATCCTTGGGCTGAAATGGTATGGCCTCCAAGAATGGCCCAAGCTTCCCCATCAAGAAAATCAGCCATGAGATGCCCCCTCAAATTCTCCAAGTGGTTTTTCCCACAAGAATAGAAAAGTAGCAATGTGGCAATCATGGTTTGCCCATGGTGTCTCCTGAAATTTAAAACATGTACAATGGGTAGAATCATGCTCCCAATGGGCTGTCCCAAGACCTCCAACACTCTCCAAGTAGTGCTCCCTATAAATTTATAACCATTAGCAAAATAAGGAAGCAACATGTAATGAGAACAAGCTGTCATAAGACAACTAGAGAGTGGGTCACTGCTCCACTCATGGGACCAATGCAATGAGCCTCCTGCCTGCATCAGAACTTAAAAAAACAAGTGCTTTCTGAGCCACTTTTTTGCTACCACAAACATATCATAAGGTGAAAACATGAAAGTACAAATTGGTGCCAATGGTGCACACCAAGAAGTATGTGGCTTCCCCCACCAACCATCATGAAAATAGCCACTCCCATTGCTGCAATGGGCCACAAGTATATCATAATAAGGAGCATAAGGAGATGTGATCATCCTTAGCTCATCAAGCTGCCCATATAAAGTAAATAATGGTAAATCAAAATGAGAGTATATACCTTCTTTACCCTGTACTCCAGTCCTTGAGCTGAGATGGCTCATCAGAATGCCTTCCCTCACCTCCAATGAGTAGGGAAATGGTTGTGCCAACCTCTCTAAAATCATCTGGGCTATGCATATGTCAATATGATGATATAAATCATGATGAATGCCCTCCCAAGTGAACTCTTCTAGCAAGACAAGATATGCACCAAGGTGCATAGCTAGGAAGTCCTCACGTGCTACATGTAATAGTTTCTCCTTGAGACTAGAAGCCCTAGTCAAGAATATTTTGTCATAATAATAGATGACCATATCATCCACCATGTATCTATCATCTACATCCGGGTCATCAAGAATCATGCATGCACCAAGATCCTGGGAGTACTCTACCAAGAGCTAAGATCTCCAATACAGATCAATTCTCCTCAGAGACAGCACTGGTGATATAGCATGTGAAGCTCCCCTTACGCTACTGCCTGCTACTTTGACATCCCCCATGCCAAATATATCCTCAAAAATTCTACCATGCCCATCATGCAGCTACTCATGCTCCAATAGTAATGGTGACCTTTGGAAGTTGGCCTCCCATGAGAAGTTGTCATCCAAAAGGAATCTCCCAAGCTGGGTCAAACTAAGCATGAGTGGCCTCCATCCACTCCCATGTGTGAAAGAGTCCTTCCTCAAAGGAAGTATCCTCTACCTCTCCAAATATGTGGAGCAGTCATCCTGCATCATGAAGATGTTATCCTCCATTCCTGCAGCAATCTCTGTCAGCGCGGTATGGGTAATGAGAGTGGGTGATGCTGAAAATGAGAGAGTGTCTCCCTCCTCCTTGAGTCTATCCCAAAATATCTGCGTTGTGCTGGACTCCTCCAAAGTCTTCACCTCTCTGGAGTCCAAGAGTGGTGGACTACATGACAAGATGTCCCTCATCAACTCTAGAACAGGGGGCCTCCCAGGTGGAATGCCTCCATATAGTGAGACATCTAGTTCAGAAGTGAACTGTATATATGAGTGGACTGATTTTCCCCCCTCTTCACTGCGCTGTATAGTCTCCTTCTCTTGTGAAAAAAATTTCCTAAATAGATAAGGGTGTATCATACCTTGATGTTGATCCTTCTCTTCCTCCTCCATCTCACAATCCCCAAAAACTGCTGCATATGACTCCGGAATTGTGCCTTGGTTCCCACATGTTGAATCATTTGGAACTTCTTGTAAAGACACAAGGGCTCCTCTAATGGAAGAAATGGCTCCTTTTTCACCTCCATGTGGTGATGGATCTCCTCTCGAAGTGACAGCACTGTTAGATATCTTATGCTCATCCTCCCCATCAATAATTGAGAATACCTCATCATCAAGGAGAGACCCTAGATCTTGGCCATCTCTTGAAGGAAGTACCTCCATGTCCTCATAAATGGAAGAGGTCCCTTCACACAATGGGGATCTTGCCCTTAGCAAGCCATCATACCTGTTTTCATCCCCTTCAGAAATATGGAATGGAATTTGTTTCATGGTTCCCTCCAATGCATGCAAAGTGTTTGAGGTTTTGATACACGATGTTTCACAATGATTTTTATAAAATTCCCTCACCAACCCCTTAGTGAATTCATCATATGATTTTACATTTTCATGATAATATGAAATATAATTTTCAAACCACCAACCATGAGCCATAAGTTTGATTTGCCGTGTTGCTCCTCCAATGGCCTCATCTTCTAGTCTTTTTCTTTGTGAGAGTAGGATGTGCATGGTCCTTCCTCTTCTCCTCCTTCAATCTTCTTGACGTCCTTGGAGAGGTTTCCTCTGGATCTGAAAACATATGAGAGTAAACTCATATTTTTCATCATCTTGATATTCTATGGCTAAGACTCACAGGCTGAGCCAAAGATCATGCTCTGATACCACTGTAATGTTCCTTTTTTGGGATTTTCTGCAATAGGGTCCAAGGGGACACTGTAAAAGGAAGGTGATGAAAAAATAATATGAAAGGGGATCTTTATCCCTTATTTAATACATCATCCATAACACTTCCAGAAGTTGAACTCAAAGAAATCCCTCAAGGGAGGTTAAACAGATCTCCCACCCTTGGGTATCTCAAAGGAGTGCTCAAAGAGGGAGCTACGGCAACATATGAACACAATCATGAAACTCTGAAAATATGAACATGTCCATAGAGGGAATATGATGCAGCCAACATTATATTATTATCTCAGCAATAATACATAAGAAAATCATGAGGGACAAGCCACTCAAGCTAGCGGACCCAATCTCCAATGATCAAACTATGAAATACATGAATTGCTGCAACTGCACAAAATGCCAGAGAGTAGTGACTGCTTGGTCTCTATGGGAGTAGCAGATACTAAATACATACAAAATGATAATGAGGCTAAAGGATACAAAGAAATGCCCAAGAATGTAAATATGGGCTTCAATACAAGATTTCTAGCCAATCTAAGAGAGATTGCTAGAAATGCTAGAGAATGTACAATGTGACAATTAGCTTGTCACTGCAACTGAATCAAAATATGAAATGAGGCTGTAGCAGATCTAAAATGATGATGCCCTCCTCTGATAGTGTATCTCAGCAAAAGGCTAATCCCTCTACTTAGAAACAACTCCTCTTGATGAGCTCAAATGACCCTCCCAGCAACTGCCTGCAAAAATAACACAGACCTAGTTGGAGACTGCGCTGTGAGGGAAGAAGGATGGTTGGCCTGATGCCAATGATACGAAAATAAGCCTAGAATTCCTCCTCACTAATCCTCCAATATATATACAACCCATCCACTGAAAAACAAGCCAAGGAACAACTCAAGAGATCCTCTATTGCTGCACCCTGCAACACAAAGTTATCCTGCTCCAGGAATAACGTTGTGATTGAAGGAGGTAGCTTAGGCCAAATGTCGGAATGAGGAAATGCAGCTCTAGAACCTCTCCTTCCCTAAGGATGAGGTAGGGATTCCCGACCGGGAACACCCTAGTGCTATGCAGCACTACGCTCTTGCTAAATAGCAAGAAGAGCGTAGTCTCAATAGACCAAGCAAATAATAATCAAGCATGAATAACAATGGCTCTCCTCCTCTCCATATATAGCAAGTGCTTCTCTCCACCATGGGTCCCATCCACATGTGCCTTCCAACTCATGCAAGTGATCCTCCTCTAAAACTGTGTAGTCCATCAAGGAGATACATTGTATCTAGACAGTGCATGTGGACTTGGTCAAAATGTCTAGATCAAGCTTGATCCAATCCTGTTCACACCATGTGGTGCTCAAACCAGATGCTTTATTATTCCTCCTTTCACACAAGGAGTGTTATTTCTCCATCTAAGTGGTTTAAGGTGTCTCCTTACCCATTTTATTCAACAAAATGAAAATATGCAAACTATAATGTTCATTTTAGCTTGAGGCTAAAATTTGGGAACATTACACAAATGGACACATGGATTCGAAGTTTTACACATGTAAACTCTTCTAGAATGCACTAGCCAAGTGGAGATGCCAAAACAATGAGAATTTCACTCCTAATGTGACCAACACACCCATAGGTGTTGGGAAGTGCTTTTCAAAGTAGCCTTGCATGGGGATACCTGCATATGCAAAGCACTTAGTCCCTTTAAGGGCTGCGTTGATGAGCTCCCACATGCTATATAATAAACTTCAAACTTTGGAAACCTTTGCAAATGAAAGTCCTTGATTAATCTATATTGATCTTTGTCTTAGGGCATATAGCAATTGAAATGTTAGGGAATGATAGACCCTAAACATTGGTCCTGGAGATGATGCCTAGTTAACCAGGTCATTGGGAATGATGCCCAAATTGACCTATAACAATTGCCCCCTAAAGCACGAAGTCAAAATGATAACAAAAACATTTTGATTGATATGATTTACACTATGATGAGGTGGAGATGAAGCGGGGTGGCAACCTGCATCAATCTTACAATACATTTACATCATGATATATCCTCTTGATCATAATTGCTGAGGGTAGGAATTTCCATGTTCAACACATAAACAATTTAATAACAAGTACATAATTCGGAAAGTCATCGACATTGGAATGTTGCTCAATGCAGACATGCCTACAGATATAGGCCCCTGTTCAGATGATGATTTGTATGTAAGGTCACCGTACAGATGATGTGTACAAAAATCTTGAAATCGTAGCCTAGATGGCTGAAACTAGATCTGGGGTCTTCTTATCTCGTTCACTCGATCATTTGGGTACAAGTCTAGCCATGCGAATATATGATTTATCGTCGAACATGGAAAGACATCATCTGATTACCAGTCAATGATGTGAGTTGTTAATAGACATGAGAGAACCACCATTAATGAAAATGGCCCTCAAGGTACTACAGTACATTTCGTAAGGCGTGAATAGATGATTTGATGTCGAACTCCAAACAAAATATTTTGGTCAAAAGTCCAGAAAGCGAGGATCTTGTCGATGCAGTAACAAGCCTCATGGTACTAGAATCTGATGTTTCTAAGTGAACTTCCTGGATAATGACTTTTCATCGACAAGAAGCCACCTTATTACGAAACGGGAGTTACTGATTTTGGAGACAAAGGTATGACTTGATATAGTAATTTTCAGGGATGAAGGTCATGAGAATAAAGGTTTAGGAGTATTGTAGAAGGATGAGTTATTCACTGGATGACTTCTCTTGAACATATCGGTGACACTGTGATGATTTGGGAGCACTGACCCAAAACCGAAGTGAAGGTATGTTGAACCATAGGTATGAATGAACTGTCAAGATGATTACCCAACCCAAACAATCATGGAAATGGAGTGAAGGAAGTGTTATGTTCAAGAGTGACTTGCTACCAAAAGAAATCATTTTCTCACTTTTCCCAAATTTTCCCCAGTCATTTGTCGACCAATACCTCTTTATTTTTTAACAATATTGAGGAGGATAACATTTTCTTGATCTATAATTCAACCCTTCGGGTGAATAAAGTATCGTTATTTAATAATTTAACAAGTCTAGTGATAAATGAAACTCGATTCTTGCCATGATCGACAAGCCCATCGCTATTTATGTTTTAACGAGCTTAACGATAGTGATAGCCCGGTCCTTTTTCATGTTTAGAGAGTTTGAAAAAGAGGACAAAAAGAAAACTACATAAGTACTTTTTCGTAAATTTGTCGCTTAGATCCAAAAAAGTGTAAAATAATATCTGAGAGAACCTCTTTGGTCATGTTTAACCAAGGTATTCCTTTTTCGTAAATAATCTATCTCAGTCTAGAAAAGGGTTAAACTTATACTGAGTAGATATCAATTCATTTACTTTTACAAGCTCAAAAAGACAAGTGCTCGGAAATCTTTTCACATTATTGGAGTCTGAAAAGAGCTAAAAGAAGACTCCAGGGGTTCCTTTTTTGCTATTATAGAAGCTTGAAAAAGAGATAAAAGTGCGCTTCAAATCCTTTTTCATTTTTAACAAAGCTCCAAAAATAAGGAGAAAAAGTATGATTTGTGGTCAAGTCATTCTTTGAAATAAATCTGCATGACTAATCTATTCATCAGTTGTATATCCTGTTCAGAACAACATCAAATGGATTAAAAATACCTGTTTCATGATAAAAAACATAATAAAACAATAGTCATAGAAATAAATTTAACTTGCAAATAATTAAATGACTATTTAAAAGCAGTTTTACTATTCATTTTTACCATTCCATAGTTACCATTTGCATTTTGGTGCTCTGAACCTGATTTTTCCCTCAAACTTCAGCTGCTGATTGTGATCATTTCTGTGGATGGATTTCATTGTCGTTTGATCCAGGTTAGTGATATGAACCTCCTCTTTCCTTTAGTATTTATTTCATTTCCAATTTCTACAAATTTTTAGGGTTTTAAGGCCCCTAGGGTAAATTCTGCTCCAAAAGAGGGAAACGCACCCCTGAATGTCGAAACCTACATTTCATAGCAGATACAATGAAGGGTACTTGCATGTGCAAAGCATTGTCTCATGTCAGGGAGTGCATTGGGCGCAATCTAAATTTTTGATTTTCTCATTTTGCCCAAAATTTTCCTAGTTTTTTGCAATGAATGGACTCCAATGGATCTCTTGGTTTTATTTCAGGTTTCCATCCAATTAAAATGGTGATTACATGGAGGGAAAGAGAACATCAAGAACAAGATATGATTGCCTTAAATGATCTGCGTACAGTAAGAGCCCTAAGAGATTGTGGACTGCTTAAGTACTTCAAATTGTCTGGGATGAGGCAACAGATAGAACTATTGGAGTTCTTAGTTCAAGCATGGGATCCAACTATAGAGGCAATTAACATTAAGAACCAAGTGGTTCCTATAATGGTTGAGGATGTGTACTTTCTTATAGGTTTGTTGAGGAGAGGCTTTCTCATTTCACTCTCAGGGTCTGTTGTTGTAGGAGAGACAGTGAGAGATTATATTTTGTGGTATTTCTATCCTGGGTTAGAGCCAAGAAAAGATGGAAAGATAAACATCCAGGATGTTAGAGATTCGCCCTTGAGAACCATCCTTTTCACAATCGCAAAGCTTGCCGGCACCGTTACACTAAATGTAGCGAATAGGTCATATATGTAGTACGCGCTAGAGTGTATGGAGCCAACAGTCTTCAACTAGTCTCAAGTTGTTCTATCTTAGATAAAGGAACATCTGAATAAAGCAAAGGGAGGAAGGAAGAAGAATTTCAGTTATGGTTCTATCCTTATATCCTTCGCCTTGGAACAGATTCCACTGATGCAACCATAGCATGTGACACTGGATATAGCTAGTCCTAGAGATCCTCGGATGCAGAGATGGGTAGAACTCATGAGTCGGCATGCTGGCCAATCTACTGTTGTGTTCTCGACTGCATTCTTTGCTTGGTTTTGGCGATAGATTTTTGCCATCGATGAGTATACATACACATGCATCGATTTCCAAGGGGATCCAGATTTAGCATTACCGAAAGGTGCTCAGTGGGGTGCAATAGGTAAGAATGTTATGACCATGTTTTTTGTTTTTTATAAGGTTTATACAACGTTCTTGTATTTTGATGTTTTACCAAGACTAAACTAAATGTTTGATGTAATGTAGAAGTTGGTCGCATTCAACCAGTAGCGGAACCAAAGCGCGAAGCAGATGTGCCAGCAGAGAGGGCTGTCGGGAGAGCAGTCCTTCAGGACCTTGATTTGGCTGAGACTTTGACTAAGCTTCAGCAGCACATAGAGGGTTTGACCTTCGGTATTCCAAATTTCTGGATCGAAGAGCTTCCCATGTGACTGCAACGACACACTATTGGGGTTCCTAACCGCCGGATTTGGTTACTTCGTAGGATATCTAGATCTATAGCATGTTACCATGAGCACCACTAGTTTACTTGTGACATTTTGCATACATTTTGAGGTCAGATGACCAATGTTTCTTGGGCACAAATTTTGTAAAAACCTATAACTATCTATCTATATGATTTCAGTTTTTTCCTATGTTTATTTTGCAATCCTATTCAAATGATGTGAATGTTTACTTTACATGTGTTTCAAATGTCTATCTAAAACTTGATTAGCTAATGAATCATTCAGTGTGTTCAAATTTCTGGAAATGTGTTGATATTGAATAAAATCAAAGTGTCTTTCCAAAATTCTAACTCTAAGGAACAATCTATGCAATGTTGGATTTCTAACAGTATAAACACTAGTAAGTTGTAATACCACAAGTTGTGAGTCCAACCTTATGATGATATGGTTAATACCAAATGAAATGGCATCAGAGAGAAGTTCGATCAATGTGCTACACTCAGAGATATTGTTCGTCAATCTACCAGTACAAATCCCTTGAAAACTCACTAAATCACCGTTCGGAGAGAAAATGGCCCACACTGCAGAGGATAAATTATGTGTACTATGACTAGCACCATCAGCATATCCAACAAAGGGTTCCGAAGATTCAGACATCTGCGATGAAATGTAAAGAATATTACTAATGTCAAGAAAACTCTAAAATAAAATTAAGATAGTGAATGCAAATCAATAGCATATATATACAATATAATACAAAAGATTACTACGCTCATGATTAAGCATAGTAACGTCTCAAATACAACCCATTTCTAGGCTGCACCAACAGAATTCCATTGTAATCAACCAACTCATAGGCACCCTTAGAAGAACTCTTTTGACAATATAGGGGCCATGCCATAATGGCTCAAACTTTCCTGTACCTATAACATAAACTTCCTGGTCATAAAGAAGGACCAAGTTGCCCTCTGAGAAAATGCGAGGCTGGAAATTTTTGTCGTATTGCACCTTTATACATCTCTTATGTGCTTCGTTGGCCAATTGGGCTTCACGACGTGTTTCATCAAGATGGATGAGGTTAAGGAGACAGACTTCTTCTTCTGAGGTGTCAGGTAACAAGTCAATCGCGAGTTTTAACGACAGTATTTCACATTGGATTGGTAAGATAGCCTCCAGATTATACACCAATTGAAAAGGAGTAAATCTAGTTGCGTTTCTCACCAAGGTTCGATACATCCACAAGGAGAAGTACATGATCAAATGCTAGTTTCCTTTACTAACTCCTATCATTCGTTGAAGCATACGCTTAAGAATTTTGTTGATAGCTTCAACTTGTCCATTTGATTGTGGATAATAAGGATTAGAATTATCATGTGACAATCCTAACTTGGCAGTTAATTCAGCCATCATGTGATTGTGAAAATGCTTTCCATGATCTGTAACTATAGCTTGTGGGACCCCAAATCGTGCAATAACATGACTAAAGAAAAACAATGTAGCTGTCTGTCCCGTGTTGTTGAATGTAGGCATCGCTTCGGTCCATTTGGTAAAATAGTCGACTACAACAATAATATAATCGTGCCCCTGGGACGAACAAGGGTTATAGGTCATTAAGTCAATACCCCATTTTGAAAATGGTCCCACAAAGACATCAGGATGCATTGGCGCTAGCGGTTTTCGGATCTTACGATAGAAAACCTGACATGCATGACAACTTCTGACTATGAGGATGCAATTTCGAAAAATAGTAAGCCAATAGTAACCAGTAAGGAGTATATTCTGTGCGGTAGCATAACCAGATAAATTTCCACCACATGCCCCAACATGACAATCATTTAACACTTTTTCGTCCTCCTCATGAGTGAGGCACCTCCTTAAAATTGTATCGACACCACGATGATAAAGTGTATCACCGACGATCAGATAACCTTTGGCTTGGTATCGAATACGTCATTGTTCAGAGCGAGAGGTATCAGGTTGAAAAGTTTGGGTTTGGAGATAAATGATGAAATCCCCATACCAAGGATTAGATGATCTAATAAGAAATAGAGACTCGTCAGGAATTTATGCTTTCAACGTAGTTGTAGTGCTATTAGAGGGAAGGTCACAGAGAAGCTCTGCCAAAACTAAAGACTTATTTGACTCAGATTTGATTAATTCCAAATCAAATTCCTACAAAATGACGATCCATTTTGAATATTTTCTCGCCAGCAATTGACGTGATAAAATATAAGCAATGGGGTTGCAATCCTAAATAACATTTGTTCTTTGGAGCAGAATATAATGGCGAAATATTTGGACAGCTTGAACAAATTCCAAGGCAAGCTTTTCCACGTACGAGTACTTAACTTCCGTATCATTGAGATTACGACTCAAATAATCGATCGGATGTTCAATTCCATTTTCTAGTTGCACCAAAACCATAGCAATGGTCGATTCAACCGCGACGATATATAGGAAATAATCATTTTGATAATTTGGGGGATACATTAATGATGCTTGGACAAGGGTTTCCTTGAAAGCATCAAAAGAAGCTTGCGCAACTTGGTCCCAATGAAAGGGAACCCACTTTTTCAATAGTCAAGTAAATCCTTTAGCCATTTCAGCGTAGTTTGGAATGAACCTTCTTAGGAAGTTAGCCTTTCCTTGAAGTTTCTGTATCTGAAGTAAGTTTGATGGCGCAGGCAAATCAATAATAGCCTGAACCTTCAAAGGGTTGATTTGAATTCCTTCTTTTGAGACTACGAATCCAAGAAAACGACCAAAACCTACACAAAACACATATTTATGTGGATTGAGGCATATTTTTTAGTGTCGGCATCTTAAGAGAATGGTCTCAAATGCATCGGGTGATCAGTCTGACTTCGTGAATGTGCTGGTAAATCATCTAGATAAGGTTGAACAATGTTCTTGATGTCATTGAAAGCATAATCCATTGCTCTCTGAAAATTTTCCCCTGCATTATTTAATCCAAACGGGAGTTTCCTATAAGTGAATGTGCCCCAGGGACAGATAAATTTTATCTTATGTTGATCCTCTGGGTGGATATTGATTTGATTATAGCTGAAAAATCCATCCATGAATGAAAAAAATTTCACGTCCAACACAATCATCAAAAATATAGTCGATGAAGGAAGTAGGATAGTTGTCTTTTGGACAAGCAATGTTAACATCCCGATAATCGACACACACTCTAATGGTTCCTTGTTTTTTCATAACAGGAACAACGTTGGAAACCCACTCAGTTAGCGGAACAGGGTAAATGAAACCAGCACGCAAAAGTTCTTCAACTTCTACTTTGATGGCAGTGGCTTTCTTTGGATGAACAGGACGAAGCCTTTGACGCACTGGTTTGACATTAGGATACATATTAATAGTGTGTTCAACAATACTAGTATCTATGCCTGGAATTTCCTCGTAAGACCAAGAAAATACATCACGAAATTCACGAAATAAAGAGCGATAAGAATCAAGTTCTGATGGAGAACAAGATATACCAACAAGAATATTTTCTACAACGCCAGGTTTGGTCAAAATATCGATAGATATGGTTTCTTGAATATTTTATAGATTTCTCTCGAAATCGATTGCATTAATTGGAAAAGAATTCGAAAATAAATTTGTGATGGATGGGTGATATAGTTCACTAAGATTATTTTCTTCATAATCAAGAAGATGGGAATGATGACGATAATCTTCACGTGGTTCTCCTTCTAACATCACAGCTTCCAAAATATTCTCATCTGTCAAGAACATTGAGGAAAAAGGATCTGATGGAGTACCAAAATCTAAGGAACGATCAACCCAAACTCGGTGACGCTGATTTCGGATTTTCCGCCCAAGCCAAATAGATTGATTTCTATGCCAGCTCAATAGGGATGGGCAGTAGAAAATCATCCAACATAGAAATATTATAATCACCTTAACTCTCCCTTGAGCCAGATAGAGTGGAAGAGATCATGTAGCAGGTCTCTATACTTGCAATTTCGGCGAGTAGCGGTAATGCAAAGGTTCCCATTAAAGTGCAATACTTTAAGAGTCCTACACCAATGTTCTGAAGTTCTAGTTGGGGTATGTGAATGAACGGAATGCTTCCAGTTACCTGCGAAGTAGAGGCAAAGAAGGATAGTTGATTAATGACTATGATTGTACCTTTATGTGGAAAGGAAATCATTCTAAAGTATGTAGAAACAATTGCAGTCATAGCATATACCCATGGCCTTCCCAGTAAAATAGTATAGTCATGGGCTCCATCAACAACCTCAACATCAATGTTTACTGTTTCCCCCCCTAGTTCAACATGCAGGTTATTAATAATACCACAAGGTTTATATGTATGTCCATCAAATGCCTTCAACGTCATTGATGATTGTGATAAGCGCGGTGAGCCAAGTGAATTCCAACAATTTAGAGACATAATGCATATAGATGTTCCCCATCAATAATAGTGCGATGAACAAGGTGATTGAGAACATTTACCTGTATGGAGAATGCCAATTTTGCTGGTAATTGTGGCACATAGCCCGTATGATTAAAGACGACTGAATTAGAATCATTTGGATAAATTCCACTAATTTTCGACAATAAAGCTTGCTTTTGGGAGGGATAATTTTGTAATACCTCAAGATCAGACATAATTGAAGGGGATTGAGCCAAATTTTCAAATATATTATAATTTTGTGCAGCTCTTGCTCTAGGATTATATGTTGATTTATGAATTACTCCCTTTGGTGGCTTGATTTTCAATTCAGGAACAACAATAGGCGGTACCGATTCTATAGATGGATTTGTGGTTGAGGTAGTCGGTTGATCAGTGGCTGGACTACCGTAGTCTTTATTGCACATTAACACCAAAATATCTGTTGAAGGTTTTGTGATAGATAACATTAACACTTGTGAACTAGGAGCTGGATCCGTAGCAACCATGTTGGTGCCTGGATTTGGAAACAGGTCTGTCAACACAACTGATGCATTGGAAGTCTTAATGATTTTTGAGACTTCAGCACAGTGAGGATAATCCCTAAAAAAGTGTTCCTAGTTACAGATTATGCATGGATAACGAGGTTTCTTTAGTCCATACGATTGATTAGATGATATTTTCTACGGGTTAGAAGTTTTCTTTTTCTTAGATTTCCCCTTTTTCTTATTTCTGGGTTGCTTGTCACTTTTTCCTTTGTCAAATGACACGGCATTAATTTCAGAAGCAGGAGCAGGATCAGATGCAGTAGTGTGATGTGTGCTTGCAGTTCCAATCAAGCCATCTCTGGCATGAGATTCCTTTAATTGAGGAGGAACATTAAAATTAGATCTTGGCGCATTAGGAATTTTTTCATAGAGTGTGCCAGACTGAGTGTAAATCAAGTCTAAATATTGGGCACGAGCGATAACTTGCTCTTCTGTGATGATGCCACCCTTAGCCACATCCTCAATTATAGATGGTAATAGGGACTTAATAAACCATTCGGCAAGTAGTTGATCTGGGACAAATGTCTTAACCATTCGACAACGACAACGCCACTCATGAATATGATCTGAAATGTGAGTAGCATTAGTCTGTTTGAAATTGTTCAAGAGTTTGGTTCCAGTTTCATATATGATGGGTAAATGGAAATGATTCAAAAAGATAGTAGCTAGGGTAGTGAAATTATCAAAAGAAGCTCTAGGGAAAGACGTACCTGAGAGCATACATTGGAAAAGACGTAGTCGAATAGAATCATCATTTAGGGAATTTGATAAACACCATAAATGATAAGTCCTGACATGAGTCGATGGATCTTCTCCAGGGTTTCCATTGAACTTAGGAATATTCGAGGGTAACTTGTGAGCTATCATCGGCCACCAAGGAGCATAGTTGATGGGGTCATTGGTTAGCCGATTTAAATCTGGTAACTCTAAAGTTGCAACAAAGGGCAACTTTCTATTAAGGTCAGGTTGAGCATAGCCAGGGTATGATGGAATTTCTTGAGCAACAGGTCTTTGAACACCAACATAAGGAATTTGTTGTTGGTAACCCAGATAGGGGCTGTTCTGAAAAGCGAACGCTTGAGGATTCTGTTGACCAAAACTTGGATATGATACTTGTTGAAATGAAGTTTGCGACATTTGCGCCTGTGGCTGCCAAGGGTTTTGTCCACCAATTTTATAACCCAAATTAGATATTTTTGGATTCGGTTGATAGGTCATTAGGGGAATTTTGAGGTCTAAAATGGGCCTCATAAGAAAAATGTACAACAAAAATAAACTTTATAACAACCAATAGGATTCAAGATGATGATGTCATCCATAATAGATGATTCACCATTTTTGGAGTAAAAAAGTAAAAATATTAAAAAATAATAAAATAATAAAACTACTTTTTCAACTCGTATTTTAAACTTATCTCCCAAAATTTTTACTCAAATTTCGAGCGGGAGTACTCGTTGTATGCGGAATTTAATTCCTCATCCAAGGAGTACTCATGTTGCATACTTTCGATGAACTCTTCTACATGAAAAATGAGAAATACATAAAAAACGTGATTGTAATCACGTTTTTTTATGTATTTCTCATTTTTCGTGTAGTATGACCCATCGAAAGTATGCAACATGGGTACTCCATGGATGGGGAATTAAATTCCGCATCCAACAAGTACTCCCGCTCGAAATTTAAGTAAAAAATTTGGGAGATAAGTTGAAAATATGAATTGAAAAAGTAGTTTTTTCATTTTTCCCTCTAAAATTTGATGATGTCATCAAATCTTATTAGATTTTCTCCACTATTATTTTATAATTTCCTTAGGAGGCCCATTTTAGACCTCAAAATTCCCCTAATGATAACCAGGTTGTGGCTGTGACATCCCATAAAATGGTAAACCAGCTTTTGAATAAATAATTCCAAATACAGGTTGTTGTAAATTAACCAAAGGATTTGGAGTCTGTGGTCCCAACATATGATATTGAGTTGAAGGACCTGCTTGATAAGGTTGTTGTACAACATTTTGATTTTGTAGCAAGGTTAAATATGTATCAACAAGTGGAAATGATGTGGGTGTAATAGGTTGAACTAGTTGGTACGAGTGTACAACCATTTGTCATTGGATAGGCAAAGTGGGCTGCCATTGACAAGTGTTCATTTCGACATTAGATTGACCAAAAAGTGATGGAGTACTATCATATTGGGTGACCAAAGGTTGCCCCCCATCATGAGGAGGATAATAAGACGAAAAATATTGCTCTCCAAATGTTGGGAGTCCAGTTGATATGGTACTTGAAGGAATAGACCCAGAAGGACCGGCTTGATATTACCCTGAAGATGTGTATAAAGAATCAAGTCATTCAGTACTAACTATAGGATTACCAGTTAAAATTCTAGATAATGATTTGTAACCTGATGGTAGCATAGGGCCACCATGAAAATATGACTCTAGTGAAGTTGTAAACATCGATAGGGTAGCTAGGGCAGGTGCTGATGTAATTGGAACAGATGGCCCAACTGAAGATGGTGGTTCAGACACGGTTACTTGACCAAATGTAGACCCTTTTGAATTGATGGGGAATTGAATAGGTTTAGGAACAATAAAAGCAAAGGGTGACAATTGAGGAAAAGACTCGTATAGGTAAAGGTCCTCCCCAAAATGGGTTGGAGTTAAAGGTGTCTCATCTTGTGGGATTTCTTCAATCACAATTAAACTAGGGGGAAGTATTTCACAGTCAATCCTAAAGTATATTTCAGGTTGAATGTATGATATGGGAGACTCAATGGTTGTAGAAATTTGTGGGATGAGCAAGGAATGAACAACTTTCGGTTGCTCAACTTCGGGATTCAAATTTTTTAGCAAAGAAGAGACAGGATCTGGATCAACTTCTGGTTGAATAACGTCGGGTTCAAAAGGATTGATCTCACTGATTGGATGGATTGTGACCATAAGAAACTTTGATGACTCCGTTTCGACAACATTAGACAAACCAGGATGTGTAGAAACAACTTGAGATAACTCTGGTATAGGGGAAGATGATGTTTCACTAGAGGTACGAATTGTACTTGATTCAGTAGATCGTGATCGCCTTCTCCTACCAGAAGTAACTTCTAGTGGTAAAGGTGGTTTTAACGCTAGTCTATGCGAATGACGAGGGAAAGGATTTTGTTCTTCCACGATTACTGATTTATTTTAACCAAAAACAAAAAAAATGGTATTACTAGGCAAAAGGTTTACCAAGAAATTGTGAACTACATAATACCTCCTGGCAAACCAAGAAGTACGGGCAGGCAATCTCCCCGAATGCTATGTCCGGTGTATCAAAATTTCAAGGCGGTCGACTCGGTTCACTATGGATGGATAGCACCTAAAATTTTTCCTCCCAAATATACCCAAAGGTACGTGGAGGCCCAAGTCTGTATTAGCATTGTCTGATGTGAAACCGCATAGTGAGAGCACCCCTTCATACTTATTGTACTGTAACACCGCCCTATATACCTGAAATTACGTGGACGAGATATGATATACTTACGTACGTGGAGTGAGGTATCACACTCGGAATGTATCGCAGACAAGTTAACGACAACTGCTATGTTTTACGACACCGGAACACGTCTCTAGCCTAGACCTTCTAAATTTTATCGTTATGGTTCCAATGCTTTGTTAGGTAAATTGAGATTAATTTTATGTTGATCTTTCTTAAAAAATTTCCTTTCAAAGGTTCACCACGATGATGTGTTGGACAATTCCTAAAATGAAAACTAAGGATGGAATCTTCATCAGATGGATGTAAAGACCACATGATGCGATATAGGAAGAGATGTATGTTGAGAAACCTTTGAGGTTCAAAGTCCAGGATAGGGACACCCATGTCTGTAGGTTGAAGAAAGCCCTCTATGGGCTAAATTAAGCACCCAGAGATTGGTACAAGAGGATAGATAACTACTTGATGAAGTTGGGCTTCACTCGAAGTAATGTTGATCCAAACCTTTACTTCAAGGTTGTCCAGGGGAAGCCTCTCATTCTAGTCTTGTATGTGGACGACCTCTTCCTGACAGATGCTGACCCTCTCATGCAAGAGGGAGCTCGCTGCTGAGTTTGAGATGAAGGACCTAGGACTGATGCACTATTTCCTAGGCTTGGAGGTCTGGCATAGACCTGGCGAGATTTTCCTTTCTCAGGGAAAATATATTATGAAGCTTCTGGAAATATCTAGAATGGTAGACTGTAAGTCCGTGTCGACACCGATGGAACTAAACCTTAAGATGTTGAGTGGCAGCGCTGTTGGCTCTGTGTTAGAAAATCCTATTGAGTATCGTCAAATCGTAGGGGGCCCTGATGTTCTTAGGAAACATCCGTCCGGACGTATGTTGTGCAGTGAACACTTTGAGTCAACACATGGTTGATCATAACATTCACTGGATTGGTGCCAAGAAACTCTTAAGATATCTCTGTGGCATGTTAGACCTTGAGCTGAGTTACACTGCCAAGAGTATGACACTCCTTGATATACTGATGCCGATTGGGCTGGCAGTGTGGTGGATCGTAAGAGCACATCTAGATGCTACTTCACAAGTAGATCTGCTTTGGGCAGGAAAATGAAGTCGGTAGCCTTGAGCACCGTTGAGGTCGAATACATTGTAGCATGTATGACTCATTGTAAAGTCTCTTGGTTGTGAAATATTTTCAGTGAGCTATTCGAGCATGTGCTAGATGCCATCATTATCCTTTGTGATAACCAGAGGGGGGATTCATTTTTCATAGAATCTCGGGTTCCACGATTGATCCAAGCATGATGATGGTTGATACCACTTTATCTAGGATATGGTACAGCGAGGCGCCGTAAGGCTCGATCATATAGGAACTGATGAGCAGGTCACGGATATTCTCACTATGACCTTGGGGAAGGTCATGTTCCTATCCTTCCGTGAGAATCTTGGAATCATGGAATGACCCTATGATGTGGGTCCTGTTGGACGATGAGCTCGAGGAGCTCTAGAGGGCTTTGGGGACAGCTACTCGAAGCTATGAGCAACCACAAGGCTAAGCTTGCCAAACCTTGTTGGTGTGCTTGGACGCCACTGTTGTGATTATTGAGTTGGTTCACCTCTCATTATCTATGCCCTGTATGCATCCTACCCTTTGAGTTCAGGGCTCATGGGAAGTACCTCTCATTTGGCCAATGAGGTGGGAAAAGCTAAAGACTAGTAGCAAAGACCGATGGACGCATCAGACATTGCCGTACTCTCTATCTAGGATGGCACGGTCCAACCACTTGATTTGGGATCAAGTCTTGTGAGGTCTCGGACCTCTCCTAGACTTTAGGTCAGATGAACCAACTTCGGGTTGGTTGGAGACTATTTGTGAGTCTGATAGAGGTTTTGACCTCTGGGCTGAATCTGTCAGTCGGGAATGATGTCTTTGTGACTGACCCACTTCTGTTCTGAAATAAAGAGGCCAACAAAGCAAGTTACGACTGGATGACGCACGATGTTTGGATTGCACTTGTGGACGGAGTTCTCCCTAGTTGAGAGGGAGTGTTAAAATTGGACAACTAGTTCCAAACTCCAGGTTGTACTGCTCAGATGACGATCCCAATATTTTTATTGGATTCCCCTTTCGGAGAGGTGTAAGATTGATCTAAAGATCATCTCGATCGTATGAGCAGAACATGTACTTTGAATTTATTCCACTTATGTGCTAGATCAGCCTAGAATAAAATATAGACTTAAATGTCTTAAAGGACGTGTCACACACCCCCAAATATTCCTATATATTGGAGAGACTTAGGGTTCATTTGACACACATTGTTGTGGAAAAATTCTCTCTCTGGATAGCGTTGGAGTTGTGATATATATGGATTGTTCTTTGTTTGAGTTGTTCTGGGTTATGTGTGACACGCTTGGCTGAATGACCTATTGGAGACTTCGCTGGTAGAAGCATCCTGCTGATCGCCGTAATGCCACCATTTATTATCTCTGTTTTATCTTGTCTTCTATCGATCTATTAGTATGTTCTATCTTCTTCAGTATTGTGCCCTAATCTGAAATGGCATAGAACATGTTCAGAAATTAACAGACCTCCAAATGCATATAGAGATGGGTGACGATGGTCGATACAGTGCAACCGAAATTGGGACCATTACCTTTGAGAGGGATTCAGGTAATCCATTTCTGTTGAAAGATGTTATGCATGTTCTAGGTTTGAAGAAGAACTTTGTCTCGGTTGCAATGTTGGAAGACAAAGGTTATGACGTTGTTTTCAATGAGGGAAAAGTATTCCTTCGACATAAAACTACGGGTCAAACCAAGAGGATAGGGATTCGAGTTAAGAATCTCTACAAGCTAGAGGTAGATGGCTGTGCTGCAATGATGGGCAAAGCAAAAGAAGTGGTGAGCCGGGATGAGGACGAATTATGGCACAGGAGATTAGGTTATCTTCACCATGGCGCTTTGAAAATTTTGCAACAGATTTCTATTGGACTCTCCAAGGGTACTCTTGCGCAGTCAGATTAGTGCAAGGGATGTACTATGGGTAAGTTTGTGAAGACCACCTTTCATGAGAAGGAGAACCGTGCTTCGGTGATCCTAGAGAGAATTCACACAGACGTGTGTGGACCTTTCTCAGTTGCTTCAACAACAAAACACAGGTATTATGTTATTTTTTTTATGACTATTCTCGTAGATGCTGGATCTTCTTCATGCAGAAGAAAAGCGAAAAATTCTCAAAGTCATGTGAGTTTAAAGCATTGGTGGAGAAGGAGTCGAGGAAGCAAGTGAAGGCTCTACAGAGCGATAATGGTGGTGAATATATCTCGGGTGAATTCAAAAAATTTTGCAGCAAAGAAGGAATTCGAAGAGAACTCATAGCGCCTCATAACCCACAATAGAATGGAGTCACAGAGAAGAAAAACAGAATGATCGTGGGTGTTGCACGAACTATGCTTGAGAGGGAGCTAGATTTTCATGCAGTGGAGGAACTGCCTATTCTGAAATATGAGCCTCTAGATGTGGACCAGCCACAGGAGGAAGTTCATGGAGTGGAGGATTCCACTCATGCATAACCAAACATTAGACAAGGCAGAAAGTGTACCACAGAAGCTGAGAGATTGATGCTTGATGTGGCACAGAATGTAGGAGTCCCTACATCACAGCGCAGACAGAGACAGTCACCTGACCGATTTACTAGATACATGGCTCTTATGAGCAAGTGTGTCGTGACAGAGCCATATTCTTTCGAAGAAGAAGTGCAAGAGCCCACATGGGTAAACGCCATGGTGGAGGAGTATGACTCCATTGACAGAAACAGTGCTTGGGAGATTGTTCCAAGGTCGGTGGGTAAATCAGTTGTAGGATCAAGATGGATCTACAAGGTAAAGCAAGCTACTAATGGGAGCGTCGAGAATTATAAGGCAAGATTTGTTGCCCGTGGCTTCTCACAGATCGATGGGATTGATTATGAATAAACCTTTGCACTTGTCGCACGATATTCTTCTATAAGGACCATCCTTGCTCTCTCAACACATATGGGTAGGCACATTCATCAGATGGATGTGAAGATTGTGTTCCTTAACGAGATGATTGAGGAAGAAGTGTACATTGAGAAGCCTGAAGGATTCAAAATCTTCAGCAGCGAGTCGCATGTGTGCAGGCTCAAAAGAGCGTTGTATGGGCTGAAACAAGCACCTCGTGCTTGGTACACTCATATCGACAGCTATTTCACTGGACTTGGCTTCACCAAGAGTGAGGCAGATGCAAACCTGTACCAAATTGTGGTGGAGAGTAAGCTTTTAATCATTGTTCTTTATGTTGATGATTTAATACTAACGAGTGATGAGCAGTTGATACACTCATGCAAGGCAGATCTTGCAAAGGAATTCGAGATGAAGAATTTTTTCCTCCTTCATTATTTCCTTGGATTGGAAATATGGCAACGGGAAGGTGAACTGTTTGTGTCTCAAGGCAAGTATGCCTGGGAGATACTGGAGAAGTTTCACATGCAAGGCTGCAAGCCTATTGATACTTCTCTTCCAGGAAATCGGAGGGAAGAGGATGCTACATTGGCAGAGGTAGTGGATGCCACTGTTTATCGATAGTTGGTGGGTTCGCTCATGTATTTAGTTAATACAAGACTAGAAATATGCTATGCGGTGAACCAACTTTCACAAGTGATGGTTAAGCCTACCAAGCTCTTTTGGAAGGCAGGCAAGCATGTCCTGAGGTATCTCAGGGGCACATCTAAGTATGGCTTATGTTACAGACAAAAGGATGAGGTGAAGTTGCATGGCTTCACTGATACAGATTGGGCAGGTAGCCCAACGGACAGAAATAGCACATCAGGAGGGATTTTCAGTATCGGATCTACAACAGTTTCTTGGTACAACAGGAAACAAAGATCCATGGCACTCAGTTCAACAGAAGCAGAATACATGCCAGTAATTCATGTTGCATGTGAGGCTATCTGGATGAGGAAGATCCTAGTCGGTTTGTTTGGTTCACACTTAGATCCTACAGTGATACATTGTGATAATCAGAGTTGCATTAAACTCTTTTTTAATCTTGTGTTTCATGATAAATCTAAACATATTGATATTCGGTATCATCATATCAAAGATTGTGTGTAGCAGAAGATCATGTTGCTTCAGTACATTCCTACAGAAGATCGGGATGCAAATATTCTGACGAAGGCGCTCACCAAGAGCAAATTCGAATACCATAGAGGCAGGATTGGGGTGAAGGATAATCCCTATCTTGTTGAGAGGAGTGTTGAGATTCAACAAGATGATGGAGCTTAGTGAAAATCAGTCGCCTTCACTAAGTGGGCCCGTAGGCTATTTTTAGGTGCAAGTCTATTTTTAGACATGGTGATCATATTTCAGAAGTTGCAGGATGCTATTTGTGGATGGTTGGTCAAGTTGGAAAAATAGATGAAATTCTATTTTTTGAAGATTGGGCGAAGTCTATTTATAGATCGTCGATCTAAAAATAGATGCATGTTGATTATTATTAGCCTTTAATAATAATCAGACTCTAAATATCAACTTATTCTCTTGGAGCACTTTATTTCAGTGTACAGATTTGTCAAATCAGTGGGCTGAAGGAATTACACAATTCCTAGGATTGACTGGTGGTTCATGTTGGGCCTTAGTTTTGGTCTTAGGGACTATAAAGGATAACATCCAACATGAGATTCACCTTTGGGAACCTGATTCATTGGAGAAGGCATTTAAGTTGGAAAGAAAAATTGAAAGTAAAATTATGGCAACAAGGAAGCCTACCACTCACATATATAAATATGGAAGTGTTGCTACTCCTAGACTTCAAAAACCTACAAGGTTGACACCACAAAAATTGGAAGAAAAAAGAGAAAAAGGGCTTTGCTATAGTTGTGATAGCAAATAGACTAGAGGTCATAAGTGTGCTGAGAAGAAATCAGTTTACATAGATTATGAAGTCGAGGAAGAAAATGAACAAGAAACTTCAAAAGAAGAGGATATACACCAAGAACCAACCCTAGAGAAAGAAGAAATGAGTCTGACCATATCCTGTAATGCACTGGTAGGAATTACCACTCCTCAAACTCTCAAGATAGAAGTAAATGTCAAGAAGAAAAAGGTAATAGTCTTGATTGACTTGGGTAGTACCCATAATTTTATTCATTGTCACGTAGCCAACGAATTGAATTGATTCCTATATTGAGCACCAAAATGTCAAGTGATGGCTACAAATGGAGGAACTATAAATTTCTCTAGAAAATGTCCGAACATCAAGCTAACAATGGGGGAATATGTATTGAATATTCCAATGCTTTCCATTCCAATGGGAGGTGTTGATGTTGTACTAGGAGTACAATGGTTATAGTCTTTGGGTAAGGTAGCTTTTAATTTTCAAGAATTTTTCTTGAAATAATTTTTTAGAAGGAAAGGAAGTTGAATTACGAGGTGTCGTAGGGAAGCTGCGAAATATAATAATCTCTAACGTCATGCAAAATATTCTGAAGAAATAAAAATGAGCAATAATTGTACAATTATGCTCACTAGAAGTTCCAACATCAAAACCATCTATTTCTCCATATCTCCAAAAAGTACTGGACAATCGTTCCAAGGTGTTTGAAACTCCCAAGGACTCCCACCTATTCACGATCATGATCATGTTATTCACTTGATTCCAGGAAGTGTTCCTCCAAACCTCAAGCCTTACATATATCCTTATGTCCAAAAGAGCGAAATTGAATGTATGATTGCAGAAATGTTAGAGGCTGGTATAATTCAACGAAGTCAAAGTTCTTTCTCTGCTTTAGTAGTATTGGTGCACAAGAAAGATGGATCATGGTGTGCATGTGTCTGGATTATAGGGATCTCAATAAGCTCACTATTAAAGATGAATTTCCCATTCTTGTTATTGATGAATTATTGGGTGAATTACATGGAGAAATTTATTTTAACAAATTGGATCTTCGTTCAAGATATCATCAAATTATAATGAAGACTTAAGATATTCCGAGAACAAAATTTCGAACTCATGAGGGTCATTATGAATTTGTGGTCATGCCTTTTGGCCTTACCAATGCACCTTCTACATTTCAAGGTTTGATGAATTCCATTTTCAAACCCTTCCTTAGAAAATTAGTGTTAGTAATTTTTGATGATATAGTAATCTACAACAGGTCTTGGAAGGATTATGTTCAACATGTTGACAGGGTGCTCAAACTATTGGAGGAGAAACAATTATATGAAAAAACCTCCAAATTTTTCTTTGGAGTACAAGAGATGGAATATCTAGGTCATATTGTATCTCACGAGGGTGTTAAGGTATACCTTAAAAAATTAAAGCCATTAAGGAATGGAAAGTCCCCACAACCATAAAGCAGTTGCGAGGATTTTTGGGGTTAGCAGGGTATTATCTCAATTTTGTTAAGAATTATGGGAGAATAGCAGCACCTCTAACAACATTTTTGAAGAAAGATGTATTTTCATGGACTCTTGAAGCAACTAAGGCCTCTAAACATCTTAAAGAGGAAATGTGCCTAGCACTGGTCTTAGCTACGCAAGACTTCACAAAAACCTTTATTATTGAATGTGATGCCTCAGGAAATGGAATTGGTGCTATTTTAATGCAAGAAGGAAGACCCATTGATTTTGAAAGTAGTCCAATCAAAGGAAAGTATTTACAGAAAGCTATTTATGAGAAGGAAATGTTGGTAATACTACATGCACTAAATAAATGGTGACCTTACCTAATGGGAAAATACTTCAAGGTAAAAACTGATCATGATAGTCTTAAATAATTTTTTGAACAAAGACTATCTTTAGAAGAGAAACAAAAATGGGTCACAAATATGTTGGGTTATGACTTTGAAATCATATACAAAAAATGGAAGCTAAATGTTGTTGTAGATGTACTCTCAAGAAAGGTTGAAGAGGTGGAAGCATTGATTTGTGCTATTTCTATTATCCAACTAGATTGGATAACCGAAGCGAGGGATGAACATAAGAAAGATGAAGAAGTGTGGACACTCATTCAAAATTTTCAAAAATATCCTAGTAAATCTAATACATTTAGTTGGAAAAATGATTCCTTGTGGTACAAAGATCAGTTATATATTTGTCAGAATTCCCAACTAAAACAAAATATTATTTTGTAATTTCACACTCCTCTCTTAGGAGGACACTGAAAATTTTTAAAATCTTACCACAGGGTGAATAAATATTTTTTTTGGGATGGCCTTAAATCAGATATTCAAAAGTTTCTGGAAGAATGTTTGGTTTTCTAGAAAAATAAAGTTGATACAATTAAGACCCTGGGTCTTCTACAACCTTTATCCATTCCAAGTCAACGTTGGGAGGATATTTCAATGGATTTTAACATAGGTTTACCTAAGTCCAAAGGAAAGAGTGTCATCATGGTGATAGTTGATAGACTTACCAAATATGCACACTTTTGTACATTATCTCATCTATTTAAAGCAAGTACAATTTCTATTGAATTTATGGAAACAATTCAAAAGATACATGGAAACCCAAAGATTATTATAAGCGACAGATATCCTAATTTTACTCGAAATTTTTGGACGAAATTACTTTATTGTTTGGGTACTCAACTAGCTCATATCTCACCTTATCATCCTCAATCTGATGGGAAAACTGAGATAGTGAACAAATATTTGGAAGGATATCTTCGTTGTTTTGTATCTAATAAAGAAATACAATGGGTCAACTGGTTACCTCTGGCTGAATGGTGGTATAACACTTCCTTGCATACTGCAGCAAAAATGACCCCATTTATGGCACTTTATGGATATCTTCCACCAGAAATCACATCATATTTAAGATAAAATTCTAAGGTTCATGCAGTGGAAGATCACATTAAGAATCAAAAACAAGTTCTCCAAATATTAAAGGATAACCTAAATTTGGCACAAAATTGAATGAAACAACAGGAAGATCCACATCACAACGACATAAGTTTTGAGGTATGAGATTGGGTATTTTTACAGCAACAACCATACAAAAAAATGTCCCTCAAGCAAGCTAAGAAGGATAATAAATTATCGCCAAAGTAATATGGTCCTTACAAGGTGTTGCAAAAGATTGGTACTATGGCATACAAATTGGAGCTTCCTTATTCTTCTTGATTGCATTCAATTTTCCATGTTTCATGATTAAAGAAGGTTATAGGTGAAAAACTTCCATTTCAAACAATATTTCTAGAACTTGATGAGGAAGGAAAAATCATATTGGAACCTGAAGTAGTCACGGAAACAAGAACTCGATAGCTACAAAATTAATCAATTTTAGAGTATCTCATCAAGTGGAAGAACTTACCCACTGAAGATTCTACATGGGAGGATGAGAATTTTATACAGAAGCATCCAGAGATACTCAAGCATTGAGGAAAACACTTTTTTGAAGGAGAGAGGCATGTTAGGTCCCTATATTACTAGTGTAGTCCCTTATTGTTGTTACTGTAGCCCCCTTATTGTTGTTGTTGTACCCCTGTAAGCACCATATTGTTATTATTGTGCCCTTACATTATTATTGTTAGCTCAAGTAGGAATATATTGTGACCCATGGACTCCTATATATAGAAAGAAGGTTTTGTCATTTGATCATCCAAGAATTGTTCATTTATGTAATGTAAAGGAGGTTTCCCCCTCGAAGTCACTGATATCTAATGCATTGATCTCTCTTTTCTTCTATATTTTGGAGCTGGTTTCATAACAATAGAGATGTTTTCCACATGTGTTATTGGATAGAAGTTGGCATGTTGAGTTTATTGGAAATGTTGTTGCTGTAGGTAGTTAGAGTGTTTCTCTAGGTGTTGCATATGTTGCTACGTGTGAGATGTGGTTTCTTGTGTTGGAGGTGCTTCTACGAGTGATGGAGGAAGTTGTACGACTTGAATTTTATTCCATAGGAATTAGTGATGCTGCTACATGTGTTGGAGATGCTACTACAAATGTTAGAGATGTTGTGGTTGCTGCATGAGGAGTTGGAAGTGTTGGTCTTGGTGCTAAAGTTGGAATAATAGGTCTAGCATGTAACTGAATTGTTCTTAGCCTATTTCATCAGTTTCAAACCTGTTTCATAGGCTTGGAGGAGTGTTCAAGATCCGAAGAGCATGGTCCATCAATTGGCAAAAGTTTTGGACTAAAGAACTGATTTTTTTACTGAGCTTAATCCCTATTCGCATGCATGATGAGTCAAGGGAGTGGCTGAAATGCTAAAGTCACATGGAGACATGCCCAAGGGAGTGGTTATAGCCACAAGATGCTAAAGTCACATGGATGCTAGTGCTAAGGGAGTGACTAAGGGTTTTGATGAGAGTTTCTCTGCATTCCTCACGTCATTGAGTTAATTTTTTTGTTTTGACGACATTATTTTCGGTTTATGGTTAGAAAAATGTTCATGGGACCTTTAGAAGTTGATTAAAGTTGAAAGTATCAAAAAGGCTAATGGAGTTAGTGGTTGATTGAGTAAATGAGTTGAATATCGATCTAATCTGGGATATGAACTGGATTTTTGAGCTCAGTATTTTTGAGTAATTATTGAGTTGAGAACTTGATTTCATCTACATATTGGAGGAAGCTCATTGTGATTTGCTTGATTTTTTAGTGTGTGTTGAGTGAGAGTGAGCTTGGTGAATACCCTGCAAACCGCGTGAGTTTTATTATGTAGAATTTCTAAAGCAATTTTCAGTTGTAGCAACAATGAGTTGAAGTTTATCTTAGCCATTACATTATGCAGTGAGTGAGGTTTTAATGTGTGGATTGGAGTAGAGTTTGAAGATATTATTTTCCAGCCAGTGTGATTATTTTTTTATGGAGTTCTGCTAATTTTATATTTGATTGTGGTTTGATGCTATGTTGATGTAGTGCTCATGTTGAGAAAGTTTCAGGAGTCTCGTCTAAAAATATATGAAACGAGCCTTGCATGGAGGAAGTAAAGGCATGTTGGCATTGAGTATACAATGACTTGGAAGATTCAATAGAAGGAAGAGCTTTATCTATCCAATGGTGATTGGATAGTTTGACATAAACCGAGCGAGGCTCATTGGTCGTGATATTACTAGCAGATCAAAGTCTGTAGATTCATTTTTTGGTTCAAGAGTAACTGGGCGAGGATCATTGATCGTGGTGGCCTTTAATGGATGGTAGTCTGTAGATATGTGAGAGAAAAAAATCCTTTTTGATAGTGACAACATATTGTGAAGGAAGTAGAGACTTCCACCTCATGGGAGTGAGCTGATCCATATATCATTTTTTCAAAAAATTAATAAAATAATTGAGAAGTACAGTAACAAGAGGGTGGTTTCTTTCCCGGGCAAGGTTTTTCCACCAGACATACTTGTGTCTATGCGTTGATTGATTTTATGGTTGCATTTTTATTTGTGTTGCACTAATATCTGATTATATGTTTCATTTTATGCATGCTTAAATATTAAATAATTGGAGAAATTTTTTAAAAGTGCCACACTACTGATTGACCCCACCCCCCCCTCCCCCCAGTAGTGATTTAGTTTCCAAAAAATTTTATAAAGAACCCCTCCAGATATTTCCTCAACTTTCCTTTCGATGCACCATAAAAAATGAGGTATGCTCATCCTATATTTATTTTACATTCTTCAAATCTACCCCATTTCAATCTAATGAAAAATGATGGAACTTTATAATTTTTTGAACTGGGAAAATGATTTTTGTGATTAGATATTCCAAGCCATTATTTTCATTTATATTTAAATAGCTCAATTGTGAGTCATCATATCCCCTGGAAGAGATCACCCAAAAAATCAATTGCATTCCTTTTATAGCAACATTTTCAGGAGAGCACCTTTTGTCTTGAAAAATCGCTTGATTTCGACATAGCCAAATCGTCTAACAAAGGTATTTAGTAACAACCATCCAACTACACATAAAAAAGGAGGTTGAATTCCTGATTATAGGGTACTGGAATCGGCAAACAATAAACATCTCATTCCATTCTAAAGGAATATCAAGAAATTTAAAAACCAGCATAAGGGACAATCTCCAGGTTTCCATGGAGAATGGACAATGATAGAAGAGATGCTTGATACTTTCCTCCTACCTGGCACAAAACACACAATTAGAGGGACCCTGAATATTCCTTTTCTTAAGGTTTTCAGCTATGAGTATTTTCTCGTGGACCATTTCCCAGTAGAAGATGTTTACCTTTGGAATCCCATCCCTATTCCATATCTTTTCCCAAATTATTGAAAGAGGGGAAGACAAATTATTAATAAGAAGAGCATATCCATCCTTTACTATGTATTGCTCATTTTTTCCTCCCAGCCAAATGCATTTGTCCAATTTACATGTTTCTATTGGAGCAAAACCTTTGAGATGGATTATCAATGTTTTCTAATGTTGGTGTAGATGTGTAGGTAACTTAACAGTTCTCCAACCACACCATATTCTGTGATAATACCAACTAGAGATATCAATAAGATGATTAATACCATGATCTTCCAGCCAATTAGAGAGTTTCAAAACCCCTTGATTAGATGCCATTAAATCTGCCATGGGAGAGTGATATTTCTGTAGGTGGATACATTTCCCATTACCTGGTTTCTAATCGAGTTGCTCCAACAAAAACCGAGCCATAGATTTACGTAACTTACATATTTTTGTTCCTTCCCCCTCCCACAATTCTCCTTCAGGCTTGAGCAACCGATATTTATGGAAATACTTCCTTGTAAAGGCCATTTTCCACCATTTATTGGAGTCTATAGAAGCGTCCAAACTAGCTTAGCACCTAGAGCTAGGATCATGTATTCAAGATCTTTGATTGCTAATCCTCCTAGATTCTTTGTTAATCTTACTACTTTCCAATTGAAAATATGGAACTTTTTTTCATTATTTTTACCTACCTACCATAAAAATTTCTGAATTAGATGACTTAATCCATGCATTATGTTCTTTAGGGCTAATAAACCTGATCCAAGGTACACCGAAAAGGAGGATAGAGCCGATTTAATGAGAGTAACTCTCCCTACTAAATTTAGCCACCTTCCTCCCCAATATTGGATTCTTCTTTTGATCTTCTCCATAAATTAATCCCAATCCCACTTCAAAAAAATTGGGATACCAAGATAGGAGAGTGAATTCCAATTAAGTTTAACAAGGAATCCCAATAAAAGGGAAATTTTAGTTAGAGTAGCCCTAGTATAGTTCGGTCCTATCAATTGACATTCATTTTATTAATAAAACATCTAGGAAGATTGAGATAGGAGTCTAAAACCTTTTTGAATATTGAGGTTATAGCTAAGGAGGCATCGCTAGGGAAAAATGTGTCATCTGCAAACTGTGAGTGATTAATTTATTAGACGTTTCTGGCGATACTTAACCAGTGAGGGCCCCTCCCAACCTTGCAACATCAAGTTTCCTACTCAGGGATTCAACCATTATTATATAGAGGATAGGCGACAGAGGAAAACATTTTTGTACGCCTCTAGAAGCCACAAAAATAGGAATTGGTCTGCCATTAATCAAGGGGGATATCTAAGGCGATCCAATGCATGCCTTGATCGATGAAATAAAATCCTTAAAAAATCCTAATTTTTATAATACGAGAAAAATAAAGGAGTGATTTACTCGATCAAATGCATTGGCCATATCTAGTTTAATACCACTCCAACTTCTATTGCTTCTTTGCTTGAATGAATTTCTTCCTGAACCAGAATAATGCTATCAAGAATATTCCTTTTTTGCATCAACCCCCCTTGATTCTTTGAGATGAAGGAAGAGAGCAAAGGATTAATATGGTTGGCAATGATTTTGGTCAAGATTTTATAAGAAGAGTTGCAAAGTGAAATGGGTTGAAATATTGAGAATTTTATTCGATTAACTTCCTTGGGGATGAGAGCACGAAAGGATGAGTTCATGCCCCCTCCTATTTCTTTTTGACTCTTGTGTGGTTCAAAATTATAAAAGATATTGTTTTATAAGGGTCCAATAGAGAAGATAAAATCTTATTGAGAACTCATCAGGTCCAGGAGATTTCTTAGTTTCCAAGGAAAAAATAGATTTTTTGACTTCTTCTTCCTTGATTTCATCTAAAAAATATGATTAAAAATAGAGGAGACCGCCCATGGCATCACTTGAAGAAATTCATTTTCTCAATCTAAAGGAATATGGTATTCACTTAGAAGATATTTGAAGAAGATGTAGGCCTCTTCCTTGATCTCATCAAAGGTGCTTACCTTCGACTTTCCTTCAGGCACAATTTCTTTGATTCTATTTCTTGCCTCCCTAGATTTAGCTTGTTTGTGAAACAAGGATGTGTTGAAGTCCCCAAATTGTAACCATAAGCTACGAGATTTTAATCTTCAAAAAATTTCTTCTTCCATGCTTAGAGAAAATATTTTTCAAGAGAGGTCCTTTTCTTGTTGAATATGTTTTTCCTCTATTATAACTTCCTCCATCATCTTATAGTGCTCCTCAAGGTGTTGAACTTTTTTCATTCATTTTTTTAATAGGAGGTTGATAATTTTCTTTCAACCATCTCAGAAGCTCTTTCTTCACATTGCTTAGCTTGAATTCCCAAACAAAATTTGGGGAGACTTTTACAGTGATATTCCATACCCTCTCCACCAATGTCTCAACCTCTTCATAATTCCCCCAGTCTGCGTTGAGCTTGAATGGTATAGGCTCAATATTTTCCACCTTCTCCATTTGAATCATAACAGGATGATGAACTGAGTCTCCTTGAGCTTCTATTAATGAAGAGAAATTTATAACTTCAAAGAGTCAGCGGCTATGAATAAAAAATTGACCCAAATGAGCTGCTATATATTGGTCCACAGTTCGTCTTTTAGACCAAGTGTATTTCCCTTCCTTTGGAATAATTTCCAACATATCCCATATATCAGTTATATCTTCCATTCGATCTCTAAATGGATCCCTCACTATTGGTCCTCTTTTTTCTGTAGTTCTTAGGATGGTATTAAAATATCCTCCTATCACACTATTCAGATGAAGATTCATGTCCTTTAGGACTTCCAAGGAGGTCCAAAATTCTGATTTCACTATATAGGATTGGAGCATATGTGTTTACGAAAGGAATTTGTTCTCCTGATTCTCTTACCTCCAAGAGAGCAAGTACCCAAAATTTTGTCTTTGTTTCTTCCATAAGGGAAACATACTTATTTGACATAAAAACACCCAATCCTTTTGAAGCCCCTCTGGATGCTTGGACAATACTAGAGCTCTCTTTCCAAAATACCTCCACAACTTTGAATAACTCTGGCTCATCCTTTCTTGAAGGAAAAATACCCACAAAGATTCTTGTGTTATTATGTCTCTCACAACTAGGTTTTTAGCACGGTCCCCTAGATTCATATTTCCATGGATCTGGGCGAAGGCCACATCCAAGTGGACTTCCCAATAACAACACGCTCTGTGTATGCAAGAAAGGTTCGACGGGCACCATCAGGCATAGTGACGTTTTTAACTTCCTCATTTCTCTTCATGAACTTGGAAGAAGCCTTCGATGGACACAGACACTTGGGGAGGGAGGAAATGGGGGCTTGAAAGGCACCTTCATTAGAGAAGGAAGAAAGGGGCAAGGGGGAGAATTCTCCTCCAAACAGGCCATTGAGAAACTCTAGGTATTGTAAGAGAAGACAAAGACAACATCATAACAACAACTCCCAAAAATTATCCTACAAAATCTAATTTTGATAAATAATATTTCAAGTGTTTTTATACTATTCATCTATACTTTAAATAACCATTCTCTCGCATTAAAAAAAAAGAAAACATAAACATATATATATATATATATATATATATATATATATATATATATACACAACATAAAATTAACTTAGAAATCATATTATTTCTATAATTTTTAATAATGGCTATTATATTTCGACCTAATTCACAAATAAATTATATATCATTAGATAATAGATATACTACATGCGAGGAATATCTTATAAATATAATATCATGAATAGATTAGTGTACATTAATGTTATTATCATTTATAATAATTCCTTATTATATCTCCAACTAAACAAATAAACTATATAATTAGATTATAGATATATTACCATGCACGTAATATCTAATAAATATAATATCATGAACATATTATTGTACAAAATGTCATTTTTCTTCCATAAATTACATTATGCTGATATACATGGTGTATAGATTCAAATTATATGAGGCTCGGTGGGCTGAGGTGTGGATTGCAATTTATATGATCTCGTTGTAAGTGATCACATGTTAGAGAAAAATGCTACGAAACATGCCGCGGCCCTGTTTGCTTTATCACAGATGTTATCATGAGGGAATTATTGCTCAAACTAATCATTTTTTCTGAATATAAGAAGCTATATTTCTCAAACCAATCGTGTTTTCTTCTTTATAAATAAAATACATATAGTGTTAACTCTGAACTATTTCGTGTTAGTGTTTTTTGTGGATAGATTCGTATAACTCGCGCGTTCTCCTGCACAAAACAATGCAGAGAAGGATTCCAAAGAGAGACACACATCCCCACATGAGAAACAATTTTTCATAGCACTGTTTTCCCATGTAGTCAGCTCGACGTTTATCCATGCCCACAGAAGAAGAAGACGAATCATCATAAATGAATCCTACAACTTTCACTGAAGAGTGTTGGAATTTCTAATGATTCTAGAACATATAGGGAGAATAAAGAGTTTCCTCTACAACACAGAGATTAAAAATTTTTTTTGCTGTTGATGGACAGAGATGGCACAAACTGTTTCTATTTCACTAACAAAAAAATCTATTAAAATTTTTCTTCCACTAAAGTGGGATTACAAAATGTGTCTATGACTGCTTCACACGCAGTGCTTGCTGAATAAAACACTCTCTATCTTTTTAAAAACTACACTTGCAGTGCTTCTCTATCTTTCTTGTTTTGCCTTTGGGCTTACACACCACACAGCAATACACTACCATACTTCACTATTCTAACTTTTTCACTTTATATGGCGCACCATAAAAAGAAAAGCATTTAAAATAAAACTTATTTAATATATATATTATAAACTTAATAAGTTTATAATATATATTATATCCTAAGTCAAAAGCCGCGGCATTAAACAAAACAATACCACAAAACTAACGCAACCAAGGTTTTAATAACCTTAATACTCTGCCGCATGACTTTAACCCAAAGTTTTAAACTATCGATGAACCCTAGATTT
>JAXQQM020092343.1:0-102760 GCA_034641835.2 Pinus albicaulis | reverse complement strand
TAAGCTGCAGAGAACTTTGCAAAGTAACTTGTAGAATTCCATTTTTCACTCCTCTCTCAATAATTCTAGAGATGGCGTTGCTCTTATAAGCTGCAGAGAACTTTGCAGAGTAACTTGTAGAATTCCATTTTTCACTCCTCTCTCAATAATTCTAGAGATGGCATTGCTCTTATAAGCTGCAGAGAACTTTGCAAAGTAACTTGTAGAATTCCATTTTTCACTCCTCTCTCAATAATTCTAGAGATGGCGTTGCTCTTATAAGCTGCAGAGAACTTTGCAGAGTAACTTGTAGAATTCCATTTTTCACTCCTCTCTCAATAATTCTAGAGATGGCATTGCTTTTAAAATTTCATCATGGAAAAATCCATATAATTATATTTGTGACTATAATTTGGATTTGGTATAAATTTAGAATTAAAATTTTCAGGAGTGTTTTATAGTTTTATATATTTTAATAGAAAAGAGATTTTCGTATGGGAAAAAATGTATCATAATTTATTTTGAAGTTAGTTGTGGAATAATTATGATTAATTTTTATTAATTAATGCAAACTGACTAATAATTTTTATTCAAGGAAAAACAACATTACAATTCTTGAACTTTTTCACTCTTGTGAGATGTCTTTCATCATGCCTTTCATCTTAAATGTTTAATCTTTTTTTAACATTGGTGAAAAACTAGCTCTTTTCTAAAAAGTAGTTTTAGATTATATTGCACAACCATATATATATAAAATAAATTTTGAAATGAAAATATTTTATTTCATCAATATTACTTCTTTCTTTAAATTTACTAAGGAAAAGTGAACCTCAAACCTTATAATTTCTAGATAAAGTGTTGATCCATTGGCAAGAATTGATCAAATCAACTACCTAAGGTGGATTGATTGATGCAACTCACTTAAATTAAAATCTATGAGTTCCAAAATGGAAAGTGGATGACCATGGATGAAACAGACCAATTTAGAGTTAAAAATTTCATCAAATGTTCATTGCTATTGGGAGGAGTTTTTATATTTTAATAGAAAAGAGATTCCCATATATATTAAAAAAATACATTTTTAAACAATGAATTTTTTTATCTTATGACTCTTATTCAAGGAAAAGCAACACCACAATCCGTAAGAATGTAGGCTTTTACTCATGTGAGATGTCTTTCACCTTAAACTGTTACTTTTTTTCTTGGCCAAGAAGTAGTTTTAGATAATATTGTAAGACCACACACATATATATATATATATATAAAATATGAAGTTTGAAATGAAAATATTTTATTTGATTAATATTACTTCTTCTAAGTTTACTAAGGAAAGGTGGACCTCAAACCTTATAATTTCTAGATAAAGTGTTGATCCATTGGTGGGACTTGATCAAATCAACTACCTAAGGTGGATTGATTGATCCAACTCACTTAAGTTAGAATCTATGAGTTCCAAAATGGAAACTGGATGACCTCTCTAGAAACATACTTTTGGAAAATGGTTCTAGTTGATTGAGTTTACCATTTTATATAATGATTCTAGTTGATTGAGTTAACACACACAAAACAAATGAATTTAATTCTAATATTAAACAAAAACTCACCATGGAATTGTAACTACACCACAACATTCAACAATTTATATCACAATAAAACATTCGCCAATTTTATATCCACTTTATTGAATGAATGGATAATGTTCTCGAACCTTTTTACATTCAGTATATTCAAGGGTTTCTAGATTACAAATCATCCCTATTACACAAACTAAATCAAATGAGAGTAAAAAAAACTAGTATCAGCTTCATCTTTATGTTTCTACTCTCTATTTTATTTCTCTTAGAGCTATCTTAATTTTCAAATATTAAATAAAATTCTTTATATATCAATATTTGTCAAAATTTCAATATGGAGTTTGGGTAGGAAAGTCTACAAGTCACATTAATTTTTTTCAAAAACGGATTTAATAAAATAACTAAAACAAGGCTAAATGTTATATGAATTTGAATTTTTCTTGTTTATCATCACCAAAATCTAACAATGTAATGTATATTAAAATTGAAATTTTGGATTGATAAAATTGTTGTTTTTGATGTAGAAATTAATTCAAGCCCTAGAATACCACTATGGAAATTGAATTGTGGAATGTTAACATTTGATATCTACAATTCCATCAAATCTAAAATAGTTGTTGTCGGGTGTTAGGTAATTTACTAATATCCCTTATGTTATTTTGACTAGTCAGAAAAGGAAAATTCGTAGAACATTTATACTATGACAAATATATATGTCATGGTGCCATTGACTCTTTTATAGCCACATACTTATATCAGAACATTAAATCGACATTATACAAACTAATAATAGATGAAAATATTTGTTGTACCTTCAAGCATGAAAATAAATCATTGAAAGAAATCAAATGTGCAGGATAGATTTTTTGTGCTAGGAATTGTCCTACAAAAAACTCCCATAGCTAGACAAATTGACCATCCTACTCACAAGGTCATTGAAAAAACAATTGTTAAATGTCATTATCCTTTTTTTCCTTTCCGTTTAGGCCACACTCGATACCACTCATCCTACATTCTTCTTTGCTTTGCATCCTCCTTCTTCTTCTTTATAATGCATACCACTAGAATTTATAATTGTAAATAACTCTTCACATTTTTGCTCACTTTTCCATCTTCTTCTCTTGGTTCACTTTCAATATAATTATGAGCATATATTTTAACACTTACTACAACCAATTCACCTCCAGAAACTACTAGAAATATCCTTCATTGGGTCTCACCACCTCAAAAAACTCCCTCTTAATGGTGATTATTGTCTCTACATCCTCCCACTTTTGCACCATTACTTCCATCTCAAGAAATTCTACCAATGCTTGTTGCTCAAGAATCTCTTTACATAAATTTTCTTTCACTAAAGCAAATTATTTTCTATAGTCATCTTAAACTTCACAGTACTTTTCTTCGTCTCCAAACTTTTTCATGATCAACACTCCCTATTGCAATTATTGCATCTTTTGTTTGGTACGTTCTAGCTTATTTTCATTTTCTACACATTTAAATCACCTATAATAAATCTACCACACGAAATATTATGGGAATCAAACATTTCCATCTAAATATCTTCAGTTGTTACACCTTTGATAACATGCATATTTCCTTCAAACTTCACTACTACAAGACTACTCTCTTTTGCAACACCATATGTTAGTGTAATGTAGAAATATGTTGTTGATACAGAAATATTAGGGGATTTTGAGGTCTAAAATGGGTCTCCTAAGTAAAATATACAACCAAAATAAACTTTATAAGAACCAATAGGATTCAATATGATTATGTCAACTATGGGGGATGATTCACCATTTTTTAAATAAAATGGTAAAAATATTAAAAAATAATAAAATAATAAAACTACTTTTTCAACTCGTATTTTCAACTTATCTCCCAAATTTTTTACTCAAATTTTGAGTGGGAGTACTCATTGGATGCAAAATTTAATTCCTCATCCAAGGAGTACCCATATTGCATATTTTTGATGGACCATGCTACACAAAAAATGAGAAATACGTGAAAAATGTGATTGCAATCACATTTTTCATGTATTTCTAATTTTTCATGTAGCAGGATCCATCAAAAGTATGCAACATGGGTATTCCTTGGATGAAGAATTAAATTTTTCGTCCAATGAGTACTTCCGCTTGAAATTTGAGTAAAAAATTCGGGAGATAAGTTGAAAATACGAGTTGAAAAAGTAGTTTTTTCTTTTTCCCTCTAAAATTTGATGATGTAATCAAATCTTATATTCTGATTTCCACTATTATTTTATAATTTCCTTAGGAGGCCCATTTTAGACCTCAAAATTCCCCTAATGATCTTTGGTCTACACACTCTCTTGGGAACTTGTTACTGCCTACCCCTTTTTGATTTGTTGCACAAACTCTTTTACATTAATCTTTTCTTTGCATTCTTCTATTGCAAATCTCTCTCCACTCTCTTTTGACATGCTATAATGTTTTTCACTCACATCTTACTCACAATTTTCATCAACATCCACCCCACTACGACAATCCATGTTCTTTGCTCATACCCAAAAATATATTTTATGCTTTCTCATCATGCTACTAACTCTCATGCTTTCTATTCATTTGCATCTCCTCTATTGTCAAAACAAAATGATAATCCTTTCCTAATAACCACATTTTTCTTCACATTCCTTTTAATCAATAGTTTCAATCCATCCACAAATTATATCATATTATTCTCAAGCAAATTTTTAAGAATGGAAGTTTATCTTAAAGTTTAAAAACCTTGGCGAATCTTACGAGTCCCTAATATACAAATTGTAAAATGTTTGGCAATATTTTTGTAAAATATATATATATATATATATATATATATATATATATATATATATTTCTAAAGATTTTATATTAGTGTATATAACATTTTGGCGATTTTTAAAGTAAAATAATTTTACTATAAAATGTACGCGAATATTTTTTAGAAAATATGGAAATTGGTGAATCTTTTTTTTTTTTGGAAAAAAAGGGAAAATTAGCCCACCTGCGAATATTAGCCCCTAAAATTTTCCCTGATTATTCTCACTATATCATACAAAACTAACAGGTGGGTGAAATCTAATGATGGTGTCTTGTGACATGTTGGTGACAATGCAAACCTAGGAAAAAACAATAAATTAACTTAGAGGGATAATTAGACTTAATTATGCAATGAATTTGAAGATTGTGTAAAAATATGAAATGTAGGAAAATGATTTGGATTTCCAAATATATGATCTTGTTTATAGAAATTATGCCTAACTAAGTGAATAATTTTTTTCCCTAACATTTTCATGTTATTTTCCATGCCAAATATAATGCATATGTTTTCGTTAGTGCAACATTTGAGTATCTGAATGATGGAAATTTGCTAAAACACTTATAGAGTTATAGAGAACGAAGTGTTCTTGTGCACAACAATTTTTCCAAAACTCATAATTTTAATTATATATATGTTTGTGTGTGTGTTTATAATCTACACATTCGACTCTATATGGGCATATAGTTTCATGGACAATGGATATGTACAACTTAGAGAAAAATAACATCAAATATATATGTGTATGTGTGCGTGTTTTCAAAAATCGATGTTTTCGTGCATTTGTGGTCCAAACCACTAGGTTCATGCACTCAAGCATATATCAAAAGACAAAAATTCATCATGCATGTAGGATTCCCGCCAAGGAAAATTCAAATTCAAAAAAACACATGAGAGAGAGAGAGAGGTTGTTATGAAGACTGGACTAAGTGAGTGAGGGAGGGATACATAAATAGAGGAAGAGAGAGAGAGAGGAGTTGTTATGAATAATGGGGAGAGAGAGAGAGAGAGAGAGAGATAAACAAAGATGGAGAGGAAGGTAAGTGAGGGAGGAAGGGATAGAGAAATAGAGAAAGGAGGAGGGAGAGGGAGAAGGAGGGAGGGAGGACGTATAGTGATAATAAAAGGGAGGGAGAGAGAGACAAGTGAATATGCAAAGAGAGAGGGGGTGGTTGGACAAAGAGACAAAAAATAAGATAGGTAGGAAAAGAGATAGAGCTAGAGTGGGGAAAGAGTGGGAGGAAAGAAGGGTGAGGGGGGGAGAGGGAAGAAGTGTGTGTGTGTGTGTGTGTGTGTGTGAGAGAGAGAGAGAGAGAGAGAGAGAGAGAGAGAGAGAAATATAGTGGGGAAGTGAGGGAGGAAGAGACAAGGAGATATGAATGGAGCTGGAGATGAAACTAGTAGAAAATGGTGAAATTAGTGACTAGGTGACTAAAAAAGTTAGTCACCACAAATTTTCCAAGTGAAATACTACTAAAAATGAAAAATCTTAGGTGCCCTAACTAAAAATTACTAACATAAATGACTAATTTAGTCCCGGGTTAAAATATACAACTAGCTAATAACTAATACAACTAAAAATGATTATCATGAATGACTTATTTAGCCTAGGAACAGAAATATGACTACTTAACAAGTACAACAATAATATGAATCAGTCTTTTATGTTCACCATTTTAATTGTGTCACTTCAATAATCTAAACTTACAAGTAATAAGGGATTTAGGCTAGACCTACGATCAGACCTAGTGACAACCATTATAACCCAAGAATATATATATATATATAATAACTGACAAGCTAGATATAACAATAACTTGGTATTTATCAAGCACTAAGATATCTTGAGGCACACACGAGTGGATCTCTATCCTACGAGGTGCCTATCTTAGAGCCTTATTACAATAAGCCAATATGTCTCATGTAGGAATTGAAATCTTGTAAAAAGAAAAACAAACAATCTACCTAACCACCCAAACTATAAATCATAAAAATAATAATAAATTTAATAATAATTATTATTATCATAATTTAATTTTAAAATCATATTTAAACCAAACATCAAATTAGCATATGAAATCTATTTATTTATGAAAGGGAATTAGAAAACATTTTACATAGTGATTTAACTTTAAAATTAACAAAAATGTAAACAAATAAAAACTATAATATTTACACCAAGAATGCACTATCATAAAATACTTCCAATGAACCATAAAGAGACCTAATAAAATACATTGCAAAAGGGACACAAAATTCAATGTCGACAAGTCGTTCACTGCATACTATTGATGCCATTTATGTTATATGACCATACTCACTAAATTGTTCAGTTTCATTACTGGAAAATTCATTTTACCTCTCCTTCTACTTGCCATATGGTTTCAAGCTCCATCCAAGGGTTTTTCAATCCAATGGCAACATAATCATGGAAAATCAGGCCAAATTTCATACACATTAACAGGCTTTGGCTGGGAAAAAATTCACAAGTGCACAAGGGAACCGACTTGAATGGTGACAAGTCGTTCACTACATACTATTGGAACCATGTATGTTATATGACCATACTCTTTACATTGTTCATTTTCATTATTAGGAAATCCATTTTACTGTGGCTTATGCTTGCCACATGGTTTCAAGCTCCATCCAAGGATTTTGCAGTCTGATGACAACATAATCATGGAAAATCAAGCTTGATTTCATACACATTAGCAAGATCTGGCTAGGAAAATATTCACGTGTATTATTTGGTTTAGCTGGGTAATATTTGTAGGAATTAACACAGTTTGTTTTATTCACAGGTATTATTTTGCTCAACTGAATAATATTTGCAGGAATTAACCCAATTTAGTTTTCTTTAAATCACATAATACAAATTTTAGGCTTGTTTGGTGGAACACTATATCTAAGATACAAGGTACTTCACTTAAGGTTTTGTTTCACATTTTTTTTCTCACTGCAAAGTATTGATCTCAAACGTTGTTCAATGCTACAATTCTCCGAAGGGATTGACACAAAGAGAAATGACTAGAATAAAAACATCAGACCATATCTACAAAGGATGGGATTTGTTAAAATTTTCAATGTTTTTTCTACCATTATATGTTGTTACGGAACTTTCTGATTTTATTTTTAGTCCACCACAGGGTTTAGTTTTTTAAAGAGCATGTGTTTTGGTCTTCCCATAGATAGGGGTTCAGGGAGTATTAAGTTTATTGCATGAGTCCACATGGTTTCATTTTTTCATTATGGTTCATTTAAATATTTTTTGTAGATGGCGAGGCTAAATTGTAGACAAGGGTGCCAATAGGGTTGTGTTTCAAGAATCATTGGTTTTAGTTATTCATCAAGTTCCCATTCATGTTGTTGCATGTCCTTCCTGAATGTTGTACAAAAAGGTGATGAGGAAAGTGAACTTGCAAGTACAATGATATCCTTTAGCCCTATATTTAAGTTGGATGATGTCCATGTTGTATGTTTCGATTCATACCTAAGACATGTTCTAAAATTATTCCCAGGCACAGTGTTGGTGGTAGTAATTCACATGTTGACATAAAACCACTAAGGGTTCCCATTACGAAGGGGGCATATATCTCAATGTTAGAGCATCCTGCTACCTAGGAGCATTTCATAGGTTTGATTCCTAGCTTATTCAATTTTTCAATATGGTAGTAGAAAGATAGGTTATGACTGATTGGTGGGCTAGCTAAGAGGCTCGAGTGAAGCTCTGGGTTGGAAGGGGGTGTTGGAAGTAGGAATCCACCCCTAGACATCAAGCCACTAAGGTTACCCGACATTGAAAGAGTGTTTTGGTGTACTCGCTCAAGCCTTCCTTGCTGACTAGTGGGTAATTAATCAATTGGGTTACCAATTGTGAACAAATTCAAGCTTCCAATAGCGCATTGAATAAAATATTAATGCGACTATAGGAAGAACCATGCAAGGGTAAATAGAATTCTCAATATATATCCAATGTTAATTCATTAATATATTTAATTGCAAAAGGCTTCCATCAAATTAAACCATTCCATTAAAGGGAATTCACAAGAGTAAATGATGAAAATATAAATAGAAACAAAGAAAAAAGAGTCAAAGATATATGGTCTTTTTTTCTCAGATATTTTTTTTCCAACCTAGTTTCCAATTAGCGATGCACCTCCCAACTATAGGACTTTGGTGCAAATGCCACTCCAAGTTGGGTTATGAGACTACAAGGGCAAAGAAAAGTTTAATAGGATTTATTTATTACTAAACAAAATCCATAATGCTTATGATTGGGCATATTCTCTCACTATAGGTTACTCCATGCATCACAAGAAGCCTTCAATTAGCCAGGGATCTCTTTATTCCAGTGAATCACAACATGGGTTTAGATATTTTCCTTGTGTTCTCTACAGTTCCTTGGGATATCCATACCATCATGTGCTCTAATGTGAGAATGAAGAGTCCAAGTGTTGTTTTCCATATGGGAAAACATAGTATGCTAGTTATAGTTTAGTGAGAGTTAGTTATTAGCATAGATGTGCGGGTAAAAACCTACATGTGTATAAATTTCCCTATACTCTTTTCTCTCTCTCTACAATCATACAGTCACTCTCCATCCCTTACTAGACACCAAACCACCAACTTACAACATGTTTAAAATCTCCCATTTTTCAGGTTTCATTCATGGGGATGGGTTTTAGTCGTGGGAGATAATTCGATTTGCATTCAAAAGTGAAAAAAGAAGGTTATAAGAGGAAACTCATACCTCCTATACTTTGGATCATGTAAGTCATATGTAAACTCCAAAGCACATGGTCTATTTTTCCTTTGGACACATATGGTCAAACATTGGTAACCTTTATTTTAAGATTCTTGGTTAAAAAAGTGGGGAGTTTAAGAGGTGATATCTGACAAAGAAATATTTTTCCCTTGGCCCGCTTTTCTCCTTACCTCTCCTCCTTTACCCTTCACCTATCGTGGACTCATAATGGCTTTGTGCCCCTTGAAAACTAGTTTAGACTTAAATCTTTTATAATTCATTTATATAAGATAAGGTAAACCATGGTAACACATTCTTAGAGCTTATATAAACATAATGTAATAAACCAAATCGAAGACATGAACTCATGATCATTATTTAGTGAGGTATTTACCTTGGTATTTGCACTAGGTACAAGGCATATTGTGGCTACTTTTTCCTTTAAACATATGTTGTCAAACATTGGTAAGATTTCTTTAAGACATTCGGTTAAAAAAGTGGGGAGTCCAAGAGGTATATTTGACAAAGAAATATTTTTCTCATGGTTCCCTTTGATTTTCACCTCTCATGGATTCATGGTGGTATTGGGCTCCTTGACAACTTACCTATACCTTTTGTCATATATTATAATGCCTTTACATAAAATAAAGGGAACCAAGATAACACATCCAAAGGGAATTATTTTAGTTATATAAACATCATATAACAAATCAAAGTTAAGATTCAAGGCAAGGAAGGTTTGAAAATTGAATATAGTGTGAGTTTCTTTGTACAGTAACAATTTTGTATTATCATTTTTCCTTCCTTGCACCTTATATAAGCGTTTGTTGTAGCCAACCATGGCCTACCCAAAATAAGAGGGTAACCAGTGATCCTTTTCTTTATTTCCAAGACAATGAAATAAACAAGGTATTCCCATGAATCAATAGATAGAGGTATATCTTCCAATATTCCTTTTGCACATACATTTGAGGTATCTGCTAGTTGCAAAAAATTGGGATTATGCCTCAAAGGCAACTCGAACTTGATCATGAAATTAATAGCTACTCCATGGTCAATGAGAGTTTTGGTAATGGGAGTATCATTTATATAGACATTCACAAGAGGGCCTCTAGGGTCAACACACTTTGGATGTGCAGCCTTCTTGAGCATAATATCAAAAAGTTGTCTCATACATGAATGATATGAGGATTTATTTCCTTTCTGCGTGGCCCTTTCATGTAGGAATCCTTGATGAACTTATTGTAAATGGGTATTTATTTGATGGCCTAAAGAAGGATGATATTTACATACATTTTTTTAAGCTCGTCAACAGAGTGGTTGTAGCTTGATCAGGTTTCTTATCTTCCAATCTTTGTGGAAATGGTGGGATAGGAGGTGAAATCCTTGTTGTCTGTTGTTCTTATACATCATCTTTCTCCTCTTGATCTCTAGTTTTCCATTGGGGTTCAAAACTATCATCTTGTTCAATAATGATAGAAGGTGGAGGATTCTAAGTTGTTTTCCCTAACTTGAGGTGAACATCATTGATTTCGACCAAATTTAGTGATTAATTCAGAAAATTAGTATTGTAGATAGGTTGGGCCTACCTTTGTTTTGGATAAGGTGTAGGTTGGGTTGGTATTATTGGAGCTCTTGGCGATTATTATGGGCTATCATTTTGAGGATTCATGACAATAGAATGAATTATAGGTGCAAGCATAAGACCTTTCTTTTGTAGTTCTTGTTGGGGTCTCCATTTTTTGGGTGGATAGGGGTTAGGGAATTGATCAGTTCTGTGGAATTGAAAATAATTACCCTGTCATGACTACATTTGAAGGTTTTTCCCCGAGAGAGAGAGTTCATTTGGTAGTGGGGTTTTCCAAATTGATATGCATTCTAGATGTTTATACTTATTATGATAAGGATCATAATTTGCATGGTTGTAAGACTATTGGAAAGGCCTAGAGTGTCTTGTTCTTCTCTAATTCATAAAGAACAAAAGTTCCATGGGCTCTTCTGGGCCTTCACTTCTCAATGCTTCCTTCAAGGGAGGTATAAATGGGCATTTATCTTTATCATGTTTATCAACACATATCCCACAAATATCAATGGTATCCAAAGGGTATTTATTCTTATCATGTTTCTTTCTACATCTAGAATAGAAAATGGCCAAATCCTTCTTAGTTTCATATTTTTTCATATTCAACCGCATCTCATCCATTTTCATTGTAAAAGAATGCAAAATTTCAGTCTTCATGTCCTCCAACATATTCCCCAACTCAAATATGGAAATAGGTTGTGCAACAAGTTAAAATTGCTGAGAAGGATGGATCTTTACACCATTTTTCCTTTTTGTTGGAATATCTGGAGTAATTTTTTAAGGCCTTTTTTATATCCTCATATGAACATTGAGAGATATCGCCATGAGCTAAAAGATTTAAGGTGTCCATATACTCTTCCCCTCACTCCTTGAAGAAACACCAATTTAAGAGAGTCTTCATTGAGTGTGCATCTAGACCTAACATTTTTCTTGTTTGTCTGTCATTTAAGAATTCATATCTACGAAAAGTGAAACATGATAGGACGATTATAGTTTTTTGGCATGTATGCACATTTCATGATGTATATCGTTCATGCTTATAGAGCACACCCCATATCATGTTATGCCAACACTATATACATCACAAAGTTTCATATCCTTTATAGCCAAGTTGTCATTAAGAGGTGATGCCACTTTCTGAGAGTAAGCCATGCAATTATTAAAGGAATTCTCTATATTCGTATATGATGTCTCCCACTATGTTGGTTTCAAGTTCTTCTCTTATCCAACAATTTTTATTTTTTGCTTCTATTTTTAGTTATAATGAAACTTCCATTGGATACCTTATGACAAGTGAGAAGATTTAGAGTCATGCTTTATACAATATTGTTTTTGTAAGTTGTGTTAGTATGAATCTTTCGTTGTAAAAGATCACTTTAGCTACGCATAACAAATAGCCCTAACATCGATTATGGCTGCAAAATATCTTTAAGTTTGCTGCACAAATTCAAATCTAAGCATACAAGATATTAAGCAGATAATATAATATGGCTCCATGTATTCAATGGACAAGATAAGAAATAATAAAAGAATTTTATATTATATTAAAGAATGGGGCACCTGAGAGGAAAACAAGAAAGGTGTTTTCCGGTTCTCCTCAGTGGGATGGGTTCTTGAAATTCCTCAGTATTTCAGATCTAGCATTCCTCTCTCTTAGTGGTGTAGAAAAACAAACATAGAACTCAATGGGAGTTCACAAAAAATGGAAAATGGTGACCAAGAGTAGATCTAGAGTGATCTAATGCAATGGAGGTGGTTAATGAATGGGGAAAACCCCCCTATTTATAACGAAATATTGGGGCAGTCTAGAACTCGGTGCATGAATAAAATATTATTAATCGAATTCTAGAAGCACCTTTTAGGAATATTTTATTATATTTGTTGGAGGGAAAAGGATTCTTGACTTGGGTCAATTCCTTTATTTATAAATAATAAATAAATAAATGATTTATTTATCATTTTAGGAGAATGATGGGAATATAATTAAATAAATAATGGTTTATTTAATTATTTATGGATGATTTAGTCAAATTTAACTAATAATATTATTTAAATAATGATTTAAATAACTTGTTCTTAGGAAATAATTAAATAAATAAGGGTTTATTTAATTAAGTTCCTTATTTTGAGTTAAATATGACCAGGAAATATAAACAAATGAGTTATTTAATATGGTGAAAGCAATTTTACTTAGGGTAAAATTGGTCTTACATGGTGTACTTGGGTTCATCTAATAATAATAGGTTAGATGACCAAAAAATGGTGTAATAGATTTCCCCCTAACGTACGAGTGTTAGGAGAAAATCATATGACCGAAGTACGTTGTAAGAACTCAATCACTAGATATTGAGAGGGAAGTGAGAGAGAGAAATGTAAGGTTGTCTGATGTGCTAAAGGACTATACCCCGAGGAGATGAGACTTACAGGTGCAACAAGTCTCTAGTTTATCAAGTGGTACCTATGCTAAAGGCGGCGGGGGAGGCATACCTATGCTCGCCGAGACAAAGTACAAAGAATAGGCGCAGGAAAACCACGAACACTTGACAGTACAAAAAGTAAAGCGCCGGAAAACAAGCGCACTTTAATAATGAAGCATGTGTTGGCTAAAACATGAGCGAGATATGAATCATAAGGATGAATCCCACATATGTGATGCGGGAATAATCTTTAGGACTTATACGATAATATGGTAGTACATGAGATACAAATATACCGAGAATTCCCCCTACACACGAGGAAGGGCTCTCCAAAATCGACGAGACATGTGAATCGAAAATGGAGCGCAAGCGGTTGAAGGCCGATATCATCAAATGAGAGGATTTGCATCAAGGGCGGGGAATAAAGTCATCGGGCATATGGGGGCTACAGGGCCACAAACTCATGAGGGTTGAGACATCTCACACACGCCTTGAGTGCCGATAGGCACACTCTTTGCAGACTGGACTATCAAGTGTCTAGATCACGATCGGTGACTCGAACCAAAGTACATTGCCCTAGACACAATACGGAGTAAATGAGCTGATGTCGACAGAAGTAGGTCCGCCATAGGTGAGGCAATAAGGGAACCCCAATGAAGGCACGAGGGAAAATAGTAGAGCGACGAAAAGACTGACACTAATGATGATGATGAAATGGGGGATACTGAGTAGCAGATGGACGACTTCCCTTGTGAGAGCATAAAGGGCACGAATGTCTTGGCAGTGACTAACACAATATCATGAGGGATAGGGGCCAATGGGACTGAAGGCCATAATGTGTGACACGAGAGAGGGATGAAGCAATGAAGGATGGAGGATTATAGTGGGATACAAAGGGACTCGGGATAGACTCCATAAATGCGATGATGAATCAACTCGGATGCTCTAAACAAGGACGACTCGATGGTGTTGCCACATAGTAAAGGTCCAATGGGGGACCATGAAAACATGAGTACAAGATGGTAACTCATGTCGAAAATCAACACGAACAAGTGCAAGCATGGAGGCAAAGTGGTGCCTCGAGTACAAGTGTTGTAAGTGAGGAAATCTGATTTTGAGGAGAGGGGAAGAGATCCTTCTTGGGAAAAGTGTGTCCTGGTGAAGTGTCAAGGTACTAAAAACTAATAGGTACCCAGAGCTCATAAACAGGCCAGGTCTCACTTTTTGGGGTTTGTTTTGCAATCAAGGTAGCAGGTACTGGGCAGAAAACTGTGACTGGTCCCAGGAGATGACCTGAAAAGTGTGACCTGCCAGAGGAAGGGGGTTGTAGTGCTGTTTTTGGCTGAGATCTGGGATTTGTATGGTTGAGGGGCATAAGTGCCCCCAAGCATGTTGTGATCATGCCAAAATGTATTTAGAAAAAGGTGAAGCTAAGCACCTTTTAATGAAATGGTGCGCCATTTGTTTTTTTTATGGGTATGTAGTTTGAGAAAGGAAATAGAGGATTACCAATCTCTTGTAGTACTGCATATATGAAGCAAATGGACTTTAAGTTCCTTGGTTGGCATACCTGGTGTCACTATCCCAAAAAGAGGATTTGGAGATAATGAACTGATGCTCTCTTAGAAAACCGATAGGTTGGTCAACAACAATGCCTAAAAGACTGGGTTGCTAATGTAAGATGAAGGAACGATAAGGGGTATCATCGCTAGAGTGATCTAAAGTGATATGGGACTCTAGAGGTGCTTCTAAAGGGGGAAGAATAATGGTACTGGATTCGACACGACCAGATACACTGGGAGAGTTGTGGAGAATTTCTTCTCTTAGTCTCTCAAATATGGGTGCCCCCTTACCCAAACATTGGGTGTCAATGTAATGGCCGCAAGGTGGATGTGGTTCGAACCCATGGGTTTGATGTAAGGGGGAATAGATAAAGTCAGGGGTGGGGATGTCTTCCATAATGTATTCATCGTGATAGAAGATGGGGTGACTGGTGGAAGAAAGGTCGCCTGACGCGGCGAAGTTACCTGACTCTTCATCATGAGAAGAGAGGTTCACATGCGCATCGCCACAAGGGGTGACTGAAGAGTAAGCAGATAAAGGTTCTGCCGATGTTGAGCCCAAGGTGATTGCTGAAGGAAGGTCAAGCGAGACAACAGGGGAGGATTCAGAGGGAATGTTCCCCGAGGGTCTCATGCATGATGATAGGTAGAAAATGGTGGACGAAGGCTCCGTCATCTTGACATCAGGAGGGGGAATGTCAATTGGAGCAGTCATGTCTGGTAGTGCGGCCGAAGAAAAAAGCGCAAATAAGGGAGAGGTGAACGCGTTACGCTTGGCCTCGACGTGGTGGACCGCAGCAAGATAGGTGCAAAAGTCTTCGAGGTAGGGACAAAGGTGGGTGTAATGGCCATGGAGATCACACAAAGCACAGGGGTGGTTGGAGTGAATAGTCTTGGGGTTCTTGGCCACGGTCATGGAAGAAACAAAGGTTTCAGGGAATGCGAAATTAATCATGGGCTTGAGATGAGGTTGTTCGGGACATGTATGGGTGGTTTGGCCGACAAAATCACACAAAGCACACTGGATGGTATGCTTTGGAGGTCGAGGAGGGGCAGGGTTTTTCGGGACAACCTTGTCCTTTGATGCCCCCCTGTGAGCTTTGCCATTCTTACCCGAAGCGGTCGCAACATGAGGTGGGTCCTGTTGAGGTGACTGAGGCACTGTTGTAGTGAGAGAAGTCGTGCGGACCAGTTGAACTGGGGTCAATGCAAGGTAAGGTTTGGGTTGACTAGGCGGGGTAGTGGCTGGAGGATCAAGGTACTAGACGGGAATCCCCAGGGTCAGGTTAGGAAGAGAGAGGGTGGCCATGACAGGTACCGTGTACACTCCTGGTGGGGGAGCTAGGAACGGTATCTGACCAGCAGGGTAATGGCTAGTAGGGATGGCTCCAAGATGGTTGAGACCTGGTGGAAACGACCCAGGAGGGTAGAGAGGCGGATGGGTATCAGCAGTGGGAGAAGGGTCAGAAGGGAGAGGTTCGGCTGGCTGAGGCGAAGGGCTAGGAGCAGGTTGAGGCGGGCGAGGTTGAGGTTGCTGACTAGCCAAAGCGGGCTGCTTAAGGTTGGCCCAAGACAATTGCATCATGCAAACATTCACTAAGCTGGGATCAAAGACAGGAGGAGGAGGAAGACCAGGGAAGGTTCCAAGTGAGGAGGAGTATTTATAGATGCTGGGGGAGACACTGTTCAAATAATCGACGGTTTGCGTATTGGCTATAGAAGAGATGGTCGACTCAGGGGAGGGCTGAGATTTTGGCTCTTGATATGTCAACTGGTCAATGGTGACTATCTTTCCATTATTAGGGAAAAACATCTTGCGATGGACCGCGGATGGGACAACAAACATGGCATAGGTGTAGCTACACCCCAAAAGAATGTTATAATCAAGAGGGGCATCGATGACTTCAATGTCAACGCAAACAGTCTTGCCCGCAAGAGTGATAGGACAGTTGTGGAAAAGGCCAATGGGATGGGATGCGTGGCCATCCCACGCTTGAAGAGTGATCATGGGAGGGGCCAACTCAGGATATCCGAGTTGTTTCCAAACCGAAGCGGTCATCACACAGGTGGATGCCCCCTCATCAATGATGCACCGAGAAATGTTAGCATTCTGGATTTTTACTGGGATTTGGAAAGCTACGGAAGTAGGCAGAGGAGGATACTCTGACTGATGGGCGTCGAAAACAATCAATTGGTCATTTCCGGGATCTACAACACCCAAGGAAGATCTTAGAGCTTTTCTTTGAGAGGGGCACGATTGGAGGAGTTCCAGCATTGAAATGGCAGCAGGAGAATGGGCCAGCTCATCTACTATGTTATATGAATGGGTAGCTTGGTCATAAGCAGCATTGCGGTGTAATGGACCCTTAGGAATCATGGTATGAACCTCGGCTTTGGGCGGAGGGATATGCAAGGGACCATTAGTTGTCGAAAGAGGCTTTGTAGAACCTGAAGAAGGTGACTCAAGGACAGATGGAGCAAGAGGCTGAGGGTACGGACGAGACTGAGTTTGAAGCTTAAGGTCAACGGTTATAGGTTGGTCAGAGTTCATGATGAGGATCTGGTAATCAGAGGTACTAGATGGAGGATGGTGAGTGGTTACCAGTCCGTGAGGTGGTTGGGTAGCAACAAATCCCTGCTGTGCACCCACCTACTCTGGAGGGGGCGATGACTGCTGTTGCAGGGATTGAGAAGACCAGGGAGGCGGGGGTGCGAATGCTGGAGGATTGGGAACACTAGGCTGTGGATATGGATGAGAATGAGGTTGGGTAATAGTGTGGTAAACCAGAGGTTGGGTAGAAAGAGGAGGCATGCCGGATCCTGGATGCGTGCTACCGGGAGGGGGAGAAGTGCAGGGGGAGGTGCCCCCTCCCCCAGGAAAACCATAGTTCATGGGAGGTTGAGTGGATGGATGAGAGAGAGCTCCAACAAAACCGTCGGCGGCATGAGGTGCCCCCGGTGCGTTAGTGCCACCGGGTCTGGGGAGGTCAGGAAGGACGGTATAAACATAACCATATTGAGCATAGATCAGGTCATATTTCAAGGCTACTTGGAGGGCGGCTTCTTCGGTTTGAGGGAAGTGGGATGCGACATCTTTGCCAATGGGAGGTAAGAGAGAGCGAAGGAACCTGTCCATATAGACATGGTATTCGAAGGTAGGGGCTTGACATAGGCTCTTTTTTCTCCACCATTCTTTAACATGATCGAATAGGCGGGTCGCAGATGATTGACGTAAAGAAGTCAAAATTTCGATACCGGTGTCATAACGAGGGGGAAGCTGGAAATAAGATAAGAAGGCGCGGGCAATGGTCGCAAAGGTGGTATGGGAAGAGGTGGGCTGGTCAACATACCCATGGCTCGCTAGTGGCGTGCGTTGGAACAGAGAATGAGATGGAATCTCGATATGGGAGTGGATGAACACCACATGTGGAAAGATCGGATAGTTGGAGGGATCGTCATGTGAGCCTTCGAACTTGGGAATGTCGGAGGGAGCTTGGTTGGCATATGACCAATGGACATCGTGGTGGATAGGATCATTAATTAGGTGATTGAAGAGTCAGGGAAATTGGGAGTAGGCCATATAAGGAACGCGGGGAAATCGGGGTGGGTCCGTGTGGTTCTATTGGAAATGAACCCGGTGGTAGAACGGGGAACCAGCGTTAGGTCTGAAGTAGACATGGTGAAAGTGACAGGGGGAGAACCAGGAGGGGGAGAACCCAAACAATCAGAGGAAGAGTTGGAGTGCGGACTCAGGGAAAGACTTACTCGATGACGACGGGAAGGAGGAAGTCGACCAAGCGGAAACTGAGGATGAAGGCCAAGAAGTCTCTGGGAGAGGTGCCTTGGGGGCACAATGATGACGGGAAGAAGAAAACTGACAAAGGCAGGGAGGGACAAAATCACGTGAGGTCAAGGGCAGAAAGGTGCAGTGACAATTGATTTTAAATTCTTTTCCAGGCGGTGTTAACCAGGTGCTTCTTCACTTAGGGTCAGTGTGTGGCGTGAGTTAATTTTAATTGTTTAAACCCAGACGTTTTGAGAGTAAAAGAAAAAGTGTGCCGCGTAAAAGAAATCTGCAGTAAATAAGACTGAAAGAACATAAAATTAACAACTAACGATGCAACAATCTAACCCAAAAAGGTGGGTCTCTCAAAACTAGTCTACAAGAGGGAAAAAACTAGGCAAAGCAAGCTAAAAAGATGCCAATAGATCTAAGGTCCGGAGGGACTGGGATCTAAAGGGTAAATCTGCTGAAAAGTGGTGCAGAGAACAACAAAGAGGCAGAGGCAAGGTTGTTGCTAAAAAGGAGGAGATCAGCTAAAGATAGAAGAGACAAGGTGGTGGCCTTAGAAATGAACCCAAACAAAACGATATGAGGTGGTTTTGAGAGGGAGAAGAGGTGATCTAAAGGGATCTTAAAAGGAGGTATCAGATCGGAGAAAAAGAGGGCTGAAACTCTGGAAATTCAAACTTCTGAGACAGTAAAGACTCGTCCACAAAAAGTGGAGGTTATTAGAGCCCTAAGGGGCAAGATTCCCTCTTAATTGAGTGAATCAGATCAGAAACAGGTCCAAACGGGAAGAGACAGAGGCTGGAAAACCCTGACAGAAGCTTCAGACAAACCCAGAAAAAGTGCTGAAAATTGGCAGAAAAAGTGCAGGTCGTAGGTTCTGACCTATTGTCAGTCCAGGTCACAGTTTTGGGGCAGAAAAGTGCGTCCTCAAGCTCAGGTCGTAATTTTTGGGCCGATAAGTGCGACCTGCAGATCCGGCTCTCTCGGTGGCAGATTTCAGAAAAATTTGTCGTCTCAGCTGCGGCTGATGTCTGTCACCTGCGCAATAAGGCCAGAAACACACGCAAGTTAAAAATATGACTATTTGAGGGTTTTATGGGTGAAAAACACCATAAAAATAGGAAAAATAGAAAAGGAAAGAGAAACCCTAGGGTCTGAAACAGCTGGATATGCAAGAAGATGTAAAACGACAACGGTCGCAAAAGAAAACCCATGTGGAGTCGCCAATTGTTAGTATGATTCTTTTGTCGTAAAAGATCACTTTAGATACGCATAACAAATAGCCCTAACATCGATTATGGCTGCAAAATATCTTTAAGTTTGCTGCACAAATTCAGATCTAAGCACAAAAGACATTAAGCAGATAAAATAAACATGGCTCCATAAATCCAATGGACAAGACAAGAAGAATGTATTTAAAATAATTTTGTATTATATTAAAGAATGGGGCACCTGAGAGGAAAACAAGAAAGGTGTCTTCCGGTTCTCCTCAGTGGGATGGGTTCTTGAAAGTCCTCAGTGTTTTAGATCTAACATTTCTCTCTCTTATGGGTGTAGAAAAACAAACATAGAACTCAATGGGAGTTCACAAAACAAAATGGAAAATGGTGACCAAGAGTAGATCCAGAGTGATCTAATGCAATGAAGGTGACTAATGAATGGGGAAAACCCCCTATTTATAACAAAATATTGGGGCGGTCTAGAACTCGGTGCATGAATAAAATATTATTAATCAAATTCTAGAAGCACCCTTTAGGAATATTTTATTATATTTGTTGGAGGGAAAAGGGTTCTTGACTTGAGTCAATTCTTTTATTTATAAATAATGAATAAATAAATGGTTTATTTATCTTTTTAGGGAAGTGATGGGAATATAATTAAATAAATAATGGTTTATTTAATTATTTATGGATGATTTAGTCAAATTTAACTAAGAATATTATTTAAATAATGATTTAAATAACCTATTCTTAGGGAATAATTAAATAAATAAGGATTTATTTAATTAAGTTCCTTATTTTGGGTTAAATATGACCAGGAAATATAAACAAATGAGTTATTTTATATGGTGAAAGCAATTTTACTTAGGGTAAAATTGGTCTTACATAGTGTACTTGGGTTCATCTAATAAATAGCGAGTTAGATGACCAAAAAATGAGTATGATTGCCCCAACGTCGGGTGTTAGGAGCAAATCGTATGACGAAGCACGTTGTAAGAACTCAATACACTGAATGTCAAAGTGAGGAAGTGTAATGTTGTCAAGTGTGCCCTGGCAAAAGCTGAACCTTGAGGAATGAGACTTACGAGTGCAACAAGTCTCTGGTGTGTGAAATAATGCCATGCTAAAGGCGGCGGGGGAGGCATACATGTACTTACATGAGACAAAGTAAAAAGAATAAAGGCACTGGAAAACCATGGCTTGTAACAATGAAGCATGTCTTGGCTAAACATGAACGGATAAATAACATGATGAATCCCACATACATATGATGCTGGAATAATAAATAGGGACTTATACAATAATGTGGTAGTACGTAAGATACACAAATACTGCCCCAAATACCACTGGGAAAGGGGGCTATGAAGCTCTAAGCCCGATACATGCAATCGAAAGAGGGTGCCTGGCCAGTTGAGGCCCGTGTCATCAAATGAGAGGGCTGCATCAAGGGTGGAAATGAAGAAGTCATCTAGGACGTGAGGGCTACTGTGAGAACCCTCATGAGGGTTGAGACATCTCTGCATGAGAATCTGTGCTGTTGCTGCATCACTGGACCATCAAGTGTGTAGATCATGATCATCTTTGAGAGAAGCTAAGACAAGGTACCCCTAGACACAGCTGAGTAAATGGTGGTGTCTCCCACTATGTTGGTTTTCAAGTTCTTCTCTTATCTGACGATTTTTATTTTTTCTTCTATTTTTAGTTATAATGATACTTCCATTGGATACCTTATGACAAGTGAGAAGATTTAGAGTCATGCTTTATGCAATATTGTTTTTGTAAGTTGTATCCAGGAAGTTAAAACACATCCTAATATTGGGATTTTACTTCATGACATATACTTGCTTTGGCTTGAACTACATATCGCGGAGGGTATTTATTCTACCAAAATCAATTGAGATTTTTAATTTTATCCTTGTAAAACATATGTTCAGGGGCACAAATGCAATGAACATGGAATTGTCTGTGTATTCATACTCCATTGACCTCACTAATGAATCAAGGTCGTTCGTTCTTCCTTATTGTTGATTATGATGCTTTTATTTTCCTTGAAATAGTGATAACATTTACCCTTTCACAGTGGCTCCCTTTTTTGACTTATCTCTCTATGATTTTTGTTTTATTTGCATTTGTGAAATTGTTTTCTTTGAACTCATTTTCATTCATGTTATATAGTAGCAGCTGTTGGTTAGGGAAAGTAGGCACAAGCAAAACCAGAAATTTCCCAAGAAGGTTTTTGATCATTTCAACAAGAAGTAGTTTTTTGCTTTAAGCTTGACAGCCAGAATGTGAAAAATGTTATATTTTTGGGCCACATTAGTTCTATTATTCTGACACATGATTAGTATCTCTCAACGGAATCCTCAAAAGCTTGTGAATATGTTCCTTACATTCATTTGGTAACATGTTTAAGCTGAAAAGTTGTGGTATTGACATTGAATTGTTATGTTGGGTTTTGAAATGGAAAATTTATGAATTCATATAGTAACAGTTTGCAAAATTATAAATAGCTTATGATGCTTGCCTACATTTGTAATATGGTTTAGCGATGCGCTTTAGTAGAACTTCAATGGAGCTTTATAGCATAGAATACCTACACAAAAATTCTCTCAATGGTAATCATATTCAGGAATTTTTCAGGGACTTGGTGCTTTGTGTTTAGAGTATCTTACTGGGGACACTCAGCTTTCTCATCGAGAATAGGCAGAAATAAATTTACCTTTAAAATTATTATTAAATTTATCTTTAGATATTTCAAGGGTGATTTTTATTTCTTAAACCTAAAAATAAGGATAAATATTTTTTAGTAGTTGCCTTATCATAAGTCTAATTTAGCTTATTATGGATGTTAAAATCAAACTATAGTTGTCAACTATGTTAGCATAAGGTAAGGCCAACAATCTTGCGCCCATTGGATTATACATTACGAGTTCTTTTGGAAATTACATGATGTTTTCCTTTATTAATTCTTCTATCATTTATGTAATTGAAGCTTCTTTGTTTCAAACTATCTTCATCCAAGAAAGATTTTACGAAGGGACGTGAAAATATAAATATTTTGTTAGATAAATGTTGAACATCAAACTGGTTGATTTTGGTGTGGCTCGTGTGGAGCATAGAATCCAAAGGAAATGGATGGTAAGACATGAACATGGATATATTGCTCAGTGTTGTAAAATGGATACCTTCATTCAATTAATATATAAGTTTAACTGATTTACAATAGAAATACAAAATCTTCTTACAAACAATATGAAAATCGATGACACACATCAACATGAGAAGAAACTGGAAATTTCAAATATTACATGCCGTGTCCATGTGAATTTTAGTTGGAAAAGTTTAGTACTTGAACCTTAATTTTTCTTTGATCTTTTGAGTCCTGACAATTAAAGGTGAAAACATTGTGGTTTGAGAGCATGAATCGATCAAGTTGCTTAAGGGCTATGATCCTCCTTTCCTAAATTTATACAATGTAATCAAGGATCAGAAAGAGGATTGTGCTTTTGATACATTGAGGTTGTAAGTTACCTAAACTAAATTGTAAATATCAAGCCTTTTTCTCATGGATCCCATTGATGAGAAGAGAACTCCTTGTCTTCATGGCTTCCCGAGCATCTTGGAGTCTTTTCACATCAACAAATTTCCTCCAACATATTAATTGTTAACCCAAGAAAATATTACTCTCTGAACATAATTAAAAACACCAATATTAGAGAGCTAGGGTGTGGCCATCTAAGCAGTTGCCAATAACCAAACTGCTTCTAGGTCATTCCAATGCTCTACTCTATAGAATAGAGTAAACACGACCCACCAGGTGACAACATTGCTATGATACCCTTTTTCTTTATCATGCATGAAACTATAAAAATCGCTTCAAAAAGGGTTTTTTGTTTTGTTGTTATTTTTAAAATTTTATGAATTATAACAATAACTAGGAAAGTTAACATATTATGTAAGACTACAAAAAAAACTACAACTAGTGTTACATCATGTAGTGTTCATAAAGTTAAAACCTAATTGCATTGCCAATTTATTGGAACCTACTCCAAGTGGGCAATAGGAAGCAGCTAGGTTTTAAACAAATAGCACATATTTTGTTAATAATTTTATGCATTGTAGAGATATTTGAAACTCACTTTATATTGAAAATACATTAAAAAATTAATAGAGAGTGCCTTTGGAAGCATCCTCCGAGGGCATGTAGCATAGATTCAATTTCATAACTCAATTGTTGCCATATTCTTGTCAAAAATTAAATTGATTCTTCATTTATTTGCCCTTCATTTGATCTCTTGAGGGTCAGTGCCATTCTATAATTTGATGTTTACTTAATTGATCCCTTTTTAGAAAATTTAAATCCAGGCTATGTAGAGAACTGGGTCTTCTTCATCCCACTACTTTCTTTCTTCATTGAATCATCATAAGACATTATATCATCCATGTGTTGAAATATGTTCAATTAATGTAATTAAGAATCGATTTAAAATAGAGGATCAATTACAATGCAAATGTTCTTCATGGATTTTAAGATCCCCAAAAATCTATTGGAGTTCCCAATAATATATTTGGTTCCCAAGCTGAACCGGAGATACATCGATGAAAAATATTGTCCTACTACCTCCTTCCAGAAAAACCATCTTGTAACACCCCAAAATACCTTTGTTCTTGAGTGACCTCAAACTAGATAATGCCATGGATACCTTTCTAAACTGACCAAGGGTGGAAAAATATATGTGTGCTATAATTTTGCAGGTGGGTAAGCACAACAACTCTCTTATCCTAACATACTTTGAAATAGAAAACAAATTCCCCGATTGCTAAAAACAAAGTTGAGGAACACAGAAGGCTGGATATGGGTAGAAACCATTATCCTGTTGAACCTAAAAAATAAGAGCCAATGAGCAGTATGTGTGTGCAAAAATTAAAGGTTGGAGCATGTAGCATATTAGCTCCCATCTCTTCATGTTACAAATTATGAGGTGATGAATAATGGTTAACAAGACCATGTTCTAGTAGATATCAGCTATGATATTTTCCATCCAGCATTTAATACCATACGACATAGCATTAACTTAATGAGGTTAATGCATGGAATTGACTCCTTTAATGATTGGCTTATTGGGCATGGGATAAAATTTATTCTTAAGCTCACAACAAACTCTACAAGCCTCTCAAAAAATTTCTAATATTTTTGCTGACCGAAAGCTTAGTGAACTCTACCCAAACTAGGCAATAAGTAAATAACTCTTCCTTTAAGTAAATACTCCAATCCAGTGAGAAAATATAACTTGCATATATAGGGCCTTTGTTGTGGAAATACACATGAAACTAGAGGCATCTTAAATATACATCTAAAATCCCTTAGTAATATTCGAGATATATTTATTTGGTATGCCATCTTTAAGGCTCTAGCTTCAGGACACAAATTCTATTCATACTTTCAATTGGGATTCTACCTATAATGTTTACTGTGAATGCGGCTATGATAAAGACATGCATTGTTATATATACTCAATTTTGAACATGAAAATCAGAAAGAGGATCCTGGTATTACCTAAAAATGATTTTGGTATAGTCTAAACTCCTTATTTGGTTCCCATTTTCCTGTGGGGTCATTATAGAATATGGGTGCCTGAGGTGTGAGCCATTATGGAATCTTCCTCCTTTGGTAGGAATGGCTGGAAATGAAGGGACATTCAAGAAAATGCAGATAAACACACCACTGAGAATCTCAAGCATATGAAGAGAGCTGGCGGAAGATCGAGAAACAAGATCGGACGAACCCCCTCAAAATTTGGGTTTTCGTGGCAAGAAATCAAAATCACTAACAACCACTAAGCATTGCTCACAATACACAATCATGCCATATCAACACCTTGAGCATTTTAGTGTTTCTAAAGAAATTTATTAGTTTTTCTCTTTTTGGACTTTCCGACTGGATTTGGAAAACTTAAAGTTTCATTTACACCATAACTCAATTTTTGAAAATAAACTTTGTTTTTTTGCCTTTTTTCAAAGTTAATTTTCTCTAGTGAAAGGTCAAAGCCAATCATGGTGGGATTAGTGTGGGGTAAGTAGGTTGTCCAAGCTTCACTCAAATTAACATTTTGAAAATAAATTCAATCCTTTTTTACTATATTATTAAGATGAGCATGCGTAAATAATCCAATATTCGTTCAATAGTTGTTAATGTCCACTTAATATGTCCTAGATATATTCAAGAGGTAAAAAATGTTTTTATAGATATAATTGTAAAGAGCTTAATCTATTTGGGAAAGGCTCCTTTTACTTCTAAAAACTCTCAATTTGTCTTTTCAAATCGGACGGTTACTTGGGATCTAATTTTGAGAATGCATTTAACAAATATTTTCAATCCACAATACTTAATCTCGTCGTTTTCTTAACATGTTACATTGTTTTATATTTAGTTAGTGAGTCATATTTTCTCTACGGTGCTTCCATAAATACCTATTGACGGTGTTGGACACTTCAACATTCAATATATCTTCAAATGTAAGTCCCAATTATACCTCACACTATTTGGTGTGGGAGTCCCCAAACGGTATATGGCCGATTTTCGAATTCTTAAAAATTTTCCTTGGCTCTAACTATCGACAAGTAGAGAGGGATGCAATGGTGCTGTCGAAAAGAAAAAAAGGTGTCTGTTGTTCAGTTTCGGGTTTCAGAAGTTCTTCTCTTTGTGGAGAGAGGAAAATAGTGAGCCTCTAAAGAGATGTAATAGTACCACCAAGGAAAAAGAGACACACATGAACTAGTAAGTTTGTCTAACAACCAATGGAATAGTCACAAGGGGTTAATAATAGTCATTACCAACCAATGAGTGAGAAAGGTTTGTCTAATATCCTACGAAATATCCCACGAGGGATGGAACAAAAATAACAACCATTAAAACACATTTCCAATAAGAAATGCTAAAATAACCGAAATATTTCAACCTAACTTAGCACATATGAAAGCAAACATGAAAATACAAAAATCCATAGAATAGTCTTACAAACATTCATAATCCATGCATATGAAAAAATGTATTTGACATGAAAACATTGTTAGAAAGTAAAATTTTAGAAAAAAATACTTATACAACGAACATCACTAGCTCTGTGATGAGCATTGGAGCCATTGCTTGCTCCCCAAAATAAACAGCTTACATAGCTCTAATGCTTTGCGAGGAGGAGACAATCTGAAAAATTCCTTTGCTCTTACAATGAGAATATATATAACAATGGGGAGGTGATTCTTAAAGCACAACACGATATTCCATCTACCTCATTGTTTGACTTCTATGACTTTTCAACTTTCCATGATCTTCATATTCCATACATGTCCTTTGGACTTTCACTTTACAATACTATTTAGAAAACATCTTTTTTACGTGCTTGTACAATGGTGTGGCATGTAACCGATCATGACATGACATGACGCCCAAGCTAACGACATCGTTGCTTGATGATGTGGAAATATCAATCCATTGTGCCTACGGAAATTATGATGTCTTCTTGAGGATTCTTTTCTTTTCACCTTTGCATGGCTTGGTGATAAGGAATATTGTGATCTCAAGTCTTGAATAGTGGTTAAAACTAATGTCCATTTTCTTTCTCTTGATTGATCAACTTATGCTACGACTAAAAAAGTGTCTTCTAGCATGCTTTCCTCCTTCATCTCCTTCTTCATCATCTTTCATGGCAGTAGGGTACTATTCTTTCAATTCACTCATGACAATATGAAATCAAAGTAAAAGCCTAGTATAATATTTTCATATTGATCTTTGACCAACGAGAATTGAATGGAGAGCGGGAAAAAGGGCTCAATAAAATGTGCGGTTCAAAGTTAAAGTAGGAAAAGGTGATCCTTCGACCGCACCTACTATGCAATGTGTGGTTGAAGCTAGGTACATTGAAAAATTGTGTGGTTAAAGCCGGTGAGGCAGGATGAGGGATGGGGTTTGGATGAACATGCGCATGGTTTCGTGAGGCAAGGGTGGTTGAGAGGTACACGATTTTACATTTTAGAGCTCGGGGAGTGATCTAGAGGCTAGTGGTGAATAATGTGTAGTTGGGGAAAAACTAGGAGGAGAAATTGCACAACTATGGGAGTCGAGTAAGTATTTGAGCACGGAAATTATGCAATGTAGCAATCCTAGGAAGGCGGAGACTTGCACATTTCGTAGTACCAAAGAGAAATATCACAACTGAAGGTGAAACTATGCAATGTGTAGTTCGGTGGTTGGGGTGAAGCTAGGTTGCTTGGTAAAAATTTTTCCGAAAATGGTTATGTGTGGGATCGATGAGACTAGAATGAACATTGAAATGATGTGGCCTATGATCACACACTTATAATACTTCAATGACTCAAAAACATAGATCATCCATGATACATGAAAAATTCATTTCCTCTACAATAGGTAACTTTACGACAAGTTACGACAAGTTAGGCTTAACTTTGCAACGATCGTGACACCTATGTGATCATGCTTAAAACTTTCTAAAAATTAGGGAAATTTTGAGGTTTAAAAATGGGCTTCTAAGGAAATTATAAAATAATAGTGGAAATATTGGTATTATGTTAAATAAACCAAATTTTAGAGGAAAAAAAGAAAAAATATTTTTTCAACTTCGTATTTTCAACATCTGCCTATGGTTTTAACTTAAATTTTAGTGAAAACACTTGCGGAAGCATAATTTGATTCCTCATCCAAGAGTACATATTGGATGTTTCGATGGACACTGATACACAAAAAAAAAAGAAATACATGAAAAACATGATTGCAATCATGTGTTCATGTATTTCTCATTTTCATGTAGAGGTCCATAGTATGCGACATGGGTACTCTTTGAATGAGAACTAATTTGCATCCAGCAGTACTACGCTCAAAATTTGAGTAAAACATTTTGGAAGATAAGTTGAAAATTCAAGTTGAAAAATTAGTTTTATATTTTATTATTTTTTAATGACCTTTTTACCCAAAAATGGTGAATCATCCCTCATGTTGACATCATCATCTTGAATCCTATTAGTTCTTATAAAGTTTATTTTGGTTGTACATTTTCTTTCCAAAATCTGATTTTAGACCTCAAAATTTCTCTATTGTGAGTGCGACAGAAATGTTTACATGGTGATAAAAACTCATTTACACAAAAATAACTCTTGAAACCACTAGAGCACACTTTTGTACAAGATGCGATAACCAACATGTGAAAAGACGACATTTTCCTAACTCGAAAAAGGAAGAAAAATACTTTAAGAAAACACATGAAATGAATTTCAAATTTTGCGGTGACAATGAACAAAGACCAAAAGGCTCCAAAATTGAGTGTATGAAAAACTTTTGGAGGTGTTGTATCCAGTGACAACATACAGCGACATAGTAGTAGAATTCCAACTTCTCTTCCTTGGTTAATATTTTTCATGTGAGGCCTTGGTTCTTTGTGGGTTTGATTCATCTGTGTCGATTGCTTTGGTCTTCCATGACCCCATGCATGAACATGGTCCCCATCATAACTTTTAGGTTGAACACAACATAATATTCAACAATATCACAATGTTTCAAGTTGGGAAGGGTAGTGAAGTTCGTGAGCTTAAGATTTTCATAGTATACTTTTCATCTTTGTTGATGCTCCGCTATAGCAAGCCTAGGCAAATTTTGAAGCAGTGTCCTGTAGGAACAAAAAAATTCTCACTGCCCCGGTAGCTTGGTGGGTACCCAGTGAAAGTTCTTACTTGCCTCTCCCAACCACAGGAAACCTTTCTCTTATTTTGACTTTATTTTTATTTTTTATAGTTGTGCATTGGCACACTTATTCATTTTTGGCGAGAAGAGGATCTTGACTTAATGAGAGCCCAGGAGGTTGTTCCTTGAGGAGAAGCATATATGTACCTTTGATTTAGGTTTGCTTGTTTATATTTTCCCCTTCTCCTCTTCTACTAGTTGGATAAGTGTGAAAACACCAAAAATAAAGAAATGAGTGTAGGCATAAGGTTTCGGAATAGACACAAGTTAATGATTTAACCAAGAAATATCCTTACGGAAGGATATTGTTTTATTGGAGACTTCATCGGCCAAAAGCATAACCAAGACAAGGAAGACAAATTGAAAGTTTAGCCAAATGTTGAAGTGCTCACAGAATATTTAGACTTTAGCCACAAACATATTAAGAATCCAAAATATGTATATGCACAACACTTGTTCACATAGTACAAACAAAAAACAAAAAATAGGAAAGACTATTTACATAGTGCGGGACATAGCCTGATCATCATTGAAAGTAGTTTTTAAGTCTTGGCCATTGACGGAAGATATTAAATCTCCTCGTCAAGTGATTGAAGACAATATGTGTTTGGCCAACCTTTTAGTGGATTGTGGACAGCGAAATCACGAAGGTTGAAAACTTGGTGTGTTTTTTTCCACTTTTTCCTCCCATTGGATTGTAGAACTAAGTCACCTACTGAATTTGTTCTTCCCTGGGGAATTCTTGTCGGAGCCACCTCTTGATATGACTCTAGTGAAAGTAAAAAAATTATTTTCTTTGACCTTTATTCATGCAACTTTTGAGGTTTCCATCCTACACTACACTAATAAACATGGCTTGCCTTGGGATTCTTGTGAAGATTGGAGAAAACAAGTAGATGTTGGGAAGTAGGATAGCTTATTTCTCCATATACCAAGAATTAGGGTGTGTTGCAAGGGTCTTTGGCGTGACTCGGTCGAGCCATAAATAGTACAAGCGAATGCCCGATTCCTCAATTTAGATAATATGGAATTTTTATGATGCGGATGAGCTTCTGTTCATGGACTCAACAAGACCGTTCCCAACAGATAATTATATAAACAATTCAATACAATCCCGTTTATAATGAAAAATCATATATTTTTAGCAATAGAAAAGTATGTTTAGGTATAAAAAACAAGTGAAATGAAAATTTTGAACACGAAATGATATTGTGTTGAAGAATTTGATGACTTTCTAATCATTCACATGTTTGAGCGGAACTTCTTAACACTACGTAAAAGTAGTCCGTATAAGTGAGGATATAGAGGTGTCTCTTTGATGAATGTGAAATATTTCTCGATAAATCGAAGCCGAATGTTGAAAAGGTTCTTCACTTCAATAGGCTATAATGGGTGGTTGACTTCTTGTTTGGTCGTACACCTTTAACGGACACGAAAAATTGTGGCGTAGCATGAGCATCTTTGAATACGGTGAGCCATTAGCTACCACATGATTTTATTGGGTTGTTACTGTAAGTGTCTGATAAGTCCATCGTGGAATCACACAATACCTTCTACTGTCATGTTTAAACACACGGGAAGTACTCATCATGTTGCTTTCTATAAAACGTCCATGCCAACTAGTAACATAATGCTTTAAGTCTAAGTTTAACCTTTTGTGTCATCGAATAAGTGGGATGGAACGATGTTGTGCTTCGAGAATAGACACACGTTTGTGTGCCAAGAATTCGTGATGATAGTGGGATTCATTCTCTCAAATTTGTACATTTAAATTGCATGTCCCATCCTTAAGGATCTTGTTCTTCTTTCGTCACTGCTTCTGTTGCTAGGTTGACACTGAATAACAGCACTTGATTACGTAGGGTGGTTTTGAATTCTAGTCATAATCCTGCGTGGTCATCAATTCACTCTTCTTTCACTGCCATTGATTAACGATGATACGAAAATGGAAGGTACTTGAAAAATTACGAAGGCATCCATTTTCCGAGGTATGTAATAGTACCAAAAATACTCTAATTTTAAATACAGCTCTTAAAACTTCATGTTCTAATACGAAGATAGACTATGGAGGCATTCTGGGATATTTCCCACCTTTCAAAAGAGATTAATCAAAGAGCCTGCTGGCCCTCTTCTGAGACTACTGCCCTAAAGAAATAATAGAAGTAAACACTAAGTTTAATTAAAATGATCTTGCTTTATAAACTTGATGTTTTAAAATTTAGCTTGCAAATGGTGTATGTCTTTTCACTGTTTATGTATCTTAAGTGTAATTGTTTTTCTGGCTTAACATGGGTATCCAGAAAAAATATTCAAAAATATAATATCAAAACACAACATCAATATAATGTGAGAGTTCCTTTAACTCTTGGGCTACATCTCTGGATCAAGCACTCCCAAAATGGGCTTGTCCTCACATGTTAAAAGCTCTCAAATGCAATACAAGATTATAAGTGTGTCTCAATAGACAAATATGAATATATAAAATTATTCGGAAAGGTAGTAAAAAACTAATTCCTTTTCAAATTCACTAAACAGTGAAAGATTACCATAGCAGTGGTTAACCCTTGATGTCCTGTTGTGCCCGAACTTCTGCATAAACACTAGGGCTATAGAAGTCCTAAATTCCCCTTTTAAACCACTTCAAATGGCTTCATAAGGTCTAAATTATCTCTGAAATGAGTTTTGGTTCACCTCGGCTGATAACACGCTTCAAAAGCAGCTCAAACCCCAAAAATAGCCATGGTGGCCTGAAAAACTCTCCTAAAGGTTTCAGCTCTGGGGGTCTTCAAGCAGAGCTAAGACCTGTTCCACTGGCTCTGGAATGCTGGGAAATAGTCTAAAATGACTTTTGGTTCACCAAAAAGACAACACGGCTCAGCAAACTCAAAACCCAAAATAGCCCTGGTGGCTCAAAAGCTTCTCTGGCTTCACGGAAGCCTGAAAATGAGCTCCAGTGGCTCCTGAAACTACGCCATTCGTCCAAAATGCTGATAAAATATGGAAATCAAAAAAATTTCACGTTCAAAAGGTTGATTAATGGGGTTATGGCTGGCTGTTTCTTCAATTTCCTCCACTAAATGTGGGGCCTCTTGCCCGATTAACTCCACTAAAGGTGGAAGTCCACCTAAGTGCAAGGCCTTACTCCAAAATCTCCACCATGTTAAACTCCCATAAATGAGCTTAATTAAATATTAAACTTGATATTGGGCTCCTTAAGCGCTCTGATCATTAAAGCTCCCACAACGGTCATATGATGAGGTTCCATGGGAGGAGCGCAGCCTCCGTGCTCATGGGACCCACTCCACTAAAAGTGCAATAAATTCTTCATACGATGTCCGTTTTCGAATCGTTTGTAGGCGCTGGAATCAGGAAGACAAGACCTATGAAACATCTTGGTTTCAACTTAATTTTAAACATTTTCAATTTTGAGTTTTCATGGCTTGGGCTTGGGCTCACAGTCACACCTCCCAAATGAGAGGCTTTTGGACCCCAAAAGCTCACTGAAATAAAACTGAATTGTGGCATGAAAAACAGAAATAACGACATCCTCTTCTCTTAGGCCCTCCAAAAATTTTCTGGAGTGAAGCTATTCACATGAAAACGTTTCTTTGAATGAATAAATACTTCTTGAATCTCGACCAGTTTTCTCCTGTCTCCAATCTTATGTCTGTGAAACCGGCCAATGACACTTGTAAATTTGTACCCTCTTTGGCCGCTTCTCCAACTCATGGAATCTTGCTGGCCACTTTGTAACGACCTTAGATTCTACTTTTAAACGACACCAAAGGCATCTTGTGCAACATACAACATCAACAACAGGTTGACAATGAAATGTGATATACAAATGACACACAAAATGCAGCAAAAAAAGTGTGCACACAACAAACACAGGTACGATAAGCATGGATGACACAATCGACACAAGTGGTAAACAACAGAATACATCTTGTGAACATATTTGTATGTGTCATGTACGATGAACTATGTCTACAGTTCGCTAATTACACATACAACACTCTGTGTACATGTGCAACTTCAACTCTTCTTTTCAAATACAACACGTACATCATCCCAAAAAACGCAGGTGATTGAGCAAAACCAAAAGACATTGTTGTAACATAAATAGGTATCATACTCATCTTCCACCTCCATGGGGAAATTTTGCAACAACGAAAATTCTTTCCATTGTTGCTTTTACATGAAAATCTTGTCAAATTTTCAACTAAAATACCTTGCATGTAAACTGGAAAATTTGTATCCCAAAATGAGTATGACACTGCATTAAGAATTTAATCCACTTCTACCAAGCCAACCTCATGATATTTTGTTGTAACACGCAATTCTTCATGTGAATCTTTCATTTCCACATTGATAATGGACTCATAGATCCACTTCCTTAGAATTTTGTCATCTAGCTGCATGTGCTTTGGACGATTTGTTGGATGGGGACCAAAAATAGGGGACATCATGTCCTTCCCTTTGACAAAATGTGCAACTCTTAAGCACTTTAAAGAGAAATTTCTCTTTGCCTTTTCTACTCACTGTGTGCTTTCTTTTTCAACTAGCATCCAGAAGCAACATGGTTAACTCCACCACAAATGTGCAACAAAATTTTCTTTCATTTGAACAAGCATAATTATTGTTCTTTGCTAAAACATAATCAAATTGATCGTGAATAATTATACCTCTTTTAACATGGAATGTCCATCTTTTTTGTGTTCAAGGAAGTGAACTAGTAGAGGAGACGACTTCCCTTTTCCAAACTTTCATCAACATTTCTTGTCTTGAAAAGCTGCTTACATTTCATGCTATGTAAGCCCAAACATGTTTACCCTTCTACTTTCACAATGATGGCTTCAAACAATGGCAATCATCCTTAGAACATTTGATATAGGCATTTGAGAACTTGGAACAAGGTTCTCTTTAAATTTGTCCACATTCTTGAATGCATGTGTAAAGCTTCACCATTAGGTTGCTCATAGCCAAGACCAATATTCTTGGGGGACCGCTCCACAACATAAATAGGCTCAACAATGCCTTGTGTGCTTTCCCAAACCTTTGCCTTGCCAGTAGCCCATTTTCAACATCAATTTGGACCCAATACCTCTTGTATGTCTTTGAAAGAACCGACACACTTTTAATGGAGAATTGAAGAAAAGTTGAACGATTAACCTCTTCCTCACGCTTGTTCTTGGACAAAGATTCTTGAAGCAGAAGGAGTTGTTTCTCCATGTCATGAAACCTTTGGAGAATTGCTTCCTTCTCATCCTTCACAGCCAACAATTGTGCACCCAAGCTTAACACTTTCTCTTTGATCCTCGATGAGAATGTCCACCATGTCCTTCACCTTAAAGAACTCATTTCATGTCATCATTGAAGAATCTGTGAAGGAGAAACTTCGGTTATGAAGAAGTTAAAGCATTATGTAAATGGTCAATTTTAACAAAATTCCAAAGAAATTTCTCAAAGCTTTCAACAAGCGGCAAGCTTTTAACCAAATATGGGTAAAAGACCCCTTCTTAATCAGCTGACCATAAAGCAGAAAGGAGGATTGGCATTGTTTGTACCTTTGCACAAAAGAAAATGCTCAACTAAGCACAACCAAGTTTAACTAAGCTCTAATACCATCTAATGCGAAAATGGAAGGTACTTGAAAAGATTACAGGGTATCCATTTTCAATTATGTAAATGAGTGCAAAAATACTCTAAGATTAAATACGAAAATGTGAGAACTTCATGTTCTAATACAAAGATAGAATGTGGGGGCATTTGGGATGGCCTTTCAAAAGGATGAATCCGAAGCTACACCGGCCCTCTTACGGACTCTACCTAAAGAAATAATAAGAGTAAACACTCGATTTAATTAAAATAATCTTGCTTTACGCTTGACGTTATGCAGAAATTTATGGCTGCAAATAGTATTTGTCTTTTCATTGTTATGTATCTTAAGTGTAATTTTTTAAAACATGGGTATTAGCAACAATATTCGGTAATATAATATCAAAACACCATGACAATATAATATGAGTTCACTGACTCTTGGGGTACATCTCCTGGGATCAAGCCTCCCAAAATGGGCTTGTCCTCTTGTATTAAAAGCTCTCAAATACCCAATACAAGTTTATAAGTGTCTCAATAGACAAATATGAATATATAAAGCTGATTCAGAAGGCGAGGAAAAGCTAACAATGCCTTTTCAAATTCAGCTAAGCAGGTGAAAAGATTACCATAGCGATGATTTCTTCATCGATGTCCTACTCGGTGCTTTTAAACTTCTCTGCCAAATTTTTGTTATGAAGTCCTCAAATTCATACAACCTTCAATGGCTTCATAAGTTTGAAATTATCTGAAAATAGAGCTTTACATTCCACCTCAAAGCTGATAACACAACCCAGCTTGACTCGAAACCCAAAATGACATGGTGGCCACAAAGCTACCTAAGGTTTTCGGCCTCTAAAATTCTTCAAAGAGCTAAGACCTATTCTAATGGCTGTGGAATGCAGGAAATAGTCGAAAATGACTTTTTTTAACCAAAAAAATTAACCACATCTCAGCAAACTCAAAACCCAAAATGGCCCCTAGTGGCTCCAAAAAGCTTCTATACGAAGCTATTGAACTGAAAATTAGCTCCAATAGCTACAAACTATATACATTAAGTCCAAAATGCTGAGAAAATATGAAATCAAAAAAAAATTCGTTCCAAAAGGTTGAGTAATGAGAAAGTTATGGCCAAGCAACACTTTAATTTCCTCCACTAAATATTGGGCAACTGCGATTAACTCAATAAAGGTAGGTCACCTAAATTTGAGGAGCGCCTCCAGAATCTCACGCCATGTGTAAACTTCAATTAACTGGAAAGCTTAATTAAATATTAAACTTGAGATTAGCTCCTTAAGTGCTCTTAATCATTAAGCTCACCTTTGGTCATATGATGAGGTTCATGGGAGGAGGGTTGGCCCCCTCTTGTGCTCCGCTAGACCACTCACACAAAGTGCAATAACTTCTTCATACGGTGTCCATTTTTCGAACCGTTTACGGCGCCGACATCAGGAAAAGCAGAGACCTATGAAACCATCTTGGTTTCAACCAATTTTAAACATTTTAAATTTTGAGTTTTTTTTTCATAGCTTGGACTTAGGCTCTGATCAAACGACCAGGTGATCTAGCTTCTTGGGTGAAACAAATATAATATAGTGATTTTCAGAGAGGGATGGAAGTGCTTCACTGCCTTGTATCACAGCATGAAATGTTTATCAATTTGGGATAATTGAGTTCGGTCTTTGAAGACTAGCGCTCATGAAAAATATGGGTTGCTCATTTTTTTAAGTCATCCTTTTGCGTAAGCACAACGACCTAAGGAAGTATCGGAGAAAAAGTGTGAAAGAAATATTTGTTGAAGTACAGGGTTTGTAAAGAACAACTTCTTTTGTGATGAGCTTGTGACATGGGAAAAACACATCCTTTTCCTTTTATACATGTATATTGTACTCCTTCTTTGCCATCTCATATTGGGTTGACAATGTTAATCATAGTTGATGAGCTTCTGAAATAAGTTGATTTTTTCCTATAAAAAGGAATGCATAGATTTTTTTTCACTCGAAGGAATATGCGTAATTGCTTCCAGCCTATCCGAGTCTACTTTAATCACTTTTATAAATGATGTGGCCCGATGGGTGCCCTTGAACACTATGAAAACACTCTTTTGAGATTAAGAGATATCCCATACTTACGACTGCTCAAAATTTTTCCTGAGATAATATGTGATTAGATCTCTTCTTACAAAACATCGTGACATCATCGGGGTATACCACTACGTTTTGTCAATCAACCACAGAATGTGATGTCCATGAGCGCGTTGAATGTCACACCAACATTAATCAACCCAAAATGGAATTCTTTCTTGAATGTGAACGTTCCCAACTTGGTGAAAAATGTTGTTTTAAGTCTTTCGATTCTAGAACTTTGGTTGTGCTTTGAAAATCCATCAATTAGAGAAACAAATTCTAACCCAATCCATTTGCATTATGTAGAACATGGGGGTATTTAACCTTGCTCTGAGGTGTGGTTCATGTTAACAAATAAAAACATTATAATATTTCCCCATACTTTAACACCTTGCAAGACAAAGTTTGATACCCGGGTAGAATGTCGCACTTTGTCCTGATTTGAGCATCACGTTGGCTTCATTAACTCTTTTGAATGGAGGGCTCCAAGTTTCTGTCTTTTTTATTATGGCTTTTGTTAAAATGGCTTGACATTCTTTAAGGTATGAGCTCACATGTTTAGATAATTCGTGTGTCATAAGTTTGATCTAAACATACGTTCACGTGAGTACATCTTAAAATGCGCTTGAATAGGTGGATGAAATCTTGTCACTCTGTGATGTGCAACAAGTACAGATTATTAGTGATGTGCAAAAAGTACAATATTGAAAAACTTCGGATATTTTTTTGTTCCCAAATTGATTTACCTACTTGACATCGTTGAAATATGGGTCTAAGGGTCGCGCCCTAAAGTAGTTTTGCAAATGTTTAAATTTTCTAATGATACCATATATTTCGCCATGTGAGTTTCCTTTTTCTTGTACTTTCATACATCATGAAATCCTTGTCGTGCTCATCTTCATCGATAGTTGCATCCTTGAATACATCGCTTGTTCACCATAAAGTGCAGTGTCTGTTGGTCATCATTAAAAATATGTGAATTAGTAATATTATCGGGGACGAATAGCTTATAAAGATGTCTATATAAAAACCATCCCTTAGATGTGATAACCTAGCAATAGTATTTTTCTAATGTATACTGTAACTACATTATGCATTCTATGAACATAAATCATGTTAAAATATTGAAATGTGAAAATCAAACACTATACCTCTTGTTGGTAACTTTTAAGATGAGGTGACACACAGTGTATGGTATCCTTGTTACCACAGTATTTTTTTACCACCCAATCCCCATCCCGAATGTTGGAGGACCATCTAGGTGACTTCTATGTATTGTCATACCTTGCAAAAAGTGTCATTGCATCCTTGGCACGTGAAGAACCATATCTCGTGACTGTTCACGGGCAGGACTCTCAAAAACATATGATTTCAGGTCGGTGACACAGTGAGAAGTTGTAGCCCTGCATCCATAGATAAATTAACAACGGGCCTCGTGCCCATAAGCGCTCTTGTCTTAGTGGACTTCCGTGCCCGAGCTATTTTTTGGAGTTTTTTAAAAAATAGAAACGAGTTTTCATCTTAACCACTTCGTGAGCGGTCATCTTGAGCGTGTTAAAGCTGAATAACGTCAAGGAGTCCTTCCTTTGGCTTCTTGTTTCCTACATTTGAGCAACTTCCCAAAGGATAAGGCTTCCCTTCCACCTTATGAGTGATCCCAAACCACCTCCTCCTCTCCTATAAATACATCCTTCTCACACTGGTTCAACTAGTGAACGTTCTTCTTATGGCTAGTGTGAGAATAAGTGAGAAAGGTCCATTATTGAGAAGATTTTAGGCCTTTTCTTCACCAAGTATGATCCCCAATGAATTCTTGAGATGCATTTGATTGGACCTGTTGAAAAGGATGCAACGTCAAGGATTTTTGGTTATGGCTTCTTCTTTATCTTTAATTCAAAGTGGTTTTGCGGTTCCAATCTTGTGTTTGATAATATGCAAAGTGTTTTGATTCTCCTTGACCAATCAAGTAACTGTGAATGAAATATGTTTTCATATGATGTCATCGTTCACTTCAGTCCTTGTGTGGGTACACGGATATTTCCTTTCGAAATACCGTGACGGTGAGAACAAAGATCGGCGGATCGTTCTGTGACGACAACAAAAGCGTTGAATGAGTAGGTCATCTATCTAACTCATTTAATTATTAGCTAGGAGTCTAAAGTCCGGAGTTGTTCCCCTTGTTGCTAGACCCACTCTAGGGCTATAGGGATCACCTGCTGTCCTGGAAAGTTTACCTACATAAAAAATTGGCGACTCCATTAGAGTAGTGTGTTTGTTGTCTCTCATTGTTTGTACACAGTATTTTTCTTTGTCGATTAAACTTTGATACCATTAGTGTTTTCTGCTTAATTTTGCTGTCTAATTGTTTTTAGCCATCCTTTCTGTCGCAAAGTATCCAAGTTTGACCTGCGCTCGATGTTTTATTTTTTCCATGGTTTTCTAGCTCAACGCTATTAATGCTTGAATAGTTGTGTCGTTGGTGCTTGTTTCTTTTGTCACACGTGCATAACCTGTTTAACGCGAGTTTGTCTAAACAAATGCGACGAAATCTGTCATTAAAATTTTAGCCTTTCACAGAGTTTTTTGTTCGTTTCTCTTGCCTCTTGGAAGTTTGGATTTTTATCTTTCGATTGGTCCATGATATTGTTTTGACTCTCTTGTCTCGTTCTTCTTAGTTCTTTTTCCCTCATCTAATCAGTAAGTTAGTCATCCTAAGTTTCTAGGTGTCTACTACCCGCTTGTTGATTTCTCCTCATGAGCCTTCTAAGTTGAGTTTGATCGATTTTGTCTTTGTCGTTTCGGTTCATTGGTGATTGTTTTATGTTTATTTCGGTTCTCGTTTGTTTGGTTTGTTGAATGATCATCTTGGGTTTCATTTGGCTCTCCATTTGTCACCTTGAGCATAGATTACATTGCATAAGTGAACGGTTCGGAAATGCTTTTTGCTTGAAAGAGTGCATCTTTGTTTGAGTGTGTTTTGGTATTTGTGTTATATTTATCTCTTTGTTTTAGATTTTTAGACGAATTTCTAAAAACTAGTGTCCATTTTCTTTTTAGTGTAATAGTGCATTTGCTTCTCATTTATCTAAAAAGAAAAAAATTTCATTCTTGGTTTGAAAATAGAAAAAATGTTCTTTTGCATTGGTAACACCAGTAGACAAGGAAAAGAGCTTTCATTTTTTCTTTGGTTGTGTTAGATACATTAGGGGAAATTTCTACCTTGTTGTTGATTGCTGCTTTGTTGGGCTACTATCCCCTCATAGCTAGCATTCATTGAATTAGAGAATGATTTTCTTTGCATATAGTTGTGCATTAAGAATTCGAGATCACATTCGATGAAGGCCTTTAAATGTAACCCATTAATTCAAGATAAACTTTAAAATGAATTCAATCAACCTAAGGAAGCATTGAAACCTAACACATATTCGCGGTCTGGAAGCTGGTAGCGTGTTTCGGCGTCGTTAAAACTAGTAGTTTTCGTTTGCCATACGGCACAAACGGCGCTATCATGGACTTGTGCTCCCCGTCTTATCGAGTATATAAAGGGAGACCCTCATAAGTTGCATCCTTTATCTGTAAACCGATTCGCCGCCACCATGTGGCAATGCACGAACACAACATTCGGGGAACTGCTACCACGTACGTTAAGTCCTTGGTCATTTCTCTTTCGATTTGATCACCAAAGGTGTATGTTAGGTTCACGGAAACTTGGTACACCCTCTGTTAGATTTCTTGATTAGTCATTTTGATCTTTTCGTGACTCTCTAAGAGTGTGTCCTTGAGCACTTGTCCTTTCATGCTCGTTTCCAACTTTGAAAGTGACTAGAGTCACCTTTTGCTTTGTTTCTTGACTCTTAAAATATGAAATTGCGAGTTTTGTTTCGATGTCATAAAATCAATTGCCTACGATCACATGCCCATTAAATACTGTTTTCTTGGATTTTTTCTTAAGTAATTCTTAGTATTTGATCGTGAAGCCTCGAATTGTTGTCTTAGTTCTCTTGTTTCAGAAACATATTCATGATGGTGGAACCACGGTTTACAATCATCTATTCTTCGGCTTCCTAGTGATCCTTCTCCTCAAGTTTCTTTGGAAGCATCTTAGCCCACTAGTTCTGTCGATTTTTGGCAATTTATTCTTGAGTATCTCTCGCTACTGATATCCTGTGGAAACCGATTTATGTGTTAGAAACCTCAGGTAACAGTCTGGTTTTGAGAATGAGGAGAGGGCTTCCTCCTCTTACTTGGAGCCATCTCTACTAGCCACTACTTTCGCGGCATACCTAGTCACCTTTTAGAATTAAAATGGGTTCGTTGACATGGATTCTTCGAGTCCGTTAGTAGTGAAAAGGCTTTTGTGTTTCTATAGGAGATCATCATCTCCCTAAGACACTTTCCTTGTCGCCTAAGGTCAGCCTTCTCTGGCAGTGTCTCTCCCACGCGGTTATCATACTTTGGGTCAGGTCATGTCTGGCATTGCATCGTTGTGTGAACCCGATATGATCGGGCCACCATTCCTGGAGGCACCAGCTCTGTCTGATGTTCAGGGGCTCTTCGCCAGCTCACTGACGTCGCGTTTGTAACCTACCATTCTGTCCGTTGTTAACCGATGTGCTTCATCATATTGTTTGTGTATGAGCTACAGGTGTTATCGGTATCTTACATTGTTCCTAGGTCCACATTTTTTATTAATCCCACAGTACTTGTTAGGACCATCGTAGTGGATCACAACCTCACATTGCGATGACTTGTTTTAACTAGTAGTGTACCTATGCTTCTTCTATTCCTAGTGGTTTTACCACATCCTGAGTAGTGTCTGACTGGCCATTCAACATCATAGTGCCATACTCTGGGTTTTCAACAACATAATTTTTGCCTCTTGGGGTCCTCAGGTAGTTGTAAACTTGATATGCATCATTGTTGTATACATTAATCCCCATCTTATTTAACTCCAAGGTAGTCCCAATCAAACAATATACCAACAAGACAACCCTATGGTCCCACAAGGAGAACCTTCACAAGGACAACCTTCGGTCTAACGGGGGACAACCCTGGTCACGGGGACAACCTTGTGATCATGAACCTTCTGGTCTGCTTCGGTCAACAAAGGAAAACTGCCATTCTCTTGGTCAACCTCATATTCAACAGAGCATCTCTCATGTTCCACAGGGCAGGTCTATCCTCAACAGGGACTTGTGCAGCCTGTATGCTTTAACCTTACATTTGCAAGGCCAAACTTTTGTGCAATAAAAGCCTATACGGGTCCTATTCAAGGTCAACACCTTGTCTTGGAGGTGGCCATTATACATGGTCATTGCCTACAAAACGCTTGATGGCTCTCGGCATCCGAGCCTTTGCTGCGCGGGGATAACTTTGTCCAGCTTACAAATGTCCGGGTCAACCGTTTCGCCTCAAAGTGCCATACATTCCCCAAGGTCAATCTTAGGTGGTATATAGTGTTTACGAAACTTTACTTACGTTACTCAAGGTCAATCCCGGATAGCCCCATACAATGCGCCTCAAAGAAATACGTATCTTGCTCAAGGGTCAAACTCAATTGCTATAAATGCCTCAAAGTAACATACATTCCATAACAAAATCCATATGTTTAGGCAAGGACTGTAGTGGTATGCTAAAATCAATATCTCTGGTCACTCAACACGCCTTGTGGGCGAAACCTCGAGCTTAAAACTATGAGCGAAATCATAAAGACCAAAACATATAGAGGAGAAAATTTCTCTCAACACAGGGTGGAATCCTAATAGTGATCTTTGTCAACAAACACCATGAAGATTTCACTTTTAATCCTCAATTATCTTTCCTTGCTATATTTCAAGCACATGATGTGTAGAAGTTGATGAAACGATCCTATCCTTCATGATATATTAACTCTAGTTCACGATAAAATTCATATAGTTTCTCAAGTTTGAGGGCAAGTCTGAAATACCCACAAACATATTATAAATACCATATTTGGTGTTCCTCTAACTCTTGAGTTGACGATTCTAATTAAACTCCATATTTTCCAATAGACTCTCACTAGTGCGTCACCAAGTGGTACATTGAACATCACTTCATCTTCCAGAATTTTAACTCTTTAATAGCATTTCTCGCCTTTGATTCTTACGATTCGATGTGAAGTTGGGACTTTATCCTCACATCCTTGAAACAAGATAGAGATACTCATATGTCTTATCATGTTCATACAGGTGAGCATTGTCATTTTGTTTTATCAAGTTTGAGATTACGGTTAGATTCTAACTAATTGGTTCACTACCTCCTTGGGTATACCGATTTCAAGGAAATTTCCGCGGGGGCATGTGTTGTTGAGAACAAGCCATCGCTGGTTACGATTACCCAACAGTCTGGTATGCTCATTTCGACACATTGTGCCAAAAATATTTCTGATCCTTGACTTGGAACTTCCAATGCCACGGTAGCGCCATCACATCGACAATATCATCGATTTTGTGTCTCGGTTCTCATAAGTCTTCTCCAAATCATGAAAACAAAAATCTACTCAACTTCAATACCACTATTATGTACCTCAGTGCAATGCAAAAACAACGGAAGTGAATGCCATCAGTCCAATCCATTGAATGTTTTAAGGGTAAACAAAAGGTAAAGGTAAAAATGACCGATACCCATAAAAACAAGATTCACAAATTCTTGTGCTAATGATAGTTCACAACAAAAGTAGAAGTACCCTTGTTGATTTGTGATGAAGAACGTACACAGAGACTATCCCGATAGGCAGTGAGTCGATTACTCAAAAACCACCAAAACCTCTGGTTGTTCTTAAAAAACCCTTTCCCATCAACAAACCCGATTGGTGAAGAAAACCTCGGTCCATCGCCTATTTGAATCTCTAAGTTTCATGATGAATGGTTATGACAGGTTTATGTTGCTACCCGATCGAAATATTGTACCGAAAATGGCTCGACGACAGAAGAAATAGCTGATGGTCACTCTCCCCCACCTACTTCTGTCTGTTAAGTTGAGCCTGTCTTGAGCCGATTTATTACAACCACCTTCCAAAAATTATTATCGTGAAATCTTCCTAAAATCCTGACACCGTCTTTGCTCGGCATTACAATATTTTTGATTTGGCTTAGGTGCCACTCCTATGTACCATTGAAATGCTTGATTTTTTCACTTGTGAAGCTTTGTTGTCTACCATCGGTAGAGTTGATCCTGGGTCCCAAGCCTTATCCGCCTGGTGCAGAAAATTTCACGCCTCCCTCACCCATTTCGCTAATCATCCAAGTTGGGATTATTAGGAAATAACATCCATTGGTGTGGATGAGGGTGCATCTACATGCATCATGCCATCTGGCAGAAAGCAGTAGCTCTCTAGCCTCACTTCATCTCCAAACACTTTAGAAGCTTTTGATGGAAAGTCATCTACTTCTCTCGGTGTTCTTGCTAGTTTACCTATTTTGTTAGAAAGGGAAAAAACTTAACATTGAGGTTGAAATAATTGGCGCCAAGCTCGATTTGTCATACCTCGGTTACTGATTGGACTGGCTGCCATCTTTTGTCCAATCCACTCTCTTTCGTGTTATTCGTTTTCTTTGAAGGAAAAGATCATCACTATCGATTAGTTGACCTTTTTCACTTCTTCGTCTTCAGAAGAAAACGTCATGCGGATCATGTTACTCCCCTTGTGAAAGAGCATAGCCGGAGGTATTTTCAAAATCTTCCCTCATGGTCCTTTTCCTCTTCCTCCGCCTTCTTCACTAGAGTTAACATGATCTCCAAGTCTTACGATACGCAGGTCACCCTTCACTTGAAGGCAGTTGATTCGTTGGTGACTCAATGCTGTTAAAAGCCAATAGAAATTGATGTCGTGAACTTATTTCGGCTTTGGCTCCTCTGCCCTGCGGTCATGCTCCTTTGCGGTGTGCCTCTTGACGACACTTATTCTCAATCCCGCGTGAGCCACTTTGGATTACTTTGATCCTTAACGAGTTGTTCCCACTTGTAGAGGCCATCGTGGAAAACTTTCTCTTAAGGATCCTCTTTGAGATCGTGGTCATCATCGTTCCCCTTTCATTCACGGTCTTGAGCCATGTCTGCTTGTCTTAGAAAATTTCGCCTACAAGTTCCTATCATCATCGACCTTGTCTTGCTTTACCGAAGCTGCAAGGTAACGGGAAACATCAACATAACCAGTGTCTATAAATATACCACATCACCATAGAAAGTTATAAGAACATCCCATTGGGGTGACCCATTCTCCCAGGTAAGTTGAGGTCTTGTCACCTGGTCTCTTCCACGAGTTTAACGACGTTTCTAATAGCCTTCACCGAAGAAATACTGAGCATTGATCCGGTATAATAGTGCATGATATTCCTACTTATCCTGGTGCAAAAACTGTTCACCATCGTCTTGGTAACACCTAGAAAAGCGTATTAAAGGTGAAGTTGAAAAAACTTCTTATATTTGGTTTCATTATCCAATTATAACAAAATGGATTTGTAATATTGTTCTTGTGGTTAAACAGAAATTACTATTAAGGTCTATGTGAGTTACCATGATATCAACCATGCACCCTAAAGATGATATACCTCCTTTTATTAATGAATCATTGTTGTGCTAGGGTGAGATATCATGTGGACGGTTTCTGGTGTCAGGTTCATATTCTTTAGGTTTGATCCCGGCAACACAAGGCGCCTTTATTTGTTAGCAGGTGCTTTAGCCTGTAAAACTCCCTTTTGATGTAAGCATTAAGAGCTACATTTCAGCAAGAAATTTCATATGCTTTCCATGATATAAAGTGCATTGTTCATCCTTGCTTGGATGAACAACTCGTCATTGTCGTAAGGACCACTAGGATCATCAATAGAATATTTCTTAAAAAATTATACGGCACTATAACGACAAACCATTCATAATCGTTTCATTCAATTTTAGGCTCTTAAGGTTTATCATTTCTAAAGATAGAATTGTCCAGTCCATCAAAGTTAATTATTATTAATCTCCTCTCCTTCCTCCTTACCTTGACCTACGGATACTGTGAAAGGTAACTTCCTGCATTTTTGTACGAACTATGTAAGTGGCCAAAGTTTCGTAATTGTAAACAAAGGCGTGTCATTCCTTTGGGATGAAGATTTCCAAAAATAATTCAGTATGAAACATTCCTTTAATTCTCTATATATTAGCTACTCATTATCACTTAAAATTACCTTGAAGTTTTGGCTTCACGTTGCTTTTCTTCTTGTGGATTGGTCAAGGTAGCGATGATGGTGATGGGCTTTTTTGTCATTTACTATTTGTCTCATAATATTCTAGATATTTTAGCTTAATTACGCTTTTGTGTCGAGAAGTTGGTGTTTGGTTGTTGTTCAGTTGTTCAACGTTTTCGTCTGTGTACTCTGTTGCTGAGTGACATAAATTTAAATTTACCTTGACTTGTATTGTTCCGTCAATTACTAGGCGTATTAGAAGTGGTTGTTGTCCTCCCGAGGTTCGATTTTATATTTACTACCTTTCAAATCGAAGAGTCTTGTTGGTTTTAGCCGATTTGATTTGCTCTCTCCTTACGGTTCTGCTCCATCTCGTTAAGGAATGCATTTCCGAGCGACACACTTTTCTTGTGCTTCTCGATCCTTGGTGCGGTGATATCATCGTATGTCTTCAAACTTTCACCTTGGTATGAGTTGATTAAGGATTCTAGTTTCGTGTATCCGCCATCATTCACAACCTTATCACATAGTCGAAGACCTCTATGCAGTAGAGTTGATTATTCTCCAGCAGTGTTGGCTACAGGAGGCTAAAAAAAAAAAAGATCCTCAATGATTTAAAGCGCTTGTGGTGGTCACATATACGGATATTCTACTTGCAGAAGATTCTTCGTGCTGTTCTTTACAGCCCACCATCTTTAAAGACTACCATTGTTCTTTGTACGTAAGTGTCACGATTCCAGATTTTTCAATACCAAAGATGTGTGTGCACCCACACACCTTCATCCTGTCATTACTATTGGTCCCTTTGGTAGAGAATCAATTTTATGATGTGTAACCACCTCAATGGCTTGAGGGGGAATGCTTGTAATATGTGATTGTTGACTACTTCACAAAATGTGTTCGAAGAAATACCTACACTTATAGTGACGGTGGGAGCAACCACACAATTTCTGTTCAATCATGTCATTACTAGGTTTGGTGTCCCCTCAAGCCATTGTTACCAATCATGGTTCTCATTTTCATTATGATGGATGGGTTGAATTATAAGTTTGAGTCTTGTGTCTGTGACTCAACGCCATAATACCCTCAAAACGTTATGGGTTGGTACAGCAACAAGGTTCTAGTCACTAAGCTTCAGCGTAAGATTGGGGATACTAGAATCAAACTAGCATCTCATGTTGTTTTTCAGCTCTTTGAGCTTAGAACCTCGGTGAAGGATGCGGTAAGATTCCTCCATTCTAGCTTGTCTGTAGTGCAGAGCTACCCTTGGAATTGAATGTGAAATCCCTTCTCTACGAGATATTTGGTGAATTTTTGCCTAATACTTCACGGAAAGAAAAGAGAGTCTTCATATTTAGAGAGCTTGATGAAACTCGACATTTCTTGCTCTTGTCATGACACATAAAAATCGGGTCAGCTCATTTGTTGATCAATTTCCCCTTGTTTCTTTGTAGAGAACCTCATCCTCCTAATGACCAAGCTCATGATGGTGCAGGGTGATGCAACCCCATGGTCACAATTAACAAAAACATCAACACATGCAAGGTTAGTGAGATTATTTACACGTACTCCTTAAATTGACCTCCTTGTCTACTTAAATCAAACGCATGTGGAAGTTTTACTTCACCATTATGCATTACGCTGCCTTACCTTGTACGTGCACGACTTCACTTTATATAAATATTAGGACACCAGCAGCTTATGGCTTCATAAATCTTTTGTACATTCGAGGAAAGTTAAATATATTTAGGATTGATCAAACATACATAATTTATGCAATCAATAGTGCTTCACTTTAATAAGGATTTTCCATATAACTTAAACCTCTTCATATACACGGAACGTTAATTTCATGGGTTCTAATAATTTGAATAATCATTACATCGTCACGAACTTAAAAATGAACATGCGTGCTAAACATTAAGCAATAAAACTTGTGGTACGCTCTTCACTATCTTGAAACACGTGGTCACCACAGCCGCATCTCACATTTCATTCTTTACGCATATATTAAACAACATACCTACGATGTCTTAAATTTAAACCTTAAAATTGCCAATATGTGATTCACCGTCGCCGTTTGATCTGCTACAATCCAATGGTCCTCACGTTCACCTCCATCTCATTGTCACAACTTATGTTGTTGCTTTGCGAAGTCACTCAACTTAACTTCTAAAATCGCCGATATAACAGTGTTGTATGACACGTGTCTGCTTTAACTCTCCAAATTTTCCTTGTGTAATCTTTGTCGTTTAATTTTACGCTTCATTTCTGCCACCTTGCTTGATCTCATCGTTGATTCTTAGATCTTTCCGTTTCTTCTGTTAATTTTGTTCCTTCAATTCCTCTCGGGATTTCTAAGTGTTCTCTGCCTTCTTTTCTTGCTTTGTCTGCTCTTTGTTTAAGTATATCTTCTTTCGTGACTCCTCCTTGAATTATTAGGCGGTTTCTTTAATGTGAATTTCTCCTGCCCTTTCCTCTATCGTAAAGGCATTAATATTTTTGAATTGCTGTCCGTTCTTAGGTCTGTGGTCAAATTCTTCTTTTATCTCATTTTACTCTACAACCACAGTATCTTCATTATAATCTTTTTAACATTGAATATTAAAGTCTATCTCCTAAACTTGCAACTTTGTTTGTCATTCCATTACACCATCTTAAACAAATAATATCTCATCTTGTTCTGAATCACAATTACTCCATGGGCCCATAATTTATATAATTACTTACATATTTTACTCACGATAATTGGTTACGATTTGGAATAACAACGTTCTACCTAGTCATAAGTCCTTTATCACTACGAGAAATACTTTAAACATTCAATTTGAATTCATTAATTATGGTTTATCACGCAGGACTTCATAAATTCACAGTGACAGATCACTCAACATGTAAAGGAGCCAACGCCATGAGTCTGGTAATTCAATTTCTTCATTCATTAAACAAATATACGGATACAAATAAAAACTTTGTTTTACAATCTAACTTTTGCTTTGATGCGGCACCACATGGTTTTTCTCTTCCTCTCTTTGTATATATGTCTTAGGCTTTAAAATCAAATCTCTATCTAAGAATGTTCATTTTTTTCACTTTGTGCCTTTGAGTCTTTACAATTATATACAAAAGGTTCTGTAATCAATTTTGGTTCAAATCCATAGGTTATTCAACAAAAATTATAAAAATTCTATAAGTCCTCAATTAGTTCCTAAAATATCTTCTTTATCCTTTGAAGATACGAACATTTAACTAAATCTGAGATCCTCCATAAATCATGAACTAATTTCTAATCTAATATTGAAAATATTTCATAATTATATCTCAATCTGTTGATATCATCAATCACTCATGTTATCCTACATTGAGAACATTTTAAACCTGTCATAATATTTAACTAAACCCTATTCTAGTATCTACTAGTCACTCAAAATATTGCGTTACATTAAATGTGGAAAACCAACACTTTTGAAAACACAAGACCCCTAGATTCTAATAAATGTACAAATTTTTCGAACCATGATGATCCTACCTTAGGACTCCCAGAGTGAAAATAGCGCGTCTCCAGTCTGTGTTGTACAATATTTGTCCTCTTGGATCCCATACTTTGTTACGTAATCTATCTTTGGTTGTTAACATTATTCTCTAGGTCTCCATACTTTATGTTTCATTGCCCCACTAATTATGCTTTCATAGGTCTGTTGCTATCTTTCTCTTCTTGTTGTTTGCTTCCTTGTTGTTGTCTGTAAGAACATCTTCATCATCAACCTTCTTATTATTTCAATCTCTATGTCAGAAGTTTGTCTTGACTAGTACTCTCTTCGCAGTGTTCTTACTCTTGTCCTCATCCTAAATGTTGTTTTTGTTCATTTTTAAGTTGTATTTGAATTCTTACTACGCCCTTACATTTCTTACCCTCTTGTTGCTTCTGAAAATTTTGTCTTATTTCCAAACAACCTTTGTTCAATGTCTGCAAATTTACTTTCACAAAGTAAACTTCTTTTAAACTTTACAGATACAATAACATTCTCTCATTTCGTAGCGGTGCTGATTCATTCTCCTTCATCTTTATTGTCTTTGAAGACAAGAATTTGTTCATATTCATACTAATTTGCTGTCTTCTCTCTTGCAACTAAAAAGATAAGATGCTCCTCCATCTCTTTATTACATCCTTGTTTGTATCTTTTTCATCATTGACAATTACATCATACACTTGAAAATTTAAACTCACCTCAATCTCCTTAGATGTTATCGGCATCTCTTCTTTGTTGTATTTCCTCTTCCTTTTAGGCTCTCTCAACAACTCTTCTAGTACTCTAATATCTTCCTTACAATTAAAAAGTATAAATTCATCTCTGAACTTTAACCACTGTGATCTCCAACATACCATTCTTCTTTTGGTGCCTTATTCTGGGTCAAACATCTCTGAATCTTTGTCTTGTCCTTCCTTCACATCTTCACTTTCTTCATCGAAAATACCTTGCGTGAGTTTACAAAGTAAACTTCTTTGCTTTTTGGCTACCAATATAATGATTCCTCTGCTGTATAGATACATGGGTGTCTTTGAAAAGCACTACCTTCCTTCAATTGTGTATAGGTTTGATGATACATGCTGTCTCCATCCTTCTTCTTTAAACATAATTCAGATTTTGTCTCTATTGCTTCCTCTTCTCGAGCAATTTAAATATTTTCCATCATCATGTATTACACACTGCCTTCATACGGTGTTAATTTCAAAATCATAAAATACGATGGCCCAACTCATGTTTTAGACACCATTGTTCCTTATTCAAGTTCAAAAGAAACTTTATCTCTAGCAATTTTCTTTAATTTAGCTCAACTCCTTCTAGGTCTACCCTCAATTAGACATTCATTATCTTCTCAAGCCTCCTCAACTCCTCTATTAGTACCTTCTACGCGCTGTTCTCTTCTCATACAGTCTATACCATTTCAACTTTTTTCTCATAGTCCAACCACATCATACGATCTACCATGTTCTCTGCAACATATCCATCAAAAATCCAATTTGAAAATTTATCTCAGCACTGTCTGTCAATCTCTTCTTGATTTATCTTCTTTATGCTATTGCTGTCATATTTCTCCACACTCTCCATACTGTTTTGGTTTCTCTAAGCCTCTACTGACTATCGATAGTCATTATACCCATCTCTTGTGAACCATGTTCACTTTGTTGCACTAATGAGATTTTCTCGACAAGTCTCCACATATAACATGTACCTCACGAGCACTATTCTTGGTATTTGGTAACACTAGTTCTCTATCTACCAGAACCATCTATTTGAAAACTCATTTTCTCCTTGGCTTCTACAATTCTACTTTATTTTGAGAAACACTCTTGTCCATGTTTGTCCAACCTTCTGTTTGGAACATTCGAGTTCACGCCACTATTTTAGGTATCACACTTTCCTTTTCCTTCAAGAACTGTTGGTTCTTCTTTTATTGTTTTATTATTGTCCTTGCGAATATTTCTCCTTTTGTCTACAACCTAAAAAGCTAAACCATATTTAAATAAAACAATACACACGTGATTTCACAAACGGTATTCTTCCCTCTTCATTCGAATGGATCTCGCGTTCTCCACAAGAAAACAACCATGTCCTTGCCATATTTTCTTGTCTAAATTTTCTTGTACTTGTCTCCACCTTTTCGGTTTAATCTGATTCCTCCTCCTACGATTCGCAATCACGCTAAATCTCACTCTATTTTCTATAAATGTTTTCTTGTAGTTTAGTTGTCATCTTCTAGAAAACTCGACTTGTTCCGATTTTCCTCCAAAAGAATTTTGCTACTTTCTTGATACCAAATTGATACAACCTAATGGTAACGATTAACAAAAAATAAACACATGCAAGGTTAGCAGGTGCTTACATACTCCCCTTAAATTATTATCCCATGTCTATTTAAATAAGAAAAACACATGTGAGAAGTTTTTACACTTTACCTTTATGCATTACTGTACCTTCAACTTCTGTATCCGTGCATGGCTTCACTTTATATAAATACTTTGAACCTATGAGTTTATGGCCCACACTCCTTTGTACGATAAAGGCGATTAAATATGTTTCGATTCGATCGAAACATACATGCTTTTGTACGTAAAAATACTTCACTTTAATAATGTCATATAAATCAAACCTCTTTACATATACATGGAAAATTCGATTGTAGGGTCACAATAATTTGAACCGATACGATGCATCGCTACGTACGTAGAACTTAACAATGAACATACACGCTAAACATTAAACCATAAAACTTTAGCGCCACTATTTGACCTAACTGTCTTGTGATACATAATCGCCAAGACATATACTTTGTTTCATTCTTTACTACATTGCAATAAAAAAACATCTACGATAATAAGTTAAACCTTAAAATTGCCGATATGTGATTCACGAAGTCACCATTGATCTACTACATGATCCATGGATCCTCACGCTTGCTTCAACATATCATCATCGCAACTTACTGTTGTTTACTTTACGAAGTCTCAACTTTCTTCTAAAATCACCCGATGTACGATGTTACGCCATAACTGGCACTATCCTCACAACTCTCCAAATTTTCCTTGTTGTGTAATCTTAAATGAATTTAATTTCTTGCACTTCATTTCTACAGAAGCCCTTGATCTCCACCAATTGATTCTTAAATCTTCGTTTAACGGATATAATCTTGTTCATCCTTCTTACTCTCTAGGATTTCTAAGTGTTCTCTTCTGCGTTACTTTCTGCGCTTTATGCCGCTCCTAATGATGTGTCTTCTTCGACTCCTCCTTAGCTTATTCGGGTTTATTCAATGTGGTTATCTTGCACTTTTCCTCTATCCTTAAAGCATTAATATATTTTTGAATTTTTTTTAAACTACTTTGGTCTTTGGTCAGGTGCTTTTTATGTGTCTGTTCTGCAACACGATCTCTTCTGCTAAATATTTTCTTGTTCGAATACTTCAAGTATGTCTCACAGAGCTTTGTTGTTTGTTATTCCATTGCATATATGTATAGAAACTTAGACCATAATATCTCATCTTATTTCTCCAAATCAAATTGCTATTGTACATAATTTATCTAACAATTTTATTTCCATCAACTTTCTTAGCTAATTAGTTCCCACAGTGGAACCTTCTTCGTTCTTGACCATAAGTCCTTTATCACTAAAATACTTTCGACATTCAATTTGAATTCATTCATCATGGTTTATCTGCAAAACCATAAATTCACCAGGTTACGGATCATAACACGAAAAAGGAATGACACACCATAGGTCTGTTAATTCAATTTCTTCATTCATTAAACAAATGTCTGGAATCTAAAATAAAAGCTTATGTTTTAATCTAAATTGCTTTGATCTTCCTTCATAGCCTTTTCTCTTCCTCTCTCTCTATATATGCCGTGAAGCTTAAAATCAAATCTCATATCTAAGAATGTTCATTTTCCTTTGTTTGTGCCTTTGAGAGCTTTACAATTATATACAAAAGGTTTTGTAACCAATTTTGGTTAGGATCCATGAAGTTACTCAACAAAAATTATTAAAATCATCTAAGTCCTCAATTAGTTCCTAAAATCTCTTCACTTTATCCTTTGAAGATCTCAACATTCAACTAAATCCTAAGGATCCTCCATAAATCATAAGAACTACTTTCTAATCTAAGATTCACAATATTTCATAATATCTCCAATCCACACCAATCACTCATCAATCACTCATGTTCTCCTACGATGGGAACATTTAAAAATATGTCTCTCCAATATTTAATTAAACCCTATTCTAAATGTCTCACCTAAATCACTCAAAATATTGGAAATTACATTAAATACTTGGGAAAACCAACTCTTTTAAAAACACAAAGTCCCCTAGATTCTACTAAATGCTCTGAAGAAAATTCCAACCCATGTGGCATGGGTGCTATATTATTAGCGTGTTTTTCAAAAGCAGGGCTTATGAGCTAATTGATTGTAGAAGGTTACCCTGCGGATCAGCCTAGAAATGGGTTTTATCTCAAAAAATACAATGCATGAGTTTCTGGGTGCATGTTTTCTTGTACATAGGTGTTTTTTCATTTTTGTACATTTTGGCTTGGTGTGTGCTTTACTGACGGTTTTCTACTGTGTCATTTCTTATTGTACGGATGTCTATTACTCCTTATGATGGTTTCACGGATGGTGCCTCCCTATTGAGTACAGGAATCTATCTTCTACAACCTAGAGTGATTTATAATCCTAATGGTGAAGGTGATAAACCTTGAGTGTTGTCTAGGTCTACAAACAATGTCGCTGAATATAGATCTTGTCATTGAACTCTGTCGAGCCATTGTTCGACATTAGGTACATTGATTATTATGCAGACTCTAAAACATTGTTCTTGACTTAATGGACATTATTCTATTAGAAATCCTCAAATATTAAGAGTTGTGGCAAGTATTCGTTTTAGAAGACATTTTGATCCAAATGGTCCAAATGGAATGGAATGGAATGGAATGGAATGGAATGGAATGGAATGGAATGGAATGGAAAGAATGGAAATCTACACAGAGTCCTCAAATCTACGAATGGAATGGAAATCTACACAGAGTCCTCAAATCTACACAGAGTCCTCAAATCTACACAGAGTAGACTCTACCAAATCTACACAAATCTACACAGAGTCCCCAAATCCTCAAATCCTAGCATCCTCCCCCCCCCCCCCCCCCAAAATCCCCAAAATCCCCCCCCCCCCAAAATCCCCAAAATCCCCAAAATCCCCAAAATCCTTTACCCCAAAAAAAAAAAATTCAAAATCAAGGATCACAAGGCATGAAATCGCAGAAGCTGCAGAATCACAAGTCCAAAATCTACAAGTCTACTAGCATGGAAATCGCAGTCCTAGGATGCAAATAGGAAATACCTGGGAAATCCTAGCATGGCCTCTAGCATGGAAATAGGAAATCTACACAGAGGAAATCCTAGCTTCTACCCTCTACAAATCCTCTGTCTCAAAATCCTCCAAAAGGGAGTCCTCTACCCTCTACGAAGGGGAAACACAGCTACAAAACTCTGTATACTTGTTACAAAGCGTGTTACTTATTTCCACATTACTCAACACTCATTTCCTTTCTTATGGCAGAATTCCTTCTCTGTCTCCTGTGCGTGTTCTTATCCTTTTCTTTTTGCGTAGGAAACATCTGTACCGTGAAATTTTCTGTGGCAGTGCCAGCATCACAGAAAATACCTTGAAACCGCTTGCTCGACGAAAAAGAGAGAGCAAGGTTTTGTGGTCTGTTCCAAACGAACCGGGTGTGCGAGTCGAGATATTTGTGGGCCATCAATCGGGCTCTCGAGCATCCTTGCTTCCCGCCACAGCGCCGCCCCTGGCGTGAATGAACCCATGTGTCTGTCTGTTGGTAACTTGAGGGCCATCCTCTCGGCCATCTATGAGGAACTTCTGTCCGGTGTCGGTTGAACGGGTACATGTCTCTTTCTCTTGGGAAGCAATAAATAGAATCCATATCACGAAACCATTCCTTGTTGCTACATAAAGAAGCCATCCCAGTTCACTTTTGTGCCCCTATCTCACTTTCTTACGATCTATTCAACTAACTCTCTGTAACACCTATAGCATTCTGTCGTGTGGCGCATGAAGGGTAAATATGTCTCGAGTATGTGAACCGGCAGGGGGGGGTAACATTGATTGTTTGCCCGGTGTTTTGAGCAGAAATATTCTTTTTGAATGGGTGTCCGGTGATGGGGGGCCATCTCTTCTCATACGGTAAATACTTGGCGGTACGGGTGGACTTCCTTACCTTGGTGGGTGCTTTACTAGTTGGAGCGTGGTCTTGGTGGACTTGCACGTGTGCTTGATGTCGTGTCAGCAGCGATTCCTTACGAGGCTTGGTGGTTTGCCTATTTGATCATCCGTTATCAACCAGGTAATGAATTTGGGATATGTAAGCAAGTCAAAACCATGTCTTCTCCTTTGTCTTAAGTGAGAATGAGTGTATCCGGGTATGAAACGGCGAATTGGCACCTCACAGGAATGATCGACTTGTTGTATGTCTCATTGGTATTGGATTATCTTAGGATTGAGGTGCATTGAAACACAGCAGCATTGGACCTTGGCATGGAAGTCTTGGCATCTAATGTATTGAAACTTTGTATCGAGTAGCGACGATGGGGATGCGTCCATCGACAAAGTACTACGGGTAATTGTGACTATCGTGATAATCTCCTATCGGGCTGGTGGCAACGGCCGGAATGATCTACGACGATGATCAGCTGTTGACTATGTGACTACTTACTTTGTTTGCAGCAGTGAAGACTAGCGAGGCTGTCGACGAGAACCTGCCTTGAGACCGGCGGCTATCGACATTGACTATCATGTGAGCACCACCTCTCACGGCTCTCGTTGTTAACCAGGAATGACCACCACGCTGTGACCGGTACAACAATGGTGGCTATCGTCCGTCCTTCTAGCTACATTTGAGAAATAACTAGCGGAAATGTGTGTGTCGGGAATGACCTACGTTTAACTCACTTACTCACCATTCGTCATTGGGTGAATGTGTGTATTGGACTTGCTGCTTGTAGACGTGTGTACTTGGTGAAGATCTAGTATGAGTAATGATCCACCATATATCCCTTGTGTGTAGCGTACGATCGTCTAATAATGAATCAACATATGTAAACGCTTCGTAAACGTCACGGTCAAGGTAGTAACACTTTGTTGCCTTATAGTTTTGAGGGTAGGAACGTTGTTCATCGCCATAAGTGATGCGAGGGGAGCGTAGTGAGAAGTGCCATCTGTGGGTTCCCATCTCTCTCGGATATGTGTTGTGATAGGCGGCTTCTCTCTTTCTCATCGAGTGAGAAGATACGTGAGATGGCGCCTACTGTGGTACGCTGTAACACCTTTATCGATATGCTAGAAAAACATGCTCAATGCCTTCTTTGCTCTGACGTGGTGTGAAAATGAGGCCTTATTCTCTCCCATCTTATTTAGGAACATAGGGGAACTCTCTTTCTCGGGTACCGGATAGAACGAGTAATCCGGTGATGGGGCACTACGCCGGTCTTGGTGGTACGAATGAAATTATTTATTATTATATACATAATTATACAACAATAGCTAAGCACCACCTTCCTTAGCATCTTTGACTAAATTCCCTCCTTTCGAAATCATATTTGGATTGAAAGCAAACCTATCAATTAATTATACCCGGCCCGGCTCTCTAATTAATCCCACCCGGCTAGGCAAACGACCAAACATAAAGGCGCTCCCGCTCAGTCGAATCATCCACCGCACTCTCATAGATAAACATCAAATGTCCTCTCCCTTGCCTTGACACAGTGTCGCATCCCTGGTTAAATGAAATAAAATCCATTTCGGTCTTTATGGTTATCACTCAAATCGGAAGGTTTCAGAGTCTTTTCCAAAGAGAAAAAAGTACGATAAATTTCAATATATAATAAATTATGTATGTAGATTGGTGCTTATTAAGAGAACCTTGTTTCACATTCACTAGTCCAACTAGTTGCATTAGCCTTAACCTTAGGTGAGCCTAAGCATTGCTCTGTCTTTGTGCCTCTAGTGCTCAATGAGCTTTCTCTAATTAGTGAAACTATATGCTATTAGTGTAGAACTCTTATTCTGTATTAACCTACTTTAGTAACAGTTCAATCGAATTGAATCATTTGAAATTCTATTTATCACTATAGTTGTTATTCTTGTGAATTCAAACTCTAGTTCTAATAGTTGTCATTAATTGCAACTTTGAGTTCAACTCTTTGTAGTAATAAGCTTTCAGGCCCCGATAATTTGCAATCAAGAGAAATTAGCTTTCTTTCAACCTTTCTCTAACCTATGAGTTTCGATCGTCAATTCAAGCTGTTCGAAAGAGTCAACTAGTTTATTAGCCTTTTACACTCTATTTTGTAGTGCACTCCACCAATATATTGGGGATTTGAATCCAAACGAGAACCACCAATAGCGAGCGGTTGACCTAGCAAAACGACATTATCGGTAGCATATCCTTTAGCGAGTTCTAGTACGATATCTATATCCATAAGCTGATAACTATAACGACGACTTATCACCACGCCATCATCGGTATAGGTACCGGAAAGTAGCTTACCCGATATACTAAGTAGTTTATAAAGTTGGTTCATCGGTTGTATCACACGCCATAAGCGAGCGGAGATGCGGATCGAGCGATTCGATTCAAATATGCCATCCATTCGGTCTGAATCGAAGCACAAATTGCCCTTGTTCAAGCATATCCAATTACGGTCCGTCTGAAGATCCTTGACCGCGGATCAATATGAGTTACGATCGAAATCCGTTCCGGTCGTTAGGCAGGCAATGAGCAATTTCTCCATATTCTAGGGCAGTCCCAATATAGGAACATTATTTGTGAGAACAAATGTGTACTACTTATTTCTAGGAACAACAAATCATGGATGACACGATCTTTGGAAAATCCATTATATAAACTACCTATGCCATATATGCTTCTGCCATATGCACCTCCTAACTACCTTTACATCTTCTCTTGGCTTTGCTCTACACTCATTCTGAATTGCTGTTACGTATATAGGAGCATCAAGCAATATTGGAACATCTATAATAAGGGAATGGAGTAACACACTGGAGCCCTTCCTAGGAACACGTACAAATGCACTACCTGATTGGTTGGAACACATCTTGATATTGGAATCTTGCTTATGTAAAAACACTATAAAGTTAAAGCACGTAATGTTAGTAACTAAAGTAATTGTAGCTAATCCCAGACGAACATAGCTTATTGAAACAATACAGTTCGGAACATATGCGATAAATACTATAGAGAGGAGATCTCAAATGGTAAACGTATCGCTCTATTTGTGCTATGGAGAGCTATGACTCGGCAACCGATGGTGACGCTGACGCACACACAATGCGATGCGGCGATCCTCACTGTTTATGAGAACTATCGTGTATGTGGGAACAATTTGTGTGGAACATAGTCGAATATTAAGACACTTCTAGGAGCACTAACTAACAAATGTAAAAAAAGGAGGTGGTCTTTGACGATAAGGTGGGCGGCTCATATGCCTAGGGTGGATCAACGAAAAAAGGTGAAAGGTATACTACAAGGTGTGGTAGTGGTTCATCATCTTGGTAGCAGTATTATACATATATCGTCATTAGCTAAGCAGGATTACGGGTCAAATACTATATAATTTGCTACTCATTTTATCTTTGATATTTGGATCAAGGTCGCCTTTCTGGCTATTCTTGGCTTTGCTCCTTCTGTCAAAATATCGGAAAAAGCTATCGATGTAACATGAGCATTGCGACATCTGATTGTCTCTTGGTTGGATCTTGCTACTGTGCATCTTAATTGCTATAGGTACCTTTCATTATATGAGAATCACCTTTTCTTGGTGATGCTATTGAAATTAATTCTTCTTCCACCTTTGCCTTTGCTTTTGCGGGATCTCTGGCATTTGGCTATCAGCTGGTTTGAGTACGGCTTGGATAGTGGAACAATAAGTGCAATTCTGAACTAAGTGATTGAATAGAATAGCTTGAGCCAGGCAAGAGCGGTAGAAAGTCGAGTGTGGATGTGAGGATATACTGTGGGTTGGGTTTTCTTGTGACAGCGGGAGTTGTCTCCATTGTTGGAGGGTTAATACGAAAAATAGAAGGAAGGTACGATGTTGGTCCCGATGTAATATATGCATTTTTATAACGTAAACATAATTACATATATAATATGCATTGTCGAAAAAAGAATCGAGAAATGCATAATTACATATATAATTACGAAGGAGCTCGCCCCCTCGAGGTAACCTTCTCTCTCTCATTCTTCTCTATTTTGAGTATTATCCGTCGTATTTGGCGTCGAACATGTGTCACGAAAGTACCTAATGAAGCTCTCTCCCAATCCGCGAGCCATTCCATCGTATCGCCTCACCATGTCTTTTCAAGGCAGTGCTTTCAACTACGGAGATAATAGCACAGCTTCTTTTGTATCTCTCTCCCTCGGGAGATAAGTGACTCCCGCGTTGCTCGGATATACGGAACACTGAGATAGGAGTTGATCCCCGATGGTAGGCATTGGCTTATACGTGCTGTTTTATGGTAAGTTGTACGTTTGGCAGGTTCAAACGAAGATTCAGAGAGTCGAGAAGGGTGGGTGGTAGCCAGTGGACACTCATAATGTAGTACGGTAAAGACGCTAGATGCTATAGAATAGAGAAAGGACGACTGGTACCATATCATATGTACACTTGTGTTTTAGCTTAGTTCACTCACCATGGTAAGCTTCATAAGAAAATTAATGATACATGATTAACTCTTATCTTTAGTAAGGCGTAACCAATTAGGGTAGTGTCTCACATAACGATTACATCATAGTTGAATGGGGTTGAAGACTGGCAAACTTCTGTCTATTGATAAGCTGTGACTTTATACCTTATTCCACCATATTGATAAGGAGTAAGTAATACGATTATTAAAGTGATATGTCGATATAACAAGCTTCTTGTATCAGCAGCTTGCGGTTAGGGGTATGGGTTATTGCTTGTTGAGCTCCAAGTACTAAGCTAATATCTCATATTGAAACATGTAGTCCTTATTACATAACCAACACTATAAATCGATATAGGTTGGTTCTATTGATTGAGAAGCTCACTTCTGTGTCATTATGATCGGTATAGCATTTAAGCTATTCGGTATAAACATTAGCAATCACCTAATCTAATAGTGAGAAAGTTGGTATAATATCATTAAAGCCATATAATGCATGGAAGTATGTCTGAGCATTGCACTAATTGTGATATATCTCATAGTATCGTAATAATGGTAATCAATCTCATATCCTGTAAGGCCCTTGTATTTGTCAACATGTTAAGCTATCGTATTATGCTAATTAATAATAGATGTGTGTCGAGTTAAACATTAGTTTCCATCACCATGCAAATTAAAGGTACTCAAAGCTTGGTCATAGTAATCAATAGTAAGTGATAAGCTAACCTCTTGCTTGTGTTCTCCTATATAGTATCATATTACTATCATTGCCATTGATTAACATTACGATCAGGTCTCTATGTTACACTTGGAGTAGTATTAAGTAGTATAAATATGAAGTTGAATATGGTGATTACGTTACTTGAATAGGGTTACGACCTAGCAGAGAGTATGCTCATTATAGCTATGATAACGAGACTGGTTAGCTTACATGAAAAGTGGTATTGATATTTCTATGGGTTTCATACTTATGGTAATCAGTTACCTTGTTGAATAAACTCAAGCTTAAGCATGATTACCTTAGCTCTACTGGTTATAAGCATAGTAATAGTGATAGCTAATGACGAAAGCAATAATAGAGATAGTTATATCACTGGCTCTTACTTCTTTGCTTCCTTATAAGCACATTATGGTGTATTCATTGTAACAAAGTACATTTGTACACTTGATATGGTAACATGTGACCTAAGCTCTTGTTACATGGTATCGTCATTATTGTACGGGATTTCACCATAGTGTGAAGGAGTGAATATGAACTTACATAACACTAGCTACATGATTCTGATCTTGGTCTCTATATCTCTGTATACATTATCGAGAGATAGAAGAGTATAGGTACTAATTGGGTCATGTCACTTACTACTGATTGGTGAATAGCTAGTCTTGGTCTGTTATATTGGTTTGATTATGGAAGTACTATAATGATTCCCATTCACCTTTGTAGAAAATTTGGTGATGCTTTGATTACTTATATAACTATAGCCATTGTCTTGTGTAAGATGCTCTCTATGTTTCCTTATTCGATATGCATCTCATCGGCAACATATAGCACTTAATAAGAGTCAGTATGGCTAATATAGGTAGAATGGTGCCATAAAGCTTAATGAGATGACTTCTATTCTACAACCCTTGGTTCTAGTAGCATGGATTGATTAGCGGACCATGGGGGAATAAGGAGAAGCTAATACTATGCCTACTATACAAGGGGTTAGACTTGTAACATATCCTTAGTTTCATCACCTAGCTATAAAAACGGGTTCATATTCATTGCAGTCACTTTAAGCATGGGGTTATATCTATAAAACCTTATTCATGGATAGGGTATACTATCTGTTGAATAGGATTACTCATGTTTCTGTTATGTTATAGTTGTCTGACTTGATTTCCTTGAAACTAAGCAGGATACGTTTCCATTAATTATAAAAAACCATTAGCTCTATGTATTAGATGACTTATACTAGTGCTTGTTTACATAACTAAGGCAACAGCTCAATAGCTTAATCAATGGTAATAAGTCATACCTAGTATGTCTTATGTATAGTAATAACACTACCACTATGTGAACAAAGCTCGTTTACTTTTATGTTAAGATCTCTATGTATGGAAGTTCATCATCATGTAGCTTATTCCACATCATCATCCTATATCACTAGTTTATAAACCATTCTTTATCGTGTCCATATCATCTCTGTAAACATATGGAAAAGCTTTCTGTAAAACCTTTGTGTTCATCTTCCAATGGTACTCTTTTCAAATTTAGTAGTAAGAAAATGATATTAAACAAGTGTATGTGGTTATTGCCCATATATGTGCTTACTCATTGAGCCCTTTTTTTGACTCTGCTGAATACGACATGATCATGTGAGCAATCAATATTGTGGAATAAGTGGGCTTAATGCCAATATCATAGTAATAAAACACATCACTATGAACATACTAATCACACTAATGGGGAATAAGAGTACTATCCAGAAGCAGTATACAGTGAAGATGATGCTTACATAGGATAAGGACCTTAAATCAGCCTCATACGTATCATGTTCAATGAAGCTCGGTCTTTCTTCTCATTGCTACTAAGCTCACTAACGAGAATAGTATAAAGCGATGGAAGTAATGGAAATAGAAGTGGTATGATCTATTCCAGAGCTTACACGTCTTTGTATACGTAATCAAGTAATCAATGAGCTTGAACTAGACTCATGTTATACAAGGCTGTACTAGTATTCTCCATAAGTAATGGTAAGAAACCCAGTAAGTGTTAATTAGGTTACAACAAGTACAAAGATCTAAAGGCTGTTTATTATCATAAATCTTGGAATAGGCTCGGCCTTACTAGTGATTACTATATGATAGATAAGAGCAATCACATAATGTATACGGGGTGATAGTGATAATCATAGCCTTATACTAATATGAGCTTATGCGTATTCTGAAATCATTGTGTTTTCTCTTGGTAATAAATTATTCCCTTATATTACAACCCTTATGATTTACCTCTAATGACTTATATATAGTTATATCGTGAGTGTTCAGGCTTAGATCAATTGTAGTACTTGTATTTAGTTCTCCTCTTTCACTAATACATAGATCTTATGGAAATACGGTAAGTTGAAACATGTCTACTACGGCACTGATAACAGCATGATGAGGTAGAACCAAGCATGGTTGAACAATGGATATAAAAGTTTAGCGAGATAACAAGGCTTAGTAATAGAACGATATCAACATTACTTTTGTATGTAGGTAACCTAATACTATTATCCTCATGATGATCTATATTGGAGATCAAAGCTAGTCGGTGTGTGGAATATGATGAGCTTGTCATTATTCAAATACGGCTACTTATCACGATGTCGTAGTTGTGTGGATTCTACACGTATCTCGTCTTTAAAACTTGTTCCATTGCTTGCAAGATAGGGATCCTTTCCATATGTAACTCATTATGTAAATACGAACATGACTAAGCGAGGTAATGAGGCTGTGTACGGAAACCATTAGAGTTGGTGTGTTGAATAGGCATAATGACCTTTCTGATTAGTAAGAACAATAACGCATATCTTGTGCGTAGAACCTTAGTAAGGTACGACTTAAATGGTCTTGTATCCATAATACGAGATCAATACGCTAGTCTTTTCACCTATGGTACGCATCTGACTAGTCGTAATAAGTGGTATAGCTCTAGTATTCTTCTAAAAGTGACGATTAAGGTAATAGCATATCCTGTTGCCAGTTTGACATAATACAAGGTAATAGCACTAACTCACGTAATACGGTGTTTTCACCCTGCCATTCTATGCATGAGGTTTGCTTATAAAACGGTCATGTACATCATGTTTGATCTAGTTTTGCTAGTATTGGCTTTGTCCATAAGTATTACTGCAGCTTAATACGGAAGTGTTGCAATAGGATAAAATGATAGCGATAGTGATTACACCGGTGTAACGAGCTTATTCAACATGGGTTCAATTCCCATTACTTCATTGACGGAAGATGCTTGTTAGTTGTAGGGGCCGGTAGGCGGAGGGAGAAGGAAAGGATATGTGGACGGGTCGGACAGAGACGGGACATATATATGTCTCTTAAGATAAGAGGGTGGGTCGATCTCCAAAGAGCCAGCACGACTCACTAACGACGACGATCGGTCAATCTCCCTCCATCCATTAATGGGATCATTGTAGACAGCTCGCTAAACACGGTACGGGCCAAGCGTCGCCTTGCATTTCTTTCCCATCTCGACACCTTCCTTACACGACCACTCTGGTCGGGCGTGACTGAACCTGAAGTAGGGTTTGGAAATGGTGTGAAGTTATCCTATCTGTTACGAGTCGGGGTGCGACAGCAAAAAAGGAAAGACCGTTCTTGTCCACCATTAGAACATGAAGAGAAAGCAGGCGGGGGAGGAGAGAATGAATTAATATAGTAGCTTAAGCGAGATGGATCCTTTAGCGAGGATTTAATGCTATCTATTTCATTTCGGCCACGTTCGACCTCGTCGATCATCTTCACTTACTTGGGCGTGCCCGAGTCTATCATTGTTCCTTGTTCTTCTCCATCCACACATATGTGAAAAATAGGGAGGGAGAATATTGAGCACGAGTAGAGACGATAGGGCAAGGCGAAATTAGCGGTAATGCTCGGCTCTGTGAGAATAGGAGGAATACGGCCCGAATTGAATCTGTCTTCACTTCCCACAATTGAGTTTGGGATAAGGCTGTGTCGAAGGAAGGCGGTAGCTAACTGTGACAAATGATCGAAATTTCATTTGACAGTCATTTTCGGCACCGTGCTATCCCTCGTCGTCTGTGACAGAGTGAGAAAAAAACATTCATTATTGTTGGAGTGCGGTAACTTTCCCTAGGATAAGTAAATAGCCGATGGGCGTGATGGGCCGGGCGTGAGAGATTCTCTTTAAACGCTGCTCAAGAGTGAGGTGGAAAAAGTAAATACCTACCCGGTGAGCCGAACTAAGTGTTACGATAGAAGTAGTCGTGATAAAGGGAGAAGAAGTAGTATGCGGAATGAGGTAACATAGTATAGTATAAATGAGGGAGTGGATCGTATTCTCTGGGAAGGAGATATTTTCTGCGAAGGAGATTCTGTGGAAAGGCCTGCTGTGTCTGTATCTGTATCACCAAGGGTATGTAACCTCTGTCTAGTGTATCGGGGGATATTCTACTGTCGGCCATGAGATCTGTTAGTATACCTGGATTTATTATATTATCCTGGTTAGGACTTCTACTCCCTTATTCTATAGGTTAGACTCCGAGTTTCTCCCTTTCTATATGGTTTTTTAGCCCCTTCCTGATTCGGTATGGTTCGTCTCCTTTATCGATTGATGGGTCTCACGTAGTCCATATCGATGCGAAAGAATAGTGCGGAGGGTAGGTTAGGAGATCCAGGATATATTCTTTTCTCGCAAGTAGATTTACTACGGGTATGGAAGAAAAGCGACGCCTGCTCCCATTCATGAATTGACCCGCCTGTCAAGGCATCGGTGACCCGCTGCTTGGTGCGATGAGGAAGGAGTGAATAGCGCGTGCGGGGTTGTTGTTAGGTTACGGGCCCTTCAAAACCGGTTTGGCCAACGAGCTAAAGAAGTGATCGCATAGTTTCACTTTTGACGAAATTTCACTAAGGGCGAGGATAGGTCTCCGCTGCTTCTTGTTTGATAGCTAAAGTAACGCCCCAAAGATATGTAATTATGCTTTTCACTTTAAAAAGTGAGCATCTTGGAAAAGAGCGTCGACAATACATTCTTCTCACCTTTCGCATCAAAAATGTCGAAATCATAAGCTTGAAGCTTACTTACACATACATTGCGAGTCATTTAAGTAACGTTGGCCCAATAAAAGCTGACTAATCTTGTTCTTACAAATCTTCCCTGAAACTCAATAATGACGAACCTCCGGAAAACATGTAATGGCATCATTCCTTGTAAGAGATATTTGTTCATTTAAATATATAGTGGTTAGCCCTTATTATAAGCACGACTCCCAAGTCTCACTGAGCATAACACTAAAAAACAAATGGTGGTGAGAAATAAAGAAATGGTAAGTACGAGCATGAGCACATCATGCTTGAGCTTATCAAAATATCTATTCGTGCATCACTACGGCTCCTTTCTTCGTCATTTCGATTACGAATACCTGCGTATATAAAGGCATTGGGTGAATAGCGAGCACCGAGCGAAGATAGAGCCCGCGACATAGCTACGGTCTGGTCACCGATGGTAGAGACGAGTTTGCATTGATCGAATAGCTTGTCGATGTGATTCGGTTGAACGGTTGAACCACCATAACGAAGATGGGCGAAAGGTAGGAGCACTGCCTTCGCCAGCATCATAGCTACCGATGGACTGCACTATAATCGATGAATTGGTAAAGGCTTCATTCGAGTTCAAGTTTGGGATCGAGAATGTAGTTCCCATTTTCAAGGTGCATATCAAGGTGCATATCCATACTCTCGCGATAGTCCAATACCACGGCATAAATAGTAGTCCATACCTTCTGTGCGTGGTGGCTTTACCTTTATGTAGGATCCTTCAATTGGTGAAGCCCTTGCATCACTTCTATGCAGCCTTAACACTCTATTACTAGCTCTCGATATATAAGTGTACATCTTGCGCCCGGACCGAAGGCTACGTGTACGTACGCAGGTGTTTGTGCTCTGTTGTTGAGATCTTTGGGAGATCGTCGGGCCCGAATCTTTCACTAGCGTTGGCCTTTACCTTTGCCTGCGGGTGAATATACTACTGCTTTGGACAGGCATCATCGTACTCAATACTGTACATTGGGCTCTAGGTCTGCGCATCGGCATATGTAACTTTGTTCGATTTCATACACATCCTACCTTGTTCGTGTTTTAATGCCTTGCCATGGTTATGAATGCAGATGGGCGGAAGCTCGTGCCGAGGTCGTAGGTAGCTAGAACTGATCGAGGAAGAGTCTGGTAAGGTGGCGCTGGAATTGCTAAATAGAGAAATCTTGAATTCATGTGAACCACTCGAAAGCAAAAGACGGCGGAAGCACTCTCATGTCGACAGGGGAACTAGAACTTTGTAGAAAGAATCGAAGTAAGTAAACACTCTTGTAATTGTATACGTAATTGGATCGTAGAACTCACGTTGGATCAAAAGAGCACGACCTAATTTACATAACTCGGCATAGCGGATAGTACGGAACCATTCTTGACACCATTGGAGTGTTTGGACTTGCGGGATCAACTTCAATAAGTGGCCTAGCATCCTTAACCCGCTAATGTTTTAAGAGGCCAAAAAGCTCGCTATACGGAACGAGTAACATCATGCTTGCTTAGCCGGGTGGTTAGTCTAGCATCTCCTACTTTCGAGGCTGACTTCGACCTGCTTTAATGACCTGCTTGGTTCAACACGCTGCTTAACGAATAGCACGACACTCGCCCATCTTAATCATAAGCGGAAAAGCACAATTCCTCATATGTAACGACAGCATCATAACCATTCAAAGGATGGGTCTCTGGGGCAATGATGGGCGGTCTCGTTAGGGTACCTAACGTCGATTGTAAGAGACGACCTTTAGCTGAAGGGTGTTTGTACGAGAAAAAATCAACGTGTATTGACTGTACGTCACAGCTACAGTGCAGTACTACTGGAGACATGGCATGCCGTCAACATGCACTAGGTACGGCTATTCTGCTTATTGTCTCCCCTGTCACCATGCATATGCTAATTGAGAACCATAGATGCTCTCGAGCCTTACGTCTATACCCACTAAATTGTGAGTTTTGGTCGGGTCATCGTGCGGGCCTGCAGATGCGAGACCTACCATCTGGGTCTTTGTTTCGTAAGTTTCTATCGTCTAGGTTTTTAGTGCGCCTAACCACGGACCGATTTACAGCAGGTTCTGAAAACCATCTCGCCAGCAGAGCTGGCCTGGGTCCGGATCGTTAATAGCTCGTAATTGCCCTCTGACATTCATTTAGTGCTAGGTACTAAAGCCTGGACCCTCAACCTTTAACTTGTTCCTTAGGGGCGCAGCCATAAGCGCTCTTGCATGTTGTTCTGAGCAAACCATGAGCCTGCGCCCCATTCATAAACCATATGGCTCTTGTAGGGTGTTGTGAATTGTCTTGGGTTAAGCGATCGTGGTCCAATCCTCGACATTTCTGGCGTCTTTTGATAAACTCTCTTTGTAGAATATGTGATGGAGACCGAACCTTTCCAAGTTGGTGACATAAATGGGACTGCTATTTGGTCCAAATGTGCCGTCTGCAGTACGCAGGCCCCGGACTTCACGACGACGGGCACTTTCTGCCCCAACAGAGCGTTTAGCATCACATCAAACTTATCACAATCGGCGCGGCGATGGCGACGCATGGTTCTTCAAGTTGATGAGCGGCTTTCCCCTCCCCTCTCACCATGTGAATAGTGAGTGACTCTGGTCCCTTCTTTGGTCGGGAGCCGCCATCGTTCATAACCTCTGTTGTCGAGTTAGTGAGCTCACCCTCACCCCCTCCCCAAAAAGAGAGTTGTTCTGACACGCATGAATGGTCGCGTTAACACTACGCTCCATAAACCTCGCCTCGGCGAGTCCCTACGAGGCACATTGGTCGAGCCCCCTCTGGGTCGTCTCCTCACACGTGCCTCTGCGGTGCCGAGAGTTCGACAGCTCACCCTCACCCCTACGGGCCTCTCCCTCACCATGAATAGTAACAGGTCCCTCTCAAGATACGGTCGACCATGCTTACGCATCTCGTGCATTTCAATTAGTCGATACACCTTTCAAAATGCTGTATATTGTATGTGTAATTACGCTGGCGTCGTGTAGGATACGTGGCTAGGATACGCCGATCGTGCCGTAATATCGTGTAAAAATATATAGATATCATTATATGTCATTATTCATTTCTTCCGAGTCATGATGCTGGTAAAGGCTCTTAGAAGGGCCGCCATCGAGGATGGCCAGCATGGATTGTGGCTCGGTCGATCGAGCCCAACTATGTGGATATGCGATCGAGCGAGCCTAGTCGAGTGATCCTCTTGTCCTTCCATCGTGTGGGACTCTACCTTTCTTTATTTAGGAAGGCTAATGAAAACGTAACAAAATCGGCCGAGAGTTGGATGGATGGATAGAGAGGGTTTGATAGCGATAGGCTTCGGGCGATTTAATACATGAGCTGTTGAAAGGCACCTTTTTGGTCATGAATAGCAGGCTTGAAAAGCACGATAGATAACGAGAAGCGCTTTAGGATAAACGGTGGGCGGGCACTCCCTTCTCTCCTTAAACGTTCCCGAGTGTCTAAAAGACCACAGCGTATTATCTCTTGCGTGTACTATCTATCTATCGCTATTCAATCTTTGAGTATATGTCGGGGTAATATCAGTTTATTACATACATATAGAAAAGCTGCATATTCATAATCTTAGAGGTGGAATATTAACCATGAGAACCAACCAACGAACGAGGGCGAATGTTCCTTGGTGGAGCGACAACATCTCCTCTTGCGGACGGGGAGCATAAAATGTGATCCAATCGGGGTATGGTTGGATAGTTCCTCCTTCCCTTCTCGATGTTAATGGTCCAAACCAAAAAGGGTACATGGTTGAATCGAAGAAGAGGGGAGCCTTTTGACTATTCTTTATCGCTTGTTGTAGTTAGTCCATCATCCGGATCCATCTTTAGTTAGCTAGTCGACCCTTCACGAAGTTGTTGAGTAAGGTCATGACCCATTCTCGTGTTACCAATTTGATAGAGGGGGTACGACGGGGGAAGAAATAGATAGTTTTGAATCCCGGTGCTTAAACGGTCATTATTGGAAGAAGAGGCCTGGAGAAGGGCATTTTATATCGAATATTTTATCGGTCCGGATATTTCCACTTCCTATCTTCGTTCGCGGTGACAATATTTGGTGTTCGGATGGATGCGCCTCCGTTGGTTATTTATGCGACCACTGAGTTGATCACCTTACCTTGCCCTTTATAACGTTCGAGATCGATGAGCTTTACTTAAATGAGTTCGATAGGTAGGGTCGGTTTGTCAAGCACCAAACTATGGTTAGCTAATGGTGCCCAATTCTTGGAATTCGTTGCCATTTTACTTATTTGTAGCCGGAGAAAATAAGCACTGTAGGGAGGGACATTTAGGAGCTGTAAGTCCTTGTGTGTAATATGATCTGCCTCGGTCCAACTTGTATATATAATTAGCGCATCCAAAGCATAGGGCATTTCATCGGTGAGGCGTGGTTGATTCATTTGCAATAAAAAATGAATAGCTGGAACTTAGATAAATGCGATAATTGATGGAGGGTGGATACGACGTGGGCACATCGAATGGTTACCTCATATTTACAGGTTAGGTACGAAGGTGGAAACAACTCTTGGCTACGAATCTCCTCTGCAGGTTGAGTATCTTACGGTCTAGCTTTTCCATCGTTTTTAAGTTCATCGACACTAGCTATGGTTGAAGTTTGATGAAATAAGTCAAGTAAATGCAAAGCTTTTCCTATTTCCTTCGTACTAACTGTATTCACTAGCGAACGGAATCGGATAACCTATAAGCGCGGTAAGTCGAAAGTGGATGTATCTATTATGGAATATGAAGTGGTCTCGAATCCATCTAACTCTTAGGTGTTTCTGACCATCGGACTTTCTTTGGGCTGATGAACGTACGATTAACGGATCCGCTTCTGTCGGCTCTACGCACAACTTGCTACGACGTTTTCCTTACTCTTATTCTGGCAAGTTTGTTGGGCGCTAGTTCGACGCAAAGATGGATGGATTCGGTCCAGTGGTTGTCTGTACTTTGTCGGTCGAGTGAGTGCCTATGAATAATAGCGACAGCAAACTAATAGTCACCGTGGTAGTGCCGTCGAACACACACATTATAATACAGTATATAATACAAAAACTCTAGTTGACGATGAGATTAGTGGTCTTTTAGTGTACTTTGTGTCTTGGGTCCCTACCCTAAATAAAGAGTGCAATGTATCCTTCGACTTCGTTTCGAAAATAGATCTCTGTAACGTACGATTGGGTTTGTTAAGGGGTTTTATATATCTATCGGCATGCATACGGTTTACCCGAGTGTGCTCATTCATTCAGCGAGATACGAGAAGAATAGCTTTGAGTGCGGGTGAAGTGCTCTATTGGCTCTCTCTTAGATTCAAGATCCCATGGTCCTCAAGACCACCAACTCCTTTTCCCCACCCAAAAGAGAAATTCTGCCCATTGATGCGGCCTACGGTCCCAGGAAATAGGCTCTATAGGGGTTCCACCAGTCCATAGATCCCCAGGTAGGTCGGGTGACCCATAAATGGAGGGCAAGAAAGGCACTTGCAGCCCGGCTGCAGCGAACTCGCTCCATGGGGAGTTCCCAATATGATCTCTAGTTGGTCACTCACTTCTACTCACTATAGATTAGATCTACCCAATGCGGAAAGGCTGGTGGAAGGTGCTTTTGGCGTCATCGATCGCTCCGCCCCCCCTCGGCTTCTGACTTTCAATAGAAACATTGAAGGGAAGAAGGACGTACCGGACACGGCATGGGAGAAAGGTTGTTCATTCGGCAGGGCATGTGATGATAAACAGAGATGAAAAAAACGAGGAGGGGAATGGAAAGGAAATAAACACGAGTTGCGCGGCCCCACCGCCTTACGGCCGATTCGATGGCCCAGGGCACCGCCGTAACACACCCATCGGCGGTAACCTACGATTGGGATTCACTGCTGCTGTGCAGTTAGTGCCCGGCACGTCCACTTCACTTCTCTAAGCTCTCTTTGAGCAAGGAAGCTACTTCTTCTATGAAATCTTGTCTCTCACTGCCTCTATGACTTGACAAACTTCCTCCCAGCCTACCTCTATCTATCACGATCGTTTTGGTCTTGAACGGTGAATCGGCGAGCAAGCATCTATTCTAAGCAAAAGATTGATCGAACCTCACCTTGGTCTTATTATAGAACCACGTCTCAAAACTCTTCATCGCTTTGCATCCTTTTTCTTGCTTCTCTTAGAGTGGGGATCCATCGATGATGCTCTACTTGCATTTGTTTCTTCTTTATTGTAGCTCTTCGTGCGTTCCTTTGTTTGACTAGATTCACCCATTTTGGGTTGCGGTGTGAATATCCTTATCTTTGCTCCGACGTACACCAACTTGATCGCTTTGTCCTTCATCATTGTTGAATAGGTGGTGTCTTGCAGTGGAGTCCATCACCATGGAGGGTTCTATTATGTTCATATGTCTTCTCTGTAGCAGTGTCTCTTCTGGCTTCTTTGCTTTGCCTACTGTGCCTCTTGCCTCTTCTTGCCCTTTCTGCGTTCTTGCTCATCGTTGAAGGTGTAGTATGTTGCTTTCCCTTTATCTGTTCTTTGGAGAACCCACCGGATACTCGTATGTAACTAGTGCTGAGACGCACCCCTATGGTGATACGTACCCGGATAAGTCCTAACTTGGGCTCTTCGACCACCCACACCCAATTCCCAAGCAATGTAGCGACCATCTTTGTGAAATTTGTAGAATGTGCTGGCCATCCTCCCCAACTTTGTTCGATGTTGCGGAAATACATTTTGCGCCAACCCAGTGCCTTGTTATATAGAGAAAATACTAATGGCCTACATACAATGGAAAAATGATTCAAAATCGGTTCTTTTGAGTTGAGAGTGACCCGAGAACACCTAAGGAAGGTGGGTTAAGTTACGACCGGTGAATGAAGGAGCCGAGCTCCCATAGAATGATCGCAGGTAAGAAACGGTTAGCGACCCGGATACTCGCTTTGATGATTGAGTTGATTCGAGTTCAATATGCGCACGGGAGGACTAGGTAGGTGTACGAAGTTGGTTCCACTTGTTGACATTGTGTCTCTATTTCCAACGACACCACAATCATTTCTCTCATCAACAAATATTCGAATCATGTCCTTTTATTGTTTCACGTATGTAATAATCGGACATGCTCCTAAATCCCCTTTCATAATAGTGGGCGGTTATTGTTGCTCATCGTATATGGTCTATCCTATGAACCCTCTTTCTTCGTTGTATCAAATCCATCTTTTCAAGAAAAGAAATACTTTGGTTGTTTCCATGTGAATTATGTTGAATGAATTATATTTGACGGCGAGGACCCGGTACCATTGAAAAGCGAACGATTGGGTGTTAACAAAGGCGGAAGGCATTAGCGGCTTCACCCATTGATTCATTAGACCTAGCATTCGGCCAGATTGATGCCCCACAAGGATGAATTCTGTTGATCGACTTATTAACGAGGACCTAGTTTCATATCCAATTGAAATTGATCACTTGTTGCCGTTAATACGTAACCGGTTTCTCTTTTTTACCCGAGCGTGAAGTGAATGTTTAGGTTGTTTCCTGACGAAGCAAACGTTGAAGGCAGTGGCGGCTCCATATCCCTTCCGATTGTCGGACCTGCTTGGTAAGAAAAGCGGTTTCACTAGCGGTTGACTCGACACCGTAACATCGTGCTTAGGTTAATCTTGTTCGATATCGATAGCTTTGCCGAAACCATTTTGAAAACCATCTGCCAACTAGGATACGGATCCAAAAATTGGGTGTTGACCAAGCAAAAGCACCGATAGCGATCGTTTCGGCGGGAGAAAGGCATGGGCATGGGCATCGATGGAGGCAAAGCAAGCATCAAAGCTATAGCGAAGGCAGCTCCAATTCCAGTCACAGGCCCTGTTTAGGTGGGGCAGTATAAGTAGGCACGAGAGCCTGAGGTGGCATAAGAATCAAGCGAGGGCTTCGAGGGCAAAAGGTGGAGACCTCATGGGTCGTCAACAATCTCGAATAGGAAAGATGTGAGAGCGGTGATGCCCTAACGGTAGGGACTAGCGACTCATAACGGTAGCTTTACGATAGAATGAATGTGTTAATATCTGTGTTGGAGGGTATCCGAATATGGATTAACAACCAACGAGAACGCCGATGCGGTATGTGAATGGATATGTGTTAATTTGGTATTAGCGAGAATGAGTACAGGCAGAAGAAAGGGGGTGATGAGCGAACGTGGTGGAACATAGCGAGGGCGGACGACCTGCCTGTACGACCAGCTGCCTTAGAGCATTGGCCAAGATATGTCTGCCGGTCTTGGGACGGAAAGCACGCACTCATGGGCGAAATGATATGTCCCTCTCCTGGAAAACATAAGTAACCTCGGCCGGGGTGCGATGGCGGCCTTCTTGGACAGTGGCGGCTTGTGGGGCCCCCTCCCCCGAAAAGGAGGTTGTTTCTAACCATGTGAATGGTTGAGTAACCTCCTCTCCTGGGCCTCGTAACCTGTTTGAGGTCCCTACGAGCTTTGTTGGTCGAGCCCCCTCTAAGGTCGTCTCCTCACCCGTTACCCTCTCGGGTGTTCGAGGGTTCGGCCAAGCTCACCCTCTGCGCAGACGCTGGTACGAGAGTTCGGCAAGCTCACCCTATAATGTTGTAGAAGTCATCGAATGTTTCTTACTCACTAAATACTCAAATGGGATGGATGCCCTCACCCTTATTCCAATTCTTATCTCCTTTGGACTCGCGATCTCCTTTCGAGGCGAGAAAGAAGGCCCCGGTGCTTTCTTTTGAACCAGTGTGTATCCCAATTGGGGGCCTGGCGGAAGATTAATAAGACGAGCCTCCGCTCGTTCACTGGCCGTCTGGCCCCATATCTCTGAAGATGAACAGCAGAAGGCGACGGAAAACTGCAGTTCAGTCTGTACCGCCCTGCTATTGTGATAAAGGAGAATAAGCTATGGGAGGAAAACGACTTGATTTATGCTTCGTCCATTTCGATCGACAGAACCCGATACATGATGTGATAAAAGCACGTAGGGCCCACTCGAATTCTTGAATATCCTCTGTCACTCTGCCTTCCAAATGGGAGAACACGAAGACAAATAGTTAGATCATCTCACCATTCACTAAGTAGAACCACGAGAAAAAGCCATGCCTCTAATACGGAAGTTCATTTGTCCAATCATTGTTTATCCAGTGATGTCATCGCCCACTCATAAAGCCACGAATAATGAAGACAAAATAATGCTATAGAAGCTGTGACTTTAGCTTTTCTGGCAATGATATGAAATTGTAAAGTGATAACACAACTGGCCTTGTAAATGGTCAATTCTCTTATGAACACGGCCTATGGGATGGAATATTGACATGAAATAACTTTGTTACACTTTGGTGGATGGGGGCGGCAGTGGCGGCACGATGGTGGATACGCTACCTTTTAGTATTAATTTCCCATATATCAAGGCGTGATCGTGGCTAGTATTGCTTTGGTATGTGGGCGGATAGGATGGATAGCATGTTGGGATACCATTTGGTACATTATGAGCATAAGAAGAGTAGGCTGGTGAGCTGTCAAAAAGCTGGGATGGTACGGTAGTAATCTATCACTAGGCGGTGAGCCCGGAACGCTTATCCTCTCTCTTTCCTAGGGGCATCAGCGGTAGTACGAAGAATGCCAAAAACCACAACGATCTGATTGGTCTCATTGACGTGAAAGTTGACCGTCGAAAAGAGAGGTTACGGTCGCATATTCATATCCGGTTGGAAAACGAGCTTTCGTGAGTTTACTTTGGTGGCTCATCGATTTGAAAATAGCAGCTTCACACCGTTGTTAAGAAAAAGCGTCCTCTCGCTGGGGTTTCGGTCATGGCTTGTCGCGCAAGCACGCGTGACGTGAGATCGAGGATCCCGGGGGTCTGGACACAGTTCGGTACCCAACACGGTCTCGTGTGTGTGTGTAAATAGTTACTATATATGTGTATTATACGATTTACCTTGTTCGAATAGAAGCACCAATACCGGCCGGAGAGAGCTGGAAGCACGGCGGCCAGAGGAACGGTCGGCAAGGTGAACAACATCATCTGCTTCGAATCTCTTCATATTCGGGAAACTGTAATCCATTTGCTACGGTTTTAGATCCTCCGATCCCAGCGCAGTTCGGTTCCATTCTTTGGGAATATCGTCCCCTTTGACACTGCCTTAGAAGTTGGGGTCGACATCCCGACCACTGCCTTGCTGATGTCCTCACATTCGTAGCCATTTCCAATCATTTCGCACAATGAGCGAAGGCAACGTAGCTTGGGTGAAGCACGAACGGTGAAAGCATCACCTTCATATAGGTCCATGTTCATATCCATATCCTGTTGCTTAGCCATATGCTTGTCCTTTAGTTCGATAACAAATACCACGCCCTGAATAAGAGCGAGTTGGAGATCCACAGTCCATTTCTGCAATAACTCTAATAAGTAAGTTGCGGTCTTTTTGGTTAATCCGGAATGTGGAACCGTAGCTAGGTCGAGAGGTAGGGTAGCGACAATTTTCCACCCCGAGTGAACATATCGGCAGTGACAAAAACAAAAGGAGAAAATAGGAAAGGCGGGTTTACTGCAGGTGGCTTCTTTGTTTTATGTATCTGATTCTTTCTTAACACCGGCATAAAGAGCGACGAGCGAGTTTACTACCCGGCCGAATACGAGTTGCATAATAGCCCATTTCATATCCTATTCCAAAGTCCCGGTGAGAAAACGAGTTTAAGTTGATAACCTGAATACTCTGGTTTACCTTGATCCGATCAACTCGTTAACTAGTTACCGAACCCGATTGTTCGTGATTGAATCGGCTTCAATGACGGTTACCAACCGGGGTGGAGACGATTGATTAAATCATTCGATCGAAAAGTTATTACATAACTTGGTAAACGTGTAACAAGTGGGCGTGTTCTCGAATTGAATGGCTTAAAGGTAAAGATCTAACCAAGATATCATTCTGCAATGCCCTTTGCTGAAAGTGCGAGTAATGGATCTGTTGTTTAGTGATCGTTGAGAATCTCAGGTAGCGGATCCCGACGGTGCATAACCATTGCAATTTCATGATGGTAGCAAACGCAGCTACCAACAACGCGAACGGTAGCATGAACGCCTTTACATGATGACGAAGTCCCAGTGATCGATCCAATTATAAAGCTCGCAGCATGTGAGTTAGGATCGATAGCTAGTGGCAGTTCAAGATAGCTATAATTAGGGGATATTTCGTGTCCATGTCCAAGGTAATCGGCTTATAGTTATCCTTACACATTACTTAGTAGTTATAGATAATACGTATCGTGTGGTGACTCATTCAACAAATTGAAAGCAAGTGCTAGTAATATGAAAGCTTAACACGTCTAGTATTCATTGTATAGGGTGAAACTAAGCCTCTATGTATCTTAGCTTCATGTTAGTTATTCATAAAATTGAAACATAAACCCTTGAATAGAAAACGGTACCAATAGTGTTTATAGAATAGGTTTAGTACTAGGTGATAATCATACATAAGAGCTTATCAAACATGTAATTACTCTTCTACATCCCTTTCCATGTCGTAACTGAGCAGGTGATCTAATAGTAATACTAGCGTAATACATGCTTATAGAATGTAAGTGTAATTGATCTACTTGTCATGCAATCAGCTCTAAGCAAATAAATAATCAAATATGAGAAGTGGTACTGTTACCACGAGCTAATACGGTAACATAATGAGTGATCAAAAGCTTACTAGTATAACTAAGCATATGAGTGAGTGCAATAGATATGGAGATGTTATGAGTGCAATCGGTGTAAAGCGGTGTACGTACAAGTAATAAAAAGGTACTGGTTATGGGAATGCTTACCATTTGGTCAAAGAAATGAGATACCAATATAGTGAATGGGTCTTAGTTCAATGGTATTGAGACTACTAGATACTGCGAATATTTTGGTGGTTAATCATATATGAAGCTTAGCTTAGTTGAAGGTACACTTGGTTATCTAGCTCATACCTGGTACTCATATCAAACGAGGATGGGGAAACATCTTATCACAATTTGCTAGTAACTAAGTGTGATTACGTATATGTTTTTTCCATAATTCAAAATTAATGATAGATTTAGCCTAGTATGCACACTATCTCTTTTATTAAGGTTACTTTGTTTACATAGTTAGACTCTTCTTAAATAATTATGCGCTTCTACTACTTATGTTGGAATATGCATAATATATAGAATCTCCATAACATAAGGTAGCTATAAGTAATGGTAAACTGAAGCGGAATCACGTATTACTACTAGTACTAATCTCATCTTAAGCAATAATCTCAAGCGGAGATAGAAGAAACACTTATTATAGCATAAGTAATACAGTACAAAGCTGTCATATCATATGTCATAAGTAGAACATTCCTTTGTGATAAGAAGGTGCGTCTGAAGATATGGTATTCATATACTAACTTAGGTAACACTTACTGTTATCATTTGTAATCTCTTGAAATAGCTATGGTAATAGTTATATTTGATACATGTAATCTAAGTATTAAGGCATAGCCCATACATCCTGATGTTTGACGCAAAGAAAATGATCTGATTCCAATACAAAGTAAGGTTACAAGTAGTGCTATTCATTACTAGTTACTGCCCAACTTTCATAACTAGTATCTCCATTGAATGCTTGTCAAGCTGGTACTTGTTGATACTCAATGATGTTACCAATATGATATAATGGCAATCACTATACTTAAGCAAATTAATGCCTTAAACTAAGCTGGTACATGATGATTGGTCTCATGCTTCGTTATTGCTTGATTAACCTTATGATGGGAAAGAGCTATTATACATTACGATCATAATGCGAAATAGCTTTTTATTTTGTACTTCTTATTTGATAAAGCATTACGATACCATTACTATCTAACTATGTTCCCTTAATTAAGTGGATGAAGAAAGTACGGAAAAGAGTACACCTTGTGTTCACTGTTATGTCTCAGGCTTATAACTGCTAAATTTATAACACTGTTTAACCATCGGTATATAATATGAGTATGGTTATTAGAGTGACTAACAAGGGTTTTGTTTCACTAACAATAAGCTTGTACGGTAATAATAACAGTACGATTGATTACGGGAATAGTGTATACAGGGTATGATCTAATCAACATTTACTCCTGTTAACTTGTTTCTTGTATTGAATTAGCTCTCTGTAGCTTGTTCATCTTGATACGGAACGCTATCCATCAATGGTATGAAAATAGCGACTCTTCTCATATACCAGAGTTCCTAAATAAGGTTGATAATATCAATAGTTGGTCTAAGCGCATAACATCGGTGCACCGAAGTTGAATCGAATGGTGATCCCTTCCAAACCTTCGGCCATCATCTACCTACTTGAACTAATGTCTTCGTGTTTCCTAATTCTGGCTACATTAGGTCAAGAACCTCACCACAAGCTTGAACCTATCGATCCCCCGACCCGGTGGCTTGTGGTCATTCCTCGGCTTGAATGATTGCTGCACCTCTTGTAAAGTCAATTGGTTAAGAGGATGAAGCGGGAACCTAGTCGTAGGTAATGAATCGGTATTATATGAGTTATCACAAGTGCGGGGGAGACCTCTTTGTAGCTAAGAATGAGAAACATACTTTATATTTTGAGTTTATGTCTCTGTAAACGGTCACAGGGTGGGAAAGAAAGACCCATGAATTTATGTACATGCTACAGAGGAAATGGCTTTATTGATCACTCCTATAATTAAAGATCCAAATACCTACCTTATAAAAAAAAACTTCTTATGTTGCTCAAGCATTTTCATAATGGAAAGGCAATAGTTGCAAGATGGTGTAAGCCATAGACACGTAAACGCTTTATAGGGCTCAATTCACTCGGTCCCATAATCGTTATAGAACTTAAACTAAATTCGATTCTAGAAGTATTATTCAAAACGTGCGCATCACCATGACAAAAGCAATTTCGGAATCTCTATTGGCTATTATCTCCCCCCACTACTAATTAAAGGCATGCATATCTCTAACGTAGCTCGACTAGCGAAACAAGGCTTTGTTTTCCGGATTCTCACGAATTGTTTTATGTATTATGGATATAAGGTGCATGCTTTGAATGAATGTTGTACGTGGCCCTTGTTTAGGCATAAGTTGGGCTTGTGCGATGTCGTGTTACGGCTTGTGGACTTGGACTAGAGCTTCATTAAGTATACGGCAACTGTTGGCTATCGACAAATGCCTTAAGGCAATGACAACAACACTCGATGATTGTTATCGTCTGTTCATTGCGGAAGTAGAGGTTCAGCGATGAGGCCAGGGAAATTCGAACTGAAAAGAGCCTCATTAATGCCGACCGAGGTTCATGCCCCGCTGTGTTGGTCTAGTTTCGATGAAGCATATATGAATAGTTACCTTTGCTGCAAATAGGTTCCCATGAGTAGAGTGTCATGCTAAACCTTCTAGCTCGGTTGACAGCGACGATACCTCCTTCGCTATGACTCTTGTCTCGACTCTTCGCAAAACACTGTCATCGGGGTAAAACCTACTATTCTGTTATACGAGCACATCGTCGTCTTGGCTCTCTATGGTGGCAATGAGACTGTGCCCGGTCATAGCGACTCTAGTCATTAACGGTAATAAGTCATTGCCATACGGCCATACCAGAAATAAGAACCTATAAAGGGATAGCCGCGCGCCACAGGTACGAGAAACGATTGCGTTCGCCCACCGGCCATACAGCCTTGTTAGCCATATCTTTGCCATACATTGACAGACATGAGCCCAGGCTGTGCCATGAAACCTGTCATATGGCGTAGAAAAACTGGGTATTTGGAAAGTACACGCGATTGATTAAGGCATGGGTGAACACACACAGGCATCCAACACACCAATAGTAGAACTCTGGTTGAGTTGGTCCCGAGAAAAGGAATATAACCTTCTTCTTTTTGGGTTTAGATTAATCAAGGCTTATAATTTGGGTGGGTCGAGAGGCATCACTTTCTTGGGGTACCTAAATCAATTTTGATTCATAAAACTTGAGAATTACGGCATGTCAAGGTTATTCCTTGTTCCCATCGATTTCATTGGACTTATTATAGCTCCCTTATTAGCCAAGGTGGTGGTGGTTTGGGGGGGGGGGGGGGGGGGAGTATTTAGAAAATTGATTATATAGCCATTTTAGCTCTCTTGAAACTCTTTCTGGCAGTGAGGTTGTTAACTTCACATTTCAAGGTAAATTATGTTGTCCAATAATGACATTTTACAATGTTTCACACGGATAGAGAATGGCGGTGGCCTCACTAGTCTTGCTAGTATTTCTTGTTGGTGGGCTTTCGCCGGGATATTACAATGGTGTTTCGTAGGTCTATAGGCAAGGCGAGCGGAATGAGAATGAGCGAGCGGTTGGGGGTAGGCGGATTAGATGTCGCGGTGATATTACCATTTTAAACAACCTTAAACGCACTTTTTGACTTTGATATGATAGGGAGCGAGGTGGGAGATTGAAGGAGGAAACCGATACCCAATCTCTCCTCGATTGATAAGCACTGATAGCTTCTCTCTATCCCCGATCTCTTGATCTATACCTCTATAAACCTTGCGACTTGGAGGAACGGCCCATTGTATAGTAAGCGGGTCCAAGTTGGGAGGGTGTTGGAATTTGAACCCGGTTTTCACTCTTTGAAAATATGTCGCTTAACCGGTCTACTCCCGCTTCTCAATTATTCCCTTTTTCATCTTGGATCCAAATTACGTAGGTATTTATTAGTGTTTATTAGATAAAGCTTATAGGGTGGCTTAGTGATCTTAGTGAGATAGCTTAGTTAGTGAAGGCTTGTTTAGTTATAGGTACAGAGAGAGCATACTAGGGTGAAGGTAGACGACTAAGATCAAAATAGAGAAAGTTGGTGGGGGACAGGGTACATTGTCAATACCTAATGCATCTCATAAATATGTCATGGTTTCGGATGGAAGATGGGATGGATCGAATGTAAAGTAAGAATATAAGCAATATAGTTTTTGGAATCTTGGTTTGATGAAGATGCAAGTGGAGATACGCAATTTCCACTAATGGTTGATGTGGAATCTGGGTTTCCCGGGACCTTTCGTTATTTAGTAAATTAAACTCCTTCACCTATTGGTTGATGTTTTTTAAGTTGAAAGTGCAGGTCTTCGGTTCTTCGCCTTATTCTACGATATTCCTTGTTGCTTTCAATGAATTATGCTTTATGAATGAAGAGTTTTCATTCGGTCATTCGAGAGGATACGACATAGCTCGGCCAGGTGGGGTGAGGGTGAGCCGACCCGAACTCTAGGCAGGGCCGAAGGGTGCTAACGCAGCCTAGAGCTAAAAAGCCGCCATCGACTCGGCGAGGTTACGAGTCGACAACGTGCGAGGATAGGGTGTTAACACTAACCATTCATATGGTTAGGAGCAACTCTTGCAGGAAGGCCCCAAAATGAAGGAACGAAGAACTAAAGCGCCATCGCCGCCATCGTGCCTTTGGGTCTCTCCAATTAAGACGCCATCGCACTGAATTAAACCAACGGGAGAAATGAAATTGTCATATTCATTTTACAATATTTATTGACCAATTTCAGGTTGATTGATGACGGGTTTCATATTCCTTAATTGATTGAGAATATAGGTAGTTTATTGTGTATAATATGATAAAACTAAACATCTGGTTTGTTCTGTTTCGTATGTGTGATGTGGTTCATAGAGAGAATGTGAGATGCAAAGGCTAGTGATTCCTAGGCTCAAAATACGGGATATAATACTGTTTCCGGGTCTATGAATATCTTGTGTTGAAGGTGATTGTTATTGGTGAAATGCCACTATCACGATGGCTTTTTTTAGGCCATAATACGGATTTGAAAGAGCCTTTTATTAGTAAATAAACGCATTAGACGCCGTTCCTTCCTAATGGATGTTACTAGTGCCAGTCTCTATAATAAAGAATAAAGGTAATTAAATCACATAATATATTCTATGAGCTTTGCGTTCCCCCTCTCTCTACGATTACATGCTATAGGGTTTGCATTTGCTTTGATCTAATCTCGTAGGCATGGTTTACAGTCTAAGAATTCATACGCTCTACGAGTGAAAAGCTCCCGATTCACAGCGCACCTTACGCTTCTCGAATCTCCCGATAATCATTCACCCGGTGGAGACACAGTCTTTCGCAACTCACTCTACATCATAACTAGTCCCCCCGGCGGCCAACGGAATGAATAAAATTTCGTTTTGTTCTATGTACACTCAATACGGGTCGGGTAGTAGCCGAACCATAGAACGAAGAGATGAGGGAGATCCGATTGCCACCAGTGATATTGATTGATGAGTTCCTCACTTTTCCTCTGAGAAGAGAGAGTTCATGTTGTTTACTTACGTGATATCGATATGTTACCCATGTTCACGAATATATGTTGTGATTGGGATTTACCCGGTTGCCACAGTTAAAGAAAGTTCCCCATCATGCAGGATATGGAGTTACCCATCGATCCAACGAAACGATATTAATTAGGTTGGTTCCCATGTTCCCACCCGAGAAGGGTGAGCCATGTTGCAGAAAGATATCGATTGAGCCGGGGTGACACCCATAGATGAAAGGCCCCATGTTCCGATACGGGGCATCGAAACAGCATGAAGACCAGAATGATCAACGGAACCTTTCGCGAATCACACACATACTGTGATATCAATTGAACTTCTTGCAACTTCTTGCGAAGTTCTCTTCGCATACGCACTATCCTGGTGGAACGGGGAAAAGAGGCTTTCACCGGGTTGCTTGCTTTACCATTGCCCCCATCATACGTGAGAGAGAGAAGTAACCTTCATAAGTGAGAGAGGTCCACACATCAACACGGCCGAGAGATAAGCACATCACTAAGCGAGAGGAGAAGGCCCCTTTCAATCCATACCAGCGACTTGGGGCCTTTTCCCACACGCAGAGAAATACGCACCGCTACGGAACAATGGCATTTCCTACTGTTGCCATGGAAGGAAGGAATGACGATGCGTTACATACGTTGATATACATTTTTAGGATCATACGCCAGGAGTCTTCCAAGGGGGCTAGAGGATAGATACATTCGGGAGAGGGGGATAGATAGGTACATTCGAGGAGAGGGGGGATAGATAGATACATTCGGGTCGGGGAGGTTGAGCCATTGACCCTAAGTCTAGAGAGTATGACCCACCAAGTAAGGTACCCGCGAGGAAAACATGTGAGTGCACCAAGTGAAGTGGGTACACCAAGTGAAGTGAGTACCTGTGATATGCTAGAGAGTGTGCCTAGCATGTGAAGCAAGGAAATCGATGGCTTTCTTTTTTATACTTTTTGCACCCGGAAGTAGTACAGTGGGGTTAGCAGAAGATGTCCCAATGTTCCCTCCAGTTGAAACAGTAGAGGTATATTAGGTGTAAAAGACTTGGTAATCTATCTTCCCATTCTTTCTCTATACGTTCTATCTCTAATTCTGGAAGTGTCTAGTTACCCTCCCTATAGAATTATCCTTAATTACGCCCATATTCTTATGTCGGGGCCTGGCCAATATATGAAATTCTTGGGAGCCTCGGTAAGGGGGCTGCTTTTTTCTATTTATAGTTACGGGTTATCCCTATCTCTCTAGTTATTTACCCCCTATAGTTGCCTGATTCATATTTCTTTCCATTATGAATTCTTGCTTCACCCTCGTTAGGGGGCGTTACCTGGTCTGGCTAGTTACGGGGACCCGGTGTCGGTGGGTCTTCGGTTCACGGGGATCAAGGTAGGCTCTCGAATCAGGTAGTTGACCTCTACCTCGGGCATTGGTTTAGTACGGCTACACGAGCTCGGCGAGATTTACACGAGTGAGTAAGGTAGTTGAGAGACAATACCTTTCATGAATTATATATATAATTATGCATTTCGATTCTTCTCTTCGACGATATATATTATATATGTAATTACGCTTTGAAGCTCTCATAATCGATCGTACCATAATATCGTAGAATATCGTATACAAAGATATATATAATTATATATATGTTGCGTGGACGGGGCGTCGACCTCCGAGAGGTGTCGACGAGAAGAAGAAAATAGATTCATCTGTCCCCCTTACGCGAGGCACGGCGACTTGTGGGACCGATCGAGGCACCGGATCCCCGAGAAAAAGGGCATTTGGTTATTGTTTTCTTTTTGAGGTTCCTCTCCTCGACCTGCGTAACCTCGGCCGAGTCGATGGCGGCCTTATGTCGAGAGTTGACGAGCTCACTACGGGCCTATTGTCGAGAGTTCGTCGATGGCGGCCTATTAGTTCTTCAAGTTCCTCTGTTTTGGGGCCCTCCCCCAAAGAGAGTTGCTCCTAACCATATGAATGGACAGCGTTAACACCCTATCCTCGCACGTCGATGGCGGCTTTGTTGTCGAGAGTTCGTCGATGGCGGCCTATCGTCGAGAGTTGAGTCCTCACCCTCACCCTCCTACCCTCACCCTCGATTCCCCTCACTTCAGGATTCTTATCTGGATAAATGGTAGCGAATGCTTGCCACAGGTTGATTTAAACCTCTTGGATTTACAATAGGAATGGGGCTTGCTACGCCTTCTCTCTCCATCTCGGCCGGATCTATTGTTTACGGATTACATCATCTCGGCGGGAGATAGTGTTGTAATAGCAGACTCAATAGGTCCTTTCTTCACCGCCTTTTACAAGTCTAACTTACCTGAGTTATTGAGGTGTACGAGCCTTATTCACTTTGCACCCATACTCTATAATGTAGCTTTCCATATTCATGACGGCTCCATTTAAGATGGGAACATTATTTTTCTCTCCTTGGGAAACTAAATTATAGGATCAAAGGCATTTTGAGAAAAGCATAGTGCGATTAGGATGCAATTTGCATCGAGGCATTTTATTCAATGTCTCTTTTTTTCAAACCCCCATATTGAATTCCCTTCACCCTTCCATTCTCCTTCTTCTTTCAAGTTGCCAATTCAGTGATAAGATAATGCTCATCTTTCTTTTCCCCACGGTGTAATCAATCCGGCCGATCTCGGATTCATCCCGGCTGGATACTTGCGGGAGCCAACACGTTAACACCATTCCTTGGCATCCTCTTCAGGGGTTGCACAAATAGCTTCATCATTGCATCGTCATGCTCAACTTCAAAGTAATCTTCCACCTTCGGGAATGCCTTAATATGATCTTCCCTGTCATGGCATTGTTTCCTTGAAACCTAGGCAGATTTTTTACGATCTTATCGAGGGCATAGGATTAGGATGTCCATGAATGACGGTCGAAGTCAAAGGCTACTTGTTTCCTGTTGGCTCTCCATGCGGTTGTTAGGTTTCTTTGGCTGACCGGCGGCCATGTTGACTACGGGGAGTGGAATTAACTACGGGCCGTGTTACAAGACCGAGATCCTTTCGTTCGAAGCGGGCCGGAGGGCGGGCGAGTGACGGTACACTTTCTTTGCGGTGTTTTCGGAGTCTCTACCTTCCCATGATCTTAGGAGATATGAATCATTCGCTTAGTTAGATTGTCTAAATATACGCCTCCACTGAACTTGGACTAGAGAAGATTGAGGTGTTTGGATTGGTAATAATATCGTGGAACCCCCGCCCTCGGGATTATGGGTGCGAGGAAAAAAGAAGGCTATGGGTAGGCATAACTTGACCATTACCCGGAGCCGGCCTAAAGAAACCCACCCATAAATAAAGCAAGCAAGAGATATAGAAAATAATAAAGAAATGAACCAATCCTTAAAGAAAGAAATAAATAGATAAATCAATATATAAGGGACAAGCAGGTTAGATATTACTTAGTATCCCCCTTGTGCCTCCGGAGACCCGGTCTCGCGGTACAAGGGAGGCCAAGTCTTTCTTTATTTCTTTCGCGGATGGGTTGGGTTCAACGTGCCCATAAGGGTCGACCATCTAAATATAGTAAAGAGGGACCAAGATTAAAGGGCAATAGCACTAGTTTTGAGACCTCGGTCCTTCCTATTAATTAATAAAATGACCCGGACACCCACATTATTGGTAGTGAGGAACTAACCACGGACGATGTTTCGTAAACCCCTCGATCGATTCTTTCTTTTATGGTAGACCCCATGAAAAAAGGAAGAAATTCGGAAATGAAACAGGTTCTTTTTTCATCTTTAGGCACCGGGCGAATGAAACCAGGGGATGGATATCCCCTAGAGATAAAGGATAGACCCGCCCTTATCCCTTAGGATGAATTAAGAATACGACCAATGCCCTCTATTCAATGAAATAAGTGGAATAGATCTCATACATGATTCTCTCTCGGGCATAGGAGAATCCGGTGTACACATCATACGGATCTCGAGGCATAGGTAGGCGTAGGTAAGTAGGTAGAACTTACTTAATAATTAAGGAAGACCAGCTATTAATTCTAGATTACTTAAATCACCCCTAGAAAATAGGGCTGAAAGAATCGGGCCGTATCAACGGGGATTGAGGTCAATGGGAAATGGAAGGGTAGTTGGGTATGATGGTAAGCCCATTGGAGTTTTATGGATTCCTTCCACCATCTCTATCGGGGAAGGAAGAAGAGACGAACCCTTTCATATATATCTAGTAATAAGGTCGTCATTTAATGACCTATATTATTAGTAATTATTTGAGGGGACCGATTTTATTATTAAGTATTAAACCTCCCTAAAGACGATAAGAAAGGGACTAAACCTCAACCTAAACAAATATGAATTATGAAAGAGAACCATTAATACACTAATTATTACTAGCTTGGAAACCAAAGATGTATATGCCCACACCCCTCCCCCGAAACGGTACTACCACTCACTATACCCAAGAAAACTCCTCTTCTTTTTCTCCCACCCTCTTTGCTGAACTCCTCCTCCCTTCGAGCCCTTAGGGATCCCCTTGTCCCTCCCGGCTCTGCGTTCGAAGGGTTTCTTGCTGTTTTGGTTGTTCTCACGGAATTCCATATCTTGTACCTTATTTATTATAGTAATGACGATCTTATCTTGCCGTTGGGTTGGTTGGGTTGGTTTTTCCTCCCCACCCACGATCTGAGCTGCGGCACAGGCGTGTTGGTTACCGGACCCTACGGGCGACGTGAGAGTGTGGAATGCGAAAGTAAGGCCCGGAAAAAGGCGGCTCACACGAGCGCGGGCGAGGGTCGGAGGGTAACGAAAAGATGATATCTCCGGCCCGGCCGGAATAGTCTATTAGCGAGGCTCCCCGGCGGGTCCTCATCTGCGAGTCCTTTCCTCGCTCCGGCGGAATAAACCTACCTTCCTTGGGAAAGATCTTTGCGAGATAGATCGAGATCAAAGCGAAGCCGAAGCAGTCTTGGAGTTTAGCCCCAATATCACAATATAAGGAGTCACTTTATGAGAGAAAGAAAGTAGTCCTCTTGCCTCTATCCACATCAAGCGATGAGATCCCCTTCCTTCTCGTATCGGCGTGATGTTGGTACATCTGAAGAGCCCTTAAGCAAGCCAAGAACGGAAGAGGCCAAATTATAGGGTAAAAATTGAATACCCGGAAATGGGCGTGGGGGATCCCCAATAAACCAACCAATAGATGCGAGGGGAGGGGATAACCTCTTTCATTCTTGATAGACCCATACTTCGGGTATCTCGGTGATAGACCCTACTCTTGTTTGCTTGGTGAACTAAGAAGAAGAAATCCCTCGCTTTGTCTCTTCATATCGGCGAACAAAGAGAAGATCATATGGCTAGTTTTCATGATTCCAATGAGTAAAGGGATAGTAGTGGGGATAGAGCTAGTTTTCATGATTCAATAAGACGCGGTGAGTTGGGTTAGTGGCTTTCTATAGGTGAGTAGGAGTTGCTCTCTATCGGCTAAGTTAGTGGGAGTTGCTCTGCGCGGCCTCCATCTCTAAAGATCTAAATAAAGAATCTATCTATACTGAATCTCTCTACTATGAATAATAGTTTGAACGCTCACTATTCATATGGTGAGGGAATTTAGTATTTGTTCAACCCGATAAGCGGTACTTCTTTGCTTGCTAGCTCTTGGGCTGGTGGGCATCTATCGTTTTAGGACACGAGGGTTTTAGCGAGGATGCGTAAGCATGGCTCGGCCAACGGGAGAGGGTCAGAGTGGGTGTCTTCCTAGCGAGCGCCGAAGTGGAGTAGGTTGTACATGCTCGTAAGTAACACGCTGGGCTAAAGCGTAATGTAGCATCTTCGTGTGCATGCCGAGAATAGCGCGATTTGGGGGGTGGGACACGCTCGACCATAAAGAAAAGAAGGGGTCATATAAAAAACGGAGAGCCAATTCGAGATCAGAGCTATCGAGTTCCATATCAATAGTCCGCGACGCTCCTTAAGCGGCTAGGGTAGCACCGGCAATAGATATAGATCCCGTGCCGGCGGAAGCACCAAAAGCAACAAAGGCGAGACTCAGGAGGCAAAGCCGGTGGTTTCACCCACGATCGATGGTGACCCGTAACCCGTTGAAGAAGCACCTCGCAAAGCACTCCTACCAAAAGTGAAAGAGTCCACGGCATTTCAAATTTCATGTGTCTTTTGTGGCCGGCACGAAAAAAGTTTCCCATCAAATGAAATGTATCTATGTGTAGTTAGCCCAAGGCTTAATTTCAGCGGAACTTGATCGCGGAAGAGGGTAAGTAATGATTCGGTGTGAGACTTGTTCAAATCGATCTATATTTATAGTACGGAAGACCGATCTGTCATCTTTATAGAGATGAGTATTACCTTGTTGGATCTTAATCGAAGAGTTCGTATCTAGAGCACGAGGTAGATGAGATAGATTCAATAATATCCTAACTATGGGTTGTACCCGCCACTTAGACCTTGTCATCGAGGGCTCTCAATAATGATAGGTCTTGCGGTCCAAGTGGTAGTCTTCCCTAGCTAGCGTGCTTGAAAATGTTTTGCCTCATTCAAGTAAAGAAAATTTTGGCAATCGCGGGCTAATGGGGGCATGGGCTGTAGGCGTGCTCTTACTTGCTACTAGCCGGCGTAGAGGCATATTGATTACGATGGTGGTCGAGTGTAACTGAATAGTTCGAGTGCTCGGCGAGATGCATATTTATTCCGAATTAACGGAGAAAGATTCGGTCGATGAAACACGGCGGTTCGATGCGGTTGAGTAAGCGACGGTAGACACGGGGAGCAAAGCTATTGACTAGAGTAAAGGTAGCATCTTATATAAAACGAGAAATAGAAAAGGCATAAGCGAATACGAGATTAGGGATGAAGAAATTGATGATGATCATGAGCGAGATCTAATAACGACATATCCAAAAAGAAATACGATTTTTTACCTCATAGGCATAGGTAGGTGCATTTTGAACCAAAAGCATAACCTACGGCATATCCTAGCACTATAAGCATGTGTAAAGTACACCGGAACAAAGTAAGCATATTAACCAGAGATAAAGAATCTTATGCTCATGATCCATAAATAGATCTATGAGAGTTTATGCTATGGCTAAAGCACTAGTAGTAGATCTTATAGCTATTCTAATGTGAGCATAAAGAAGTAGTTTCGGTAGCACCCATAGTAATAAAGGCATGTGCATTACTAGTAGCGAGTTCCGAGTTATAAATAGTAATCTAAAAAAAGATCTAGACCCATATCCATAAGCATAAGTACGTCATCCTATTGATCCATAAGTGTCAAGGGAAAGAAGCAAGGAGTTGAAGCTCTTGATTATGATCCGGTTAGCTTAACATCTGCACAACACCGATGAGTGAAAGTAGCACCAATGATATTAGTTTAAGCATCGGTACCGGTAGCGATACAATAGAGCCAATAGCATAGGTTACGGGGGTAGGTGTGTAAAGGCGAGGAGGTAGTAAAGCATAGACTAGAGAAGCAAGAGCATAGCTAAGAGTAAAGGTATCGGTGGTAGTGGAAGAGCAGGTAGCAAACCCATAAGTAGGAACGAGGAGTAAGCATCATAGCTAGGGTAGTATAGAGGAAGCAAGGACCGGAGGCGCTTCATAATCGAGGAAGGAATGTATATCGCTTGTACGTAATCGGACAGGCGTGACTGCAAAGGAAAGGTTATAGGAAGAATATCCATAACTAGAATAAGCATAGGTAGCGAGCGATCCTCTAGTTTGATAGCCATATTCGAGCCATAGCCTACTCCGGTTCAGATCTTCCGGATGTCAAGCCATCTACTCATAGATCCACTCGTTGTATATATAGTAGCACTCATTTCGGTAGTGGAGAAGGCATAGGCGTGTTCTACTACTAGTCTTATATTATGTGGGGTCGTTATGACAACGGATCGATATGCGGTCAAGCAATAAATAAAATCCAAAGGCATTGGATGCTAGGGTAGTAAAGGCTATGAAGGTTGATCGGAGCGGAATGAAAGTAATTGAAGTCATAGATCGATTAAGACAAAGATCCGATTCCATCATAAAAAGCGAGAGGCATAGAGTCAAAGCCTATTATTTAAGACCCACCAACACCTCTACGGAATCACGGTAGTAGAGTCCTGGCCTTGATTAAGTGGTAGATATAATTCACTAGCAATGAAGGTCTAAGTGGAAATACGTAATCTTTACGCGACTAGACTTATAAAAAGCAAGGTAAAGACATAGTCTTCTCGGTGGCAAAGGCAAAGGCTCGATAGGGAGCATATATTATTCGATAGCCAATTGAAGGTCGGTGCGATTATTACTCTCTTTGGGGGCAGGACCACCTTTGCTATCTTGCATAACGATATCTTCCCTATTACCAATAGGGGTTGCTCGGTACCATGCCGAGATTATGAGTGGTTGCTTAGCATGCTCGAGGCCTCTCCTTTCTATACTACGGTATTGGAAAACTGAGAGACAAAGCGTGGTCTCGCACCATATAGTGCTACGTTTCCGGGCACGTACTAATCCCCAAAATATGGTCTCCATTTCACAATATGATAAGTCACAATCGATAACACTCATAGTAACTAGTGGTATCGCGTATATAAATCATATAGACAAGCATCTTAGTCGATGACGGGGTGGAGGTAGCGGATCCTTAAGCGTCTATAGCTTACCGAGTTTCGATTTCACTCGTTTAAAAAATGACACATGTAGCATTTTACCCAATGGGTTCTGGGTACGATCTATTTTCTAGTTCCAGAGAAAGTGACACCCCTTACTATTCCATAATTTGGTAGCGGAGTGACTAATTCCATACCTAGTTTGAATTCGATATTGATGTATGGTTGGTTGATATGTATCTCATATAGAGCTTGTATATAGTTCTTTCTGGTAGTTTATTAGTTTATGTTTCATAGTTTCTGGTTGATTGTATTGATGATAGCATCGTAAAATAGATATTCCTTTGTTTTCTCTCTATGTATGAGGTTTTTGGTCCGGGGAAAAGATGTATGAGCTATGTATTAGGTGTATGGGAACCTGCTACTATGTTTTCCTATTGTATCCTATTGATTGATGTGATGAGCAACTATTTAGATGTTTCTGTGTTTTTTTATCTATGCGATTGTTTATTTTCCATCACATAGTAAGTGAAGTAGGATTAAGTGAAGTTAAGATGATGTTGGTTGATTCGGTGGTAGATTCGATTATATATATTTGTTTTTATTTTCTCTACCGATTTTAACATTGCTCTGTGTATTTACTTGTTGAATTGCTTTCTTCATTGCTCTCGCCTTGTCTTTCTATTACTAAGAGCTAATCATACATTCTTGAGTTTAGTTATAAGAGTCAATATTTTAGGGGCTAGGTTTAGTTATAGTTATTAGAGTTGAGTTCGAGGAGTGAAACGCTCGATTTACGAAAGGAGATCGAGGATGCGTAAGCATGGCTCGACCAACGGGGGAGAGGATATTTGTTTTCAAATTTCAATAAAACCAATGGCTGGCTTTGGCTAATTGAGAAGGGGCGAGTGCGAGCGCGAATGCTCTATAGTCACGCATGGGAAATGAAGTCGAGAGAAAGGGCCTTACTTTTTCACATTTCGAAACTAATTCAATTCCTAAAATTGATTATAGCGGTAATGCTTGTAATAAATATACGGTAATTATAAAGGGGTAGGGCATAGCGGGAATGCTTGTAATAAACAATCGGGTAATTCATAAAGAACGAGAGATGTCAAGAACGGTGATTTTTTCAAAAAAGGTTGTAATTAATGTCAAGACGGTATAATGAAGCTAGTAATGAAGACTCTTGCAATATCGGCGCGGTAATAAGAAGCCTCTTGCGGCCAACGAGCGCGATAATAAGAAGACTTGTGCAATAAACAACGTGGCAACGGATGACGGAAGACAATCGAGAAGAAAGAAGGCGCGCGAGTACAAACGGATGAAGTATGGTTGCGGGGGAGTATGATCAACGAACGGTAAAGTTATAAACGGAAGGTCGATCCTCTTTGGAAGATACCGTAGCTAGAGGATAAGAAGGCGGATAGAGAAGAAGATGGTAAATAATAAGGCGGCTTTGTCTACATCTTCCACTTTTTTGTCTATAAGAGAAAAGATTGCACGACGAGCGGGGCGGGGAGGCGAATCAATTCCAATATCGTAATGTTGGCGTGTGTATTAAGCAAATCCATCTAGAAATAAGTAGGGTTTAGCTCGGACTTGGTACGATAAGATTCCTAGCGAGCGATAGCTATAGGAATGGAGGAAGAAGGACCAACAAAAGTAGCAAGTTCACCTACTATAATAGCGGATGGGATAGTTCTCGAGGTTACAATAGGATTGGACAAAACGAGAAGGTGCTTGCGAGTTGGGGGGAAGAGGGTACCGAGTGACTATGCTACCTACGTGTTACCACATTGACATTGGGGTGGTGAAATTCTTCAATCTCAAACCCCAATTAATAGAAAAAACCTCCGGATAGACTAGAAGGAAGAGGGGGTTTCCCTTCGGGTAGTCCCTTTGCATGTTCACGGTGATTGATCGGTGATTTCCGGAGATACGGTTTACGGAAGACTATCCTTTGGCTTCATGTTGTTCCTGGTTCCTCAGTGTTCCATTGATGTCTGAGTTCCAGTAGATTATCCCCTATCGACACCAGCACAGTGATTCTGAGGGGGGTCCGGTACCTTGGTCCCATTATCATCATTGGTGGGTTTCCTCAGATCAAGCTGAGAGAGTCATCATTGCTCTCAGACTTTCTATTTTTGCCTTTTCCTCCTTCCCTTTCTCTCTCCCTTCCCTTACTTCTCCTTTATTCTCTTTCTATCTATAACGAACCCTATCCACTCACTTTCCCTACCGCCTATTCCTTTTTTTAGAATTACTTTCTCTCTGCTCCCGCTCTGGCAAGCTTCCTTGGGCTCACTCTAGGTTCCGCTGCCCTCGGGTCTGGTGCCGGGGAGTAGATCATCGCTGTTGGACGACCTACTCCAATCCGTATACCATGCCGTCGGTTGCGTCCTGTCGTTTGGCCAAGTCTAGCAGCCGTCGCGTCCTTCGGTAATGAGATTAAGTTAGAATCGATCTCTATAGACGATGCAGGTTTCGTGCTGAAGATGCTAAAAGTTGGTTATTCGAGTGAATCATTCAGAGAGGAAATAATGCAATCGCTTATAATACGATGCGTGTTTAGCACTGCTGAGATTATGCTAAAAGTTGGTTATTCGAGTAGTTCATCATTCAGAGGGAAAAAAAGGCACTCGCTTATAATATGATGCTATGATGCTGTGCTTATATGGTGATCTGCTGAGGTGATCAGAACGTAGGATTTACGTATGTAACAACTGTTGCATTGCTTAGCGATTACGGGATGACGGACGGAAAGCTATAAGATTCGCTTAGGTATCAGTTTAGGTGATCATGTGCTTATGGGCTAATCATATTCAGAGAGCAAACCAGGCACTTGCTATTCTCGACGCTACGATGTTGTTCCGTATTGATATGATGATGGCTGTTCTGTGCTGAATTCACATATGTAACTGCTGTGATGAATTACTGAGTGATTCTGGAGCTATGTGATTTGCTAGTGAATAGGATTATTATTACCAAGGTTTACCAAGGTTAGCCAAGGTTAGCCAAGATCTAGGTTGAATTGAAAACCAAAAGTGTACTATAGGATCGACTATAAGATTTGCTTAGGTATCGGCTTTAGGTAATCATGTGCTTATGCAACCTTAACATGATCTTGACATTCGCAGCTAAACCTCTTGGAGCTTATGTGTATTGCTATTATTCCCGAACGAACGGAAGCCTTCCATTGTGTTGATCAGAGCCGGAATCTTAAGGTGTCATATGTTTCAAGTCCAATCAAGGCCTCCTTCCTACAAATCAGATTGATGGAGGGCGATAAACCTGACTCTACCTAGGGTGCATCCCATGGACCAGGGCCATCCCATCCTACGCCACCAATAAAAGTCCCGCTTCAATGAAAGATTATAAGGCCAAAAGAGAGAGTATAAACAGCAGGCACAGTCCTAGCTCTCGTCAAAAGATTGGATCGGCGGCGTGTCCAACTCTCCCTGCCACTATTCTTCTCTTTACCACTTCCGAAGGAACTATAATGAATAGCGGTCTTGTCCCCCGAGCGAAGGGGTTCATTTTCATAGTATTTCCCCCTACGGCAACGTATATTAATAAGATGGGATAACACGAATAAGAATTTAGGGAATCAATCGGGTTCCACCTCGCGCTCTCGATCAGGGTCCGCATCTGAGCAGGCGTTTTCCATCTACTTAATAAGACCCATTTCTCCCAACTCTAATTATTCCTTCCTCTCCCTCCTACCTACGGTAGGCTCCTACCAGTTTCCGGGGTCTCTATAGGCATTCCGCTACCTGGACTGAACGCTACGACCTGTGGCAAGAATTCGTAAGCAAGTTGGGTGAGGCGGGGTCAGCAGCACCTAAATACTGGACTGGGTAAATCGATCTGTGTAACTACTTAATAAGCGACTCAATACATCTTTTTGGTTCACTAAATAAGCCAGCACCTAACTCACAGCAGCAGGGTGTGATAAGTCTTAACTGATCGGGGTCTAGACGTAAAGCAGCTAGTTACTAATTCATTGGGTCTAGGCAGCAGCAACGCTACCTTCGCTGGATGGGGTAGAGGTACAAAAACTATTCCTTCGCTTAGCGGCGAGGGAATGGGTGAGCGGGTGTGGTTCAGCAACTAATCATGGGGAAACATAAGTCCAGACTGTCTTTTGAGAAGCATGGGTAAGCACAGGTTGGGGTTGGGTGTCATTTGGTAGATAACTTAACCACTCACTTACTGTAGCAATAATTGGCAAGCAAGTTGGGTGGGTAATCGTAAGTAAAGCTAAGCGATGTAGGTCAATAACTAGGTAGTATGAGTAAGTAATGAAGGTAAGTCTTCAGGGTTTGGCTGGATGGCAGGATTGTTCCTTCCCCAAATCAATAATGTTCGTAGCCCCGGCGATCTGTCTGCCTCTGTCTGTCGTTCCCCCGGCGATCTGGTGGATGGCTGGCGGGATTCATCCTTCCCCCGAGATGAAGTCTGTCTCTGTGTCTGTCTGTACGGGACCTCTTCTCTGCGGATGGGTGGACGGGAGGCAATAACTTTTCTGTTGGTCTGTAAGAAGGAATCAGCCAATCATCCGGAGCAGAGGTTACACAGTGAACATAAACCTTGTAGCCATTCCAAGAACAGAGATCCTTGCACAAGGTAGAGGAACAGAGGCCTAGTGGCCATTCTGCAGATAGAGTGCTCTGTACAAGTATGAGGTTCATCATAAACAAACTTCCGCAGAGGATCCGTGTTGGTCAAGCGAGTGGGCGGGCTATAAGTCCCTCATTTACGGATCATAAGGTATCAGAGCAGTTGCATCCTTGACCATGAAAGCTTCCAGAACTTTGAACAGAACATTGGGTAAAGCAAGCAAAGAAAAGCTGGAAGACTTAAGGGCCAGCAATGCTCAGCTTCAAGAAGAGAATGAACACTTGAAGGAGCAGGTCCATATGTTCAACAAGAGGATGGCAGAGATGGAAAAGCACCTTGATACCTCTGCCAAACTGCTGCCATTGCTAAAGAAGAAGTTTGAATAACGCCAAGACACCCTCACAGCGGTCATGACAGATTGGGACAAGCACAGAATGCAGCTTGTACACTTGGGAGATAAGGTCATTCAGTTTAATAGCTGGCAAGAGGATAGGCTCACGCAGATGATGGCTCAGCTGCAACAAGAGTTGGCAGAGAAGGAAGAGGCCTTGGCAAAGCTCCAAGCGACTGTCCAAGAGTACAGGGAAGCAAGGCCACCTTCCGTTGCTACTGCTGAAGCCAGCACCATGACTGAGACCACTCTGGTAAGTTCACTTTTCGTAGACATTTATCAAGAGTAGCTTGGTGAATTTGAGAAGCATACCAGAGTAATTGGTTCCAAACTCTTAAGGCAGATGGGCTATGATGGACAAGGGCTAGGTAAGAGAAGACAAGGCATCTTGAGCCCCATTGTAGCTACACCGTGGGTCAAGCATGAAGGCCTAGGCTCTAATGGCAGAATGGAAAAACGACCATGAATACCACTTTTGTGAAGGCTAAAGACATGCTGGAGTTAGCCTGCTCATCAGGAGAAAGAGCAGCAGTGAATGAAGGGGGCATCCCACTACCACCTCAGCCTTCCCAAAATAGAAAATAATGAACGGTAGTCGGGCCAGAATCCATAGGAGTTTGCTAACCCAAACATGTGAAAGGCTAATTGGTCCTATCTCTTGGGTCAACTCGCTTAGTTGACGAAGGGTCATTCACCCGCGTCAACACCTACTTACCCCAATTGTATGACACTTGGCATCCAGCCTCATTGACCTTGGATGCCAAAATGAAATACCACCACAGGACTATAAATGGGTGTAAAAAAACCATGGTCGCCTTCTTCTTCTGATCATGACTGCCTTGCCTAGCTTGAACAAGTTCATAAGTAGCCATGGCACAAAAGTGCAGTTGTTCCTTTGGGAGAATCTGAATCTGGGCATAAGTACCGGTTCTCATTTTATCAATAACTTTTAAACCTATCCCATGTAGACAACCTATTTGATTGTTCGGAACCAATAGACGAACATGCACTTGATTACCAACATCCTCATTTTCATCATCAGATCCACCCCCTTCCTTGACAATTATTGCAAGCACCCTAAACAAAGCATCTTGAGCAGCACAAAGAGAATGATTTCCATCCACTAATACTACATAATCATCTTCATTATCACGATCCATTTTCCGTTCTTTTGGTGACCTAAAAATGATGATAACTCTCTTGTCCACACCAGACATGCCATGTGCAACCTTAATCTTGGCATCTGTGTCATGCCGCAGAGACTTAATAATACTATCATCCTTTCCTATGACGCTTTCAATCTTGTTTCCAGGACATAGGATGCGGTAGACCATATCCTCTATACCCGGCATCTCTCTGTGACCACCAATATTCTGTCGATTATTTCTTTCTTTCAGCATGAAATCCAAGAAGAGAGCGTTAACATTTGTGACCACTAGCCATTGCAACCAAAGAAACCCTTACCCTAGCAAGATCAAACAAATAGTCCTGTCAAATCCAAAAAACTAATTACCTTTAGGTACCCATAATTAACCCCCGATTACCCCTAATTGACTCTTAATTAACCCCTAACTAACCCTGTTGTTCCTCGAGATGTTCCTGGCTAGGGAACTATGCCCAGCCCATGGATGTAGGTCAGTTAGCTGTTCGATGGAGGAGTAAAGTAGGCTTGATCGATGGCTTTCTCTATGTATTGGGGCAACTAAAGTAAGTCTTACTATGTTTGCTGAGAATCAGGTGCAGCGAATCGGCTTCGGATAATCGACTTCCCTATCGCTTGGCTAATATCATTCCTTCTATATATTGAATCGGCTTCCTTCTATAGCTATATCTTATCGGCAAATCGACTTTTCCTTCCTTGAGAGAAGAAGGGGAGGAGGGTCTTCCTTGGGGTAAGGCGAGTAAGATGGATCAAAGTCTAAAACCTCCACGAATGTAGACTTGGTTTTAGTTACAGGTTCTATAACTAATTTGAAGTATACACAATAGAAAGGATTTAGGAAGGATATTTAACTAAATACCGATACATTACCTACGGACTGGGTTCGGGTAGGTCGATTATGTGAGAGGTATACTTCCCCTATCTGTGTGTGATAGGTATACTTCTTCTGTGGGTAAGATTAATTCCTTATAAGTCGACAGAGTTTCATATGCGAGGATTAGGCGCGATAGGTTATACATGTTTTATTACAAGTTCACATATCGACTTCATCCTTCTCCCGCTTGCTCGAACGAATATAGCAAAGGTCTATCCACGGATGGGTCTCCTCGCGGAAGGGATTGTTCAGCCACCACGCACTGCTATCCGCGTCCCGCTCTTTGGGATCACCTTCATTTCTATCAAACACACCTTTGTAAGCTTCTTTGTTAGGTTCTTCACCCACCTGCCACCTCCGCAATCAAGATTACTAGCACTCCACAGCTTATGGTAAGGGCCACTTACTCCCCTGTTGAGACATACCAAAAAGCACAGAAAAGAAAGTAATTAGGGCCCTGAGAACGGGTAAGGTAAGGTCATTGGTGGAAGCCTACAGGCCTTACCAATCGCTCAAGCACAACCATGCCGGTAAGACATACCGCTTTCAAACTTTACCCTATCTATATCTTAAGGTTGAGTGCTCGGATTGTAGTCGCTTGAGTGGTCGATCAATCAAATCATATTGCGTATGGTTTAGCGATGACCTACCTGTAGTCGGTTGAGTGCCTTCGTTCGGGATATGCCTTCTTACCCCTTAAATAATAGTGCCGGGTTGAGTATCCCTATCTCGACCGCATCTCTAGGCACATAAATGCTAATGCTATGGAATGGGACACATCCATCCAACTCAACTTCATCAGATTGTGTTGCTTGTCATGATGCATGGATAAGTTTTGTGTTTGGTGCACCTCACATCGAACTCTACGAACTACACGAACTACCTCTATCTCTATACTCGAACGATCTACACTCTAACTCTAACCTCTATACCGATACGATACTAACTCTACCTCGAATTGCCATACAGGACATAGGAGTTCAATCATTACCCCATTCAGTTCATACCAGAGAGTGAGTGAAGTGCACGGATAGAGAGATGAAGATGAAGTGTGAGGTGGTGCACCGATTACCCTAACTACTGATACACCTATGCATGACAAAGTTCCAACTGACAAGAGAGATGTGAACCAATGGATAGATAGGAGTTCAAGCATACACGTTCTGTTTCATCCATTCAATCCATTCAATTCAGTTCAATCCAGTCAATACAGACGTTCAGTTCAGTCTACGTGAAGGATATAGACGTTCAATCCATACCCCAGAGATAAGTTAGTTCCCCATCGTTACTACATACCCGCCGAGAGGGAGGGGGGATACCCATGCGCCATACGATAGAATGGATAGACGTGTTGCTACAGTGAGCTGACTAGCTCGTGGGGTAGGGCTAGGGGCATGCAGTGAATGGATTCGTGCAGTGAGTGAACACGGCTTCTGTGATTGGCTTCAGTGAATGGTTTCGTGCAGTGAATGAATATGTGCTACAATGAGGTGCCCCAATGAGGTGCCCCAATGAGGTGCCACAAACGAATATATGCAACTAGGTGAGCGATACCTTCTTCACGACAAGAGTGGGTTACACTGCTCGTTATATACGATTCACCTGTTGAGGAGGATCATGCGCCATAAACAAACATTGTGCTAGTCAGGTAGAGGACAGTCAGGGAAGTGGGTTATGCCAGAGAGTTCTTGATTGAGGGCCCACATGAGAGGGGTTCCCACGGACTACAGCACTCATCCGACAGAGGGGTGGTCAACGGACGGACGATTGACAGCCCACGTCTAACGAGAGGAGAACTTACCCATAGGGACTGGGATTACCCCTACGGAACAGGAGTTACTACCTCCACTGGATGCCATGACGATGCATTACTTACGATGCACCTGTTTTAGGACCATACGCCAGTCATAGCCCATAAGCACTGTCAATAGCCATTGCTGATAGAAGGTCCTTGCCAGAAGCTCTAGTCACATGGAAGTTCTAGTCACGTGGAAGCTCTAGTCACGTGCATTAAGCTCTTGTCGATGCAGGAATGAAGTCTATTCCGCCGGGGCATGAATGAAGCTCTAGTACGTGTATTTCAATTTGTACGTGCCCACCTGTTGGAGATGATCCCCCGTTACCAGTTGTTGGACGTGACCAGTTCTCAATACCCCGTGCCCTGTAGGTGGTGGTTGTGGTGGTGGTGATCCTACGTGTTTACCAGTTCAACGTGAACAAGAAGCGATTCTATGTGCGTGAACAGTTGATCAATCCCCCCAGGAGGTAGTGGTTCTTTGTGTGTGAACAGTTGATCATACCCATCAGGATGTGGTGCCGATTCCCTTGGTGAGCCCCAGTCTGATAGCCCCCGCATTCTCCCGCATTCCCCACCATTCCCCATTTCCCAATCCCATTAATGCATTCCGTTCAATATGCATTCTACCATTACCCAATCCCCCTTTCATTCATACCCTTTCAATAAGCCCCTTTCACTTTACGATACGATACAATGGTTACACAATGAGGTGTTTACAATAAGGTAGGTTTTTCCCATTAGGTTTGCTTACCGATGGAGGACCTATGAGGTTACACAATTAGTACAGACACAATTAGTGCAGACACGATGGATGATGATTACACGATACAGGATGACGACACGTAGCTGACACGTAGCTGATGATTCCACGAAGTGGGTAGGCTGTAGGCTAATAAGGATAATGAGCCTCCGTAAGTAGCAAGATAGGACCCGCATTGGCTATTATCCTCACATGTGTCTAAAGTAGCGATACTTGCTTATCCACGGAAACAGCCTTTCAGGGGCTTCTCACTCACCAGTCTGAATGTGTGGTCATCAGCCAGCCAATAGAGAGTGGGAGGGTTGGTATGTGCTTCAGTTATATGATTATATATGTCATTATGGCATGGAAAGGAGGAATACTTGAGTACTGCCCTTCTTCTTATATATGTCATTATGCATTCATGAACGAGATATTTCATGACGATAGATCGATTCATTGGCCTGAGCCTGATCGACCAATTCTGATATATCGGATCACTTCTTTTCGTATGAGAGATTGGGTCACTCATTATATATGTTGCACTGAAGAGTGAGGGGAAGAAATCGATCTATAAACAATGGCATAATGACATATATAATAGATGCATTTTCTGGGTTCATTACATATCTAATGAATGACTGGAAGAAATGGCAGAAGTGAGCGAAATCGATCTCTAATTCATGGCATAATTACATATATAATATATGCATGATCTGCTAAAGCGTAATTACCTATCTCATTCAGGCAGGGAGATCGTCATGAATTCGATCATGACCGTAATGACATATATAATATATGAATATGAAGGCTGCCGGC